>KK116005.1:225926-261880 GCA_000611955.2 Stegodyphus mimosarum
GTAGATCAAACTTAAAACACAAAAATAATCGTGCAATCCATTAATTAACATTACAGGAGAATTGTGGCGATCAAATTCGTAGCTCAAATGCAACGAAAAAGGCACGATCAACGTAGATTTCGCAGAAAAATATCAGAGCTCCAAAAAACACAACCTATCAACTCGAGAGTTGAACCTTCTCCTCCTCCTCTCTCCTGTTTTTCCACTCGTTAACTCCTGCCTTTTAAACTGCCAACAGATATATGCGATTTGCATAAATATCTCACTCGCGCTAAATTCGGGCAGCAACTGAAACTTTGAGATATCGATAGGAAAGTTCAAACTAAAAATAATTTGGTTAATTAAAATAATGAATGCTACAGTTTTACTTTTGATTTTGGCATTTTTGCGATTTAAGTTTTTTTCTTAACTGTGTTTAAAACAAAGAGAACTGAAAATTCTATTATTTTTTTAAATTCAGAAAAATACCTTTTCACTGATGTTTTTCATTGAATTTCCGTTGCTTGGAGATGTTATAGGGAGAGTTTTCTTATTACAATTTATAGTATATATATATATATGCTTTTGGTGCAGCCGATTGCAACGAAAATAGGAGGTGCATACAAAAGGTCAACGTTCTGAGGCTACTCGTTTTTGAGTTATGCGAGATACATACATACTACGTACGTACAGATGCCACAAAAAAATCTCTTCTGAATCCATTTTAAATCAGTTTTATAATTCTTTTGGGGAAAAGGATTATTTATTCTGTCTTTAAGTGCAAAAACATCGTTAAATTACATTAGACAGTGGTCAAAATTTATTTTTTCGTTGAAATATGATATCCGGAATTTTTCGTGATTACAATAATTCCTGTACTTCATACAAGAAAGTAAAAAAGACAGAAACGTAGGGGAAAAAATGAAAAGGGAAAATTCACTAGGCAGGTACATCCGGAGAAACTCATATAAGATGAAACACAGAAAAAGAAAATAAACAGGAAAACTTTACTTGAAAAAGGAATTTCCAAAGAAATATCAGAGAGCTCAAAGCGGTAAGAGCTATGAGAATCTACCTTGTAAGCCAATCAAGGAAAGTTTCCAACAAAGAAAAATTGTTCAATTTAAAAAAGGAAAATTAAGCATCTGAGAATGGTGAGCAAACATTTATACGTAGTTTTGACGGAAATAAGAAGAATTTGCTATTTAGAACACATTAGCAAACCTTTTCTCAGTTAGTAAATTTCCGACTAAATATTCAATGAGATATTCGTTTGACTATGATATTTAATTAAAAAATCTAAGACAGAAGAGTTATATGTGCTGACAAAATGATTACCATATAATAACACTGTGTATAATTTTTAGCATATTTCTGAAAACGTAATTTCAGGATTGGTTTAACGAGTTCTAAATAAGTTTCAAATAATTTGATCATAACATAATATTATAAGTTATTATTTTATTTCATTAAATCCTAATATACAGTGATCATATTTCTTAAAACCATCTAACCGGCCCGAGTTTTCGCTAAGAAATCACAAGTTTCCCAAAACTACACTGAGAAAGAATTATTTCAATGTCAAAATGCCCCTGGTACTTTATAACTTTATGTCCTTTTAATATACTGCCATAATTTCTTAAACATGCTTTAAGATGCACGTATATGTACGTTCTAGCGAATATCACAAAAAATTTTCTAGGCCGTATATATACGGCCTAGCTGGTCAGAGGATTCCGAATTCCGCATAGAATCGTCTAGCAACTCTCAGAAGTCTTTGTTTGAGGAAATTTCCAGTGAACGCCATCGTCCTCCATTTCACCATTAACATCGTTATCATTTGTCTTGTGATATCTTCATTTTCGTCCATAGCTTTAATCAGTAAAAATGATAATTTTTATTTAAAACTAGCAAAGAAATATCCTTTTTTATTCGAGTATCTTTCACTATATAACAGACATGGTGAACCGTATTCTACTCGTAAAAGCGAAGTCGTAACTGGGAGGGAAGAACCTTGCGACTTCTTGAAAATGATTATCGAAAACGAAAATCAAATTTTTTTGTGTTGTTACCAAATAGCCAAACGATGCACATACTCAAAAGTTAGACGGATTGAAAAAGCGGTTGCAGTAACCACTCTCATGCGCCTAAATTATTGCCCTTCCTGAAATGGTGTCTTCCCTACTTTTAAATGAAAGCTGAAGGCGAATTGCTATTTATCTTGAGTTCTACTAGTAAGTCAGCAAAGTCACTGAACATTGCCAGTTCGGTCCGGAGTCCGAACGGGCTGGCTGCATGGGCGTTTTCGTGGTTTTTCTTACGTTCAACGTGCATACGAGCCAGTTTCCCTTAGAAAATCTTCCAAGAAGGCATCCCTTCTCTTAGGCAGGTAGCCCTCGAGGCTTTGCTATAGTTCAAACAAACAAACGAAACCATCTGTCAAATCTCCCTAAAATCGCACTTTGGCGAATATGTACCCTGCTAAAAATGTCTCATAGAAACCAGTAACATTTTTTATGGGTTTCTGTTGACTTTTATTGGTTTCTGTTAGAGTCTGTGGCTTTCAAAATGCCCCATAGAAACCAGTAAAACTTTCTCTTGGTACCCATAGAATTCTGTTGCTCTCTACTGACTTTTACTGGTTTTTATTGATCTCTGTGGTTTTTTCTTACTGGTATCATTTGACACCCATACAACCAACATCAATGTCAGAACTTTCTACTGGTTTGTATTGGTTTATATTGATTTTCACTGGTTTTCTTATGATATTAATATAATAGGAATAGATGCCAAATAAATCTTCTGTTGGTTTATATGGGTTTATTCTAATTTTCTAACTGACGTCAATAGACTTCTTCTAAACAATGAAATTAATACTGGTGTCAGTACACCAAAATTCACTGGTATTCTTGTTGTCTACTGATTATTTTAAATTATTTATTTATTTCATTTATTTGGATACTGTTGAAAATAAGGTTACTTCTGTTTTGTAACCAACAGAAACCTTTAAAATTAAAAAACATACAGCGAACCCTCTCGTCTCGACGTCTCCATGAAAATATGATCTTTTTAAGACCGTCAGAGTAACCTGGATACTCAGGTGGTCGTTTTAGAGAGGGTTTTTTCTTATATGTGCTTTATTTGATTTCTTAAAAACTTTTGTCGGAAACAATAACAGTAATCATATACACCACACACAGCGAAGTCTCTCTAAGGCGACCAGCCACACATAAAAAGGCATCTTTGCAAGTGGTAGAGAGGTGATGCTCGATACCAATATATACTTGTTTTCTCAGAAGTACGTTTACCTTTTAGAGATGGTTTTCTTAGGGAGGTTGCATCTACGAAATGAGTCTCTCTAAGGCGACCAGTCACACTTCCAGAATTTTCTTTGCGGGTGGTCGCCTTACAGAGGGAATGTTTCAATACAAAAATATACTTACGTTTTCAGAAATACTGGTCTCGTTCATAAGTGGTCATCTTAGGGATGTGATTTCGCCATGAGTTAGTTCTCTGAAACACACATATACACACTTATATATGCATATATCAACATTTCTGATATTACAAGTAAACACCGGTATCAACCATCATCTCTTTAACGCGACCGAGTTCAAACTATTTTTCTCCGTGTTAACGCTGACTTGAGGAAAAATTTGCCCTCCCTCCCCCGCTCTCAGAAGAAGCAATGTGGCGCGCTTCTTGTTAATGTTGTTGTAGGATGTTTGTGTTATCGTCTTGGTGGATAGTAGGCTATAATAATGCAATAAATAATTTACTATATTACAATTTTTACTATGTTTTACTGTTTAGATGTGTATAATGAAAAATAAAATACCAACATTTACTGTGAATATGAAATAATATGAAAGGAAATAACAGTAGAGCCACATGTAATCGTGTCTAATGGTTTCAAGGAACTTTTCTGATAGTTAAATAGTTCTGAAATGGATTTTCTGCGCGTGAAATTGATTTTCCATCGTTACTTTTATCCTAAAAGCAATGTGCTTAAAGAATGAAAAGTGATAATTTCAGACTCGATAATTTGGCTCAGTGTGTTTACATCAGATACACATCGCATTCTACTAAAACTGTATTTTTGAAAATTTGTTTTTTGACTATAATTTAGAAATACTTTTTAAAGCTTGTTCATGCAGATCTTTATCATTTGAATATCATGTACTAATAAATTTGAGCATACCTTACTTAAAAAAGATCTTGCATGATTCAATTTTCAATTTTTCGACTAATGTGATGGGGTTGAGCAAACGAGATATTTTTTTATGTCTTAGAAAATGTACTTGTTATATTTCTCAAACAAAAAAGGTAAGTTTCTTAAATGAAGTAAACATTGAAATATTTAATGTGTGTATTACTCAATGAATGAGCTTGGCAAGACATACAAGGCAAGGAATCTTTTTTGCATTATTAAAATTGTGTGAAAATTTAGATGATCATCGTAGCTTACATTGTTTAATTTTTTTTTTCTTTTTGGTCTATATTTCTACACTAGAACCATATTATTACATTGAATATTTTGTGCCATAATGTTAAAACACACATAATCAAAAATTTTTATGCATATTTTAATTTTCATCATTATTAATTTCATGAAGAAAATTTCAATTCTTTTTCATAAATTGCTTTTGAAATAGTGTTGTGAATAATTAATAGAGCTTATGAAATATTAAATGTGCTAGTCTTGGGAATATAAAATATGAATTATTTATTGAAAAAAATTTGCATTAAGTGAAACCTCATAGAGTGGTTATTTTCTTAGATGACCACCTCTGACAGTGACACATTTGTCGGAACATGATTAAATAACAGTACTTAAAAATCACTGATAGTTTTGTAAGGCTACAAGAAACTGACATTATCTGGAATTGTAGAGTTAATTGTTTTAGGAAAGTTTCACTGTATAATCAGTTGATTTAGGTATAGTAATGTTAACGTGGATATGAATTTTGCATAAGTAATTGAAAGGCTTTACAAGACAGTTAAAACCAAAGCTCTTCAAATTATTAAGATTGGTTTCAACTAACTTTTAACTAATTATACCAATTACTCAACAGCTTTCCAAAGTTATCTGTAAAGAGTTACCATTTTTTCCAATTAACTAATGAGCAAGATCAAACTCTAATTCTAATGAAACACAGAAAATTCTTAAAATTATAAATTAACATTGTGAGGTATTTTCTCCCTCCTCACAGCGTGCTGTCATGGCGTGATTTGAAAGCAAGTCTGGCTGGCGAATGGAAGGTCAGAATTCCAAAATCTGGTGAAGGCACTGTACATTTTTCAAGTCTCTTGCTCCAAAATAAAATATGTATTGGCCTATACAAAATTTAAAAAAATTATTCCGAATTTCATCGGAACTAAAAATTTGATTACCGACTTTGTAGACATTTAAGAGAAGGTATTTACGAGACTATTAGCATTTGAAACTCTGAAAAGACACACACATCTAAAACTTTCCCATTTAGAGCTCTTAGAGATTGATTAACTCAGATTTAATGTAGCATATACTCACTTCAATAATTTCAGTAATTCATCAATTGTTGAATATCCATAGTTAATTTAGGCTAAAGTATTAACAACGACAAAAACCTTAAGTTTCTCGGCGATGACCTAATAAAACATCATATAGGTACTCAGACATTTCTTCGCTTTCTTTCAAAGTCTAGCTTCCATATTTTCAGACAAACTTTTACAAGCAAAAAGCTGGTAGAAAAGGCATAATAAAGAAGGGTTAATTGTTAGCAGAGTGTTAAAATCAGCATACTGTAACATAATGTTGTTGTTGTTATTGCTGTCTTGTCCATATAATTCATGGAAGAATGGTTGCCAGAGCCTCAAGGAGGTTGGACGTCTTCTTCCATCCCAGTTTTGAGGAACAGCATTCTGTGGGGGGGGGGTAATCCGAGGGTTTTTCCCTCCTCTTCCCTACCATCAAACCACACGAGAGGACTTCTGGCTTTTGGACTTTAGGATTATATATTTAGAAAGCCCTCATGCCGCAAAGACGCTATACATTTACAGACATGCATGCCTTCTACAGGATTCGAACCGGGACCATTATTGTTGCAGTATATCCACTAGACCGACTGGCTAGCACAGTAACATAATGAGATTCAATAGTGACTTTTTGATCAGTATGAAGGGACTGAAATGATTTCTATGAATATTTTTATTAAAAGAACAAACATTTATTTAAGGCAACTGCCTGAACTGTGTTTATATCTACATTGGCAGTACTTTTTTTCTATTATTCACTTATTTGATACTATTACAGAATCCGTTTTTATATTTTATTGAATTTGTTTTTTCTATTTCTTTAGTTTATTTAATATACTCTATTCTACAACGAAGAGAAAACGCATTTCATTACGATCAACATCCTTGTCCGAAAGAAAAGTATTTTTCAACGTCAACACTTTTATAAAGTATGAGCTGCATTTCTCCTCTCAAGTTCTGCAATCGTGCCAGATAATCGATCTACTTATTTTCGAACTCACCTGCGGCATCAAATATTGCCAAACTCAGAGTTTCGTGACAAGCAACTAAACATGAAACTGATCTTTACCTCTGCAACACGTAATGAGCTTTCAGATAAATGATAAATGATAAAGAGCATTATCACTGACGTATGTCAGAGCAGTTAGATGCCTCCGAACTACACCAAAATCTCATACATATTCATGCGATAGGCTTATTATGTAGAGCATTCAATGACAATGCCATTATGTAGAGGATTTATGAACATAATTTCGGCTCCACAGTTTGTAATACATGTAATCTTTAACACTATTATGACATGTAATCTCTTGAATATAATAAAGGCATCTAGCTTTGAAGGTATTTAATTTTTTTTCTCTTTCAAACTTATTTCATTTATATGTAATGTTTAGACATTTAACAAAATCACAGTTGTCTAAAGAGTAAGTTAAATTAAAGGAAAATAACGTAACTCACCAAATATAAATACATCACATACATAGACGTTATGTATTTCATCGTACTTCACACCAAAACCATTCACATAAAGAATTAAATTAATTTTCCAAAACATTATGTTAAAATGCCTTATCGAATAAAGGCTAATATTTTTTAAAGGTTTTATTAGTGTTAACGTAATTAGTCAATTTCTTTCTTATCATGGTAAATTTTTACGCTTTTATTTTTCAACTCATCACTTCAGTAATATAAAAACTAAGTTGCACCAATAGATAGAAGTTTTACAAATATAAAAGAAAATACAATGTGGTTAAAAGTATAAAGAAAACAATTATACAGAATTGCAACTGATAAGTACTCAATCTTAATGCAGCATTTATCTTTTTGTGACTAGTATCAGTTTGTCCGGCTACGAAACTTACATTTAATACAAAATTCTAATTCATTTTCCTTGATAAAGATTGGTATCAGTTTCGATTTTATAATTTTTCTTTAAAATAGAAATGTTTGGAAGAATAGTCACATTGCATCTAATTAATGCCTTTTAGGAAATCTGTTAAACGTAACTTAGCTTATTTCTAAGGGATAGGCGTTTTTAACTTATGATCTTTTAATTCTGTACGCCACAAAGCCGTGATTGCCAATAAATGTTTAACTGTAAAATCAGGTCAGAAAGAAGCTTATATTGACATATTCACATAAATTTTGAGTAAAATTTTTTTTCGCTTTTGCTTTGGGTAAGCATTTTTGTTTCTGAAAAGTGAAATCTGCTCCTGTACGTTTACGAAATCTATCATTTCAGATTTATTCAAATATTATATCCGCCTATCGTGATTTTAAGTTAAATATTACACTTTACATTGATGTGTTTTTCTCAATATGCCTTTCATTTAAATGTTTAGTTTCTAATCTACTTACATACGTTGTTGTTTAATAAATTCGAATTAACTTTGTAGTAATGATAGCTTGTTCAAAGGGGACTATCAAGTACCAAATCAGATCTTAAGTATTAAATTTTAAGGCTTGTTTAATACATCATAAAACTGAATTAATTGTATGCACATTCATAAACATTATCCTCTGTAAAACAATTTTTAAGCTTAATAAGCATCATATTCTTAAAGAGGCTTGAGAAAAAATAATTTATGCTTTTTGGTGACAACTTTTGTAATGCATAGTCACGGTAGCAACGCAGACATCTGGCGCTTATTAGTATATCACCTCAAGATGCCGACAAACGTTCGGAAGATTCATTTTACAGTGTCTGTGGGAAATTATGAAAAACAAAAAAAGTACACTGAGAAAAAAAATCCGACAGTTCTATATTTCCCGTTCTACTGTGCCGATTGACTAAATTTAACTTGCCTTTTTCATGTCTCGAAAGCGCGACTTAGGATATGTATTAGATTTGTATTTTGTATGTTTTAGATTTGCATTGTTCTAATATAGGTATTTTGACACAAAATCAGACTTTTCTGAACTGACTTGCCAATGTTTTTACCATATTTCGATTCTACGACTCAAATTATGCCAAACTGCCAAGTTTTATAAAAATCGCTAGAGAAGTTTTTATAAAAATATCTCTCAAAATTTTAGCTCCTCAATGTTAATTGAATTTGGTATATATTAATTAATCTCTCTTCTTTTATTAAACTAATTTGATTCCTTCTTCCGGAATTCGAAATTTGGGCTTAATCCAAATATAATTCGCACATTCTCTATGATTCTTTTAAATTTGTATTTTTAAATAATTTTTATAAATTTTTCGAAAACGTTTTTGTATTATAACCTATAAAATTTTTACCATGGTCCTAAAGTAGCTGCATATCTGAGCATACCTACAAAAAATTAGAGATTTTTATTCAAAATTTCCTAAGATATACATGAGTTTACATATTGACGCATTTTAAAATTTGGCATATTCGTTACAAGCGATAATAACGCTAAATGTGGCTTACGCCCTTTGTTAAAATTATTTGAAAGTAATGGACGTGAACTTTTTTCCTCTCGTTTACAATAAAAAAAGGAAAGGAAAATAGATTGCTATAAATTAAGAAGTTCGCCAAGTGAATTATTCTCGGCGCAACCTGAAAAAATGTGCCGAGATAAATTTTTAAATTTCTCCCCAAGTTTCGCAACAAATTTCACAAAATTTAATATTAAGGCATAATTTGAATCGTAGAATCGAAATATGAAAAACAATTGGCATTTCATTTCAGAAGAAGTCCGAATTTGTATCAAAACACCTATATTAAAGCAATGCTATATATAAATCTAATATATACCCTAAGTCGCGCTTTCGAGACATGACAAACGCAGTTTTGAATTTCGTCAATCGACCCAGTACAATGGAAGATATAGAACTGTCCCTTTTTTTTGCGCAGTGTACTTGCTGAAAGCATTTTATAAGACTTGGTATGAACAAGATCTCCGAACATCCTTTGGGGTTCAAAGCAAACCTAGGGCCCTCGTTTAACCTAACAGTATTTCATAAATAATTGTGAAATATTTACTTAAGACAAGCGTCGAAGACTTATGTTTATGTGCTATCATAGCCTTTGAAACACAAGATACTGTGACTGTAGAGTCAGCTAGAGCTGAGTTCTATATACAGATTTGCAATATCACGTTGAAGCCTTTGCTAGATCCCAAACAGAACTGATGTCTAGCTGTAAATCAAATTGGGCTTAAGCAGTTCTTGAATGCTGCAAATAAAGAAGCGGCTGCTTTCAAATATTTCCCAGATTTCCTTTCTAAACTACCAGCGGCAATGATAAAAGTAGGTTCTTCGTCTGACTCCATGTAAAGAAGGTCAAAAGTATTTCTTAAATAACTCATTAGGAATGTAAAGTAAATTTGCAGAGGATTTAAGTTTTTAATTCAGTGCAAGAAAGCCTGAGAAACCAGCTATGTCCTCGCCGGAATTCGAGCGACGAATCTTCCAACTGCTATCTGGACGTGCTATCACTTACATGCATGGAGAAATGGGATTATTCTTTATAGTTGTTTTAGATGGCTTTGTGTTTGTCAAGTCGAAAGACCACTTGATTTTGTGGGCAAACATGTCAGAAATCGATAATGAAATTGGCTTCAGATTGCTTTTTAAAACCTACATGACTGATGTTCAGCGTCATAAATCTGAAGAGCAAAAAACAAAAACATATTTATATACTAAATCAAACTTAGAATTTATGAAAGGGAGCTTAGAAATGAGCGTAGAATGATGAATCCGTAATGGACAGCAAAATTTGCAGCCGAGGCAGATTAAGTCATCTTTTATTTCAATTGCCATTTGCGGCTACTATTCATTTGGCACTCCAATCTTGGCTAATCAAGAAAACTTACATTTTTCATACTGTTGCTATAACAAGAGAGAAGCAAATCAGCGTCTTAGCGCAAACAAAGGTGTAAGCAAAACTGCGCAGTTATTCCAATATGGCAGCTTATTAAGAGAAAAGTTTCGGTTTAAGTTCTGAATTAGCAATGTCACCAAGCTTATGCAACTCATGACATGGACTGATCTAGAAATGACGCAGTCCAGAAAGAGTTGTTGCTATTTTTAGAAAAGAGTGGGACAATACCCAAATTAAAAATAAAGAATTAAAGGGATACTGCTAATTTAAATTAGAATTTTAATTTACATACTTTTATCTTACATATTTCCCTTCAAGTGGAGAAAACGGCGTAAAGACAAAGAAGCCTTTTCAATGAAAAAGTGTTAAATCAGCCCAAAATGCACAGAAATATAAACCATAAAGTTTTGACCGGTGTACTTAATTCAATAATTGTATATTTTCTGAACATAAGATTTTATTTAAATAAATGTAAACTCCTATTAAATTTTCAGTATTTCATTCCAGAAGTTTTTCTGTTTTAGAGTCCACATAACCAGATTCTTCAAGGAAAGTTTTTGTTGTTACAGAGTATCACAAATAAAACTTTTACTTTACCGTTACTTATTTCAATTAACTGTAACAAATATAAAAATTTATGACATTAATTTTCGTATCAATAAATTATACTTTAACATCACAAATATAGTAGAAGTAATATTGCAGAAATTATGGTTTCACTGTTATTATCTTTCATTAGGAATTCCTTATTTTACCAAACTGGAATGCCCCGCATTACTTCTAAACAAACATTTCAGTCAATAGGACACATCCACTTGAACTAACTAGTGTGTTTGTTTGCACCAGTGGATCAGGAGTGCTATGGCAGTTACTTGAAAGGGCCTCCGTTCCTTGCATAAAGCAACTAGCCTTTGTGAAATACACTAATACATTCCATAATAAAAAATATCTAAAATAATAATAATACATTAAAAAATTTACACTTGACCATAAAATGAGAGCCATCAACATAATTCTATGTGAAGCGAGCAGAAAGAGCAATTTTATAGATATAATATTAGGCCTCTATTTCAGAACCAGTACTCCCTGAACAAACTCCATATTTTACATTCAGTTATTCATTACATAATCTGATTCACGGCGTTTTTGTCATAATAAAGTTTCTGCCGCTATCTTGCTACATTTGAATTTTTCAAAGCTTCATCGATCAACTTTTGAATATTTGCCTGTTTAAATTCTGGTTCTCGCTCTTGAACAAAAAACAGTTTGTCTAAAGGAGTCAACATCTTCCTACCCAGAAATAATTCAGCGGGCGTTTTACCCGTTATATCATGCTTGGCGGTTCTTAAAGCACAGGCTAGTTCATCAAGGCAGCCATCCAAGCGTTTATGATACTTTTTAATGTAACTTCTAATTATTTTAACAATGTTTTTATTAACTCTTTCGGAGACGTTTGCTTGTGGTCTGTACTGGGCCATTTTCTTATGCCGTATGTCAAGCCCACACAGGTTCTCAAAAATTTGACTAATAAATTGCCAACCCTTATCGCTTAGTTCTTTTAACGGTGCACTGTGTTTTAAAATATACATATGCAAGAACGCATATGCAACTATTTTAGCCGATGCTCGCTTTAAAGAAATTATTTCTACCCACTTAGAAAAATGGTCTGCAATCGCCAAAAGATATCGGTTTTATTTAACTAGTTTTGAAGAAAAGGGCCAAAAAGGTCTATTCCAAGGATCTCGTTAGGAAAAGTAGCACGAATACCATTTAGATACCCGGCCGGGCTATAATTAACGTCATTAATTAGCTGATATAACTTACAGGACCTGACATACGCTGTTACTACCTTCTGTAGCTGCGAAAAATACACCGCCTCGCTACTCTTGTTACCTCGCTACTACTACTACGCACCGTTTTCCTCACCCCTAAATGACCGGCTGTGGGGGCGTCATGAAGTTCCTGCAAAATACGTAACCGTAGTGTGACGGGGATGGCTGGTTTTAACTCATGGTTTTCATTTGTCGATTTAGTATAGAACAACAGATTATTTATGGTCTCATAATTTTGGGCTCTATTTCTTTGCAGTAAGATCTGCATGCTCAAAATGATCTGAATCCTTTAAATAAGCATAGATATTACCGAATTTTGGATCCTTCAGCAATTCAGCTGTAATTGTTTCCCGGCAATCTAAAACTTTAGAAGTTAACATAGCACATTTATTTGGTCACCGTTTTCATCCAGTTTAATCCTTGGCAAGGCGTCGGCCACTGTATTCTTTCCAGAATGTAATCTACCTACGACCGTATGATCTGAGAGGATTATAACTGAGGCTTTTGCAAAATAGACCCTAAACTTCTGAACTGCCATTAACACGCCTAACGTCTCCTTTTCTGTCTCTGTGTAGTTCCTTTGCGTCTGATTTAAGGTTTTCCTAAAAAATGCCAAGGGGTGCCCTTTTTGAGTTAAAACTGCATCTACGGCGTAATCTGAAGCATCTGCCGCGATCTCCAAGTTCTCATCCCCTTCCGGGAATTTTAACACTGGGGCATTAATTACAGTTGTTTTCAATTGTTCGAAAGCGGTGTTTGCCTCTGCTGTCCATGCAAACTTAGATTTCTTTCGTTTTAAAACTCTCAGAAGTTCAACAATATTGGCAAAATTTTGAATCTTCAGTCTCGATATCCTTAGCTGAGATTTTGTATCCTAAATATCGCAATTCTTTAGTTGCGAATTTACATTTTGCGGTATTAATAGTTAAACTTGCTTCTTTTAATAATGAAAAACCTTCGTAGAGATCTTCCACGTGTTATTCAATAGTGTCACTAGTTATGATAATGTCATCGAGATAAATGAGAGTGGATTTTCCTAGGACGGGACGTAAAATTATATCTATAGCGCGTTGAAAAGTTGACGGGGCCACGCAAAGCCCAAACGGCATGCGTAAAAATGCATAAATGCCCGATTTTGTAATAAACGCTGTTTCATTCACATTTTCTGGTTTCATGGCTATTTAAAAGTAGCTTGAAGTAAGATCAAGAGTGATTTTGATTTCTGTACGATAAAAATTGATCTAGATATTTTATTTCAAAATTAGATTTTTGACGCAATATTCCGTTTGCATTGAGGGAGCAGCTAATAAATAAATTCGAATAATTCGAGGTTGGAGTTTTCAGCTTAGATGCCATTCAATGATATTTTTCCCCTGAATTACTAGTGTTTTAAGATTTATTATATTTGGTTTTCCAAACTAATTTTCACACAATTTATTTATAACTTTTCGACGCTTAAAAATGTGCTATTAATATTCCCAGCAAGTTTTATTACTTTTTGATAACCTTGAGATTTTGATATTTTTGTAATTTGATAATCTTATGAAATACTGATATTTTTAATTTTTAATGCAAATAATATTACGAGTTGGCTACATGCCAATACTGAAGTCTTCTAGTATTTTCTAAAACACCAGTTCTATGATTCTGTGAATCCTCATTTTGTAAAAATTTCTTTTGATGAATATTTTAAAAATAATCTGCTCATCTCTTAACACTAGAATCCTTTTCTAAACGATATTTTATTTTTAGTTATTTACGAGTGGAAACGTTTTGCTCTTCAGTTTGTGGGCGGCCTTTGAATATAATATCTCCGATTTTAATATCCGACGAAATTTGGTAAATTTTTAACACACATTTTCTGTTTAATAACAACAAAAATTTCCCTGGATACAAATATGGGGATCGCAGGAACATATAAAAAGTTAAATCTCCTAATGTACACAAAATTACTTTCTATAAATTTTAAAATACCAAAACGTGAATATTTGTGTGATTTAAAACATTTTTTGTAAGCACCCTATTACTAGTGTATTTTCCCCCTTTTATATACTAACCTTTTTGGTACGAAAATTGAGAGGGGAAAATACGGGAATAATTTAATTTCCAGACAGCATGATTGTAATAAGAACATAAAGGAAAAAAGTATTCAGGTATAAACTATTGGTAATTATCACAACAGTTATTCATCTAAAACCTGCATTCCAGTAGAATACATAATATTATTAACACTACCATAATCTAATAAGATACCTTCATTTCCGTTTCTTGTATCTTGAATCTCGCCCGCTCTTACTGACGTTGAAGACCTTTAAGGGTGAACTGATACAATTGATTTGAATATCGAGAAAACAAAATTTGTGATGCCTGAACGATAAGTATCAGTTGATAAAAATAACAATAATGTATATTCGCTTCCTGATACCGAAATATTGTAAATAACTTAATTAACTGTACCTGTAAATAATACAGCAAGAGCGAGATTTTTGTACGTTTTAAAAGGAGATAAAAATGATACAAGAAATTCAGTAGAACAGGAAGAACTAAGGTTTTAAGAATTCTTTCCGTAGAAAAAAGACACTACCCATAGGCTAGACAACGAAGATTTTATTGATTAGTTTTCTAAAGCGAATATTCAAGAACTAAAAATTTATATTTTTCAAAGATCGGTTAAAGTATATAGTTATGAATATTTTTATGCATGTTTCGTTATACCAGATGATCTTTTATTATACAATTACTGTTGAATGAGTGTTTACGTTCTCTGTTATTAATAAAGATTTACGTGAAAGTACTTAAAGTTGCTTTAGAAGGAACTTCTATCAATGGGGCCTCAATTCAAATTTTGACTTGAGCTCTCTAGAATAATGCCAAAAATAGCTTATAACGTATATTTTAATTTTATAACAGTTATTTTAATTTAATGCTTCTTTCCTATCTCTTCTAGCTTCAACTTACAATTCTGTACCAGAATGAGGTTTTAGAATCGCTTTAAATACAAATGAAGAGGAGAAAATCAAGTTCAACTGACTTCGACAGAGAGAGTTAGGATTCCTGAACAGCGCTCGTTTGCCTTTGGGCTGATCTACGCTCTTGTTACTACACTCGGCCGTATAACGTACCTTTTGGTAGTTCGTTGGCCAATCTAATATTACGGGCCAATTAGTTTAGAACTGTGTTAGCTTCGGCTAAACTCTTAGTCATTAGTTAGTTCTTAATTCTTACATTTTGAATTTAAGTCCGAGTGGAGGCTTTGCTATACGCCCTAAGAAACGGACCGCCTGTTAATCTTATTTTGAGCAAATAAAGGGTAATTTACCTTTCTTGAGTTTACGTTTTAGTTCTTGGACTTAAGAGATTATTAGCTTAGCAGTTCACTAGGTTCCTCGTCACTTAATTAAACTGAATAAAAGTGAGAACCTCTACAAACTATATGCCTTAAATGTTCAGGAACACACTTTATCTTCAACGATTAAGCAATTCTTTCAGAAATTATAACCATCGCAGATTTGCTGCCATTCTCGAAAGTTATCTTAAGTAGTGTGTCATGTCTTGTTAAGTGTTGCGGTTATAGCCATAATGGTGATCTTGTTTACATTTTCTTTTGTGGGAGAAGGGATGCAAGTTAGTTTAAGATCAAATGAGAAATGGATTTGCGAAACCACAGAAATGCCCGGGTCACAAACTCGGGGACTCAGAGAGCCGTAAATCTGGGCAGATATGTTCACGGCGGACTTGTAATCCAAGACAATTCAAATTCTTTCTCGAAATCTGTCGAGTATTTCGCAGGTAAAATTCTTGATTGATTCTCTTCTCCAACAGACACAGAGACGCAGCTGTAATTTATGCATACCGAAAGACTTTTTAAATTTAAAGAGTCATTCGCACCTGGTCCGCGGATCTCCACAGCAATTCAGTTTTTGAGACCTAATCGTCGTCAAAGCAACCATCAACCAAAACACTGATGACGCAATGTTACGCAACCAAAACGTTGACGCAATCTCAGTGAAAACTGACCCTGTTTCAAACCTAAATTCTGTAAAAGGGTATAGTCTAATGGCATGCTGGCTCAGAAAACACAGAAAAGGTTTCTGACCATTGAGTTCAAACTTCAACTTTTGCTGAATGCAGATTGAAGACAAATTGTATTTTTATTATGTATGACCGGCGGATCACACAGATTGAAAACTGCGGAAGAAGCGGATGAATTAGAGAGACTAATTATAAAAATTGCTACTCTTGTCACACCAATGGTTCAAAAATGGTAATTCTTTCCAGCCTTTCATAGCTCGGTGCTTACACTAGAAGTGATATAATAAGAATACTTAACAGACAGAACACTCTCCGTGTAATCAGTCCCACATTCATAAGCAAAAATGCACCATTGTTTACAGTGCAGACGCGATTGCTATTTATTCTTTACCTTTGGAGTGAAGCGCGACGACTAGTGTCCATGTAGTGCTCCAGCGATCAGGATCACAACATCCTTGACTATTAAGAAAATTACTAGCCTCTCTTAAAACAATCCCAGCCGTAATAACTTGAAAATTTGTGTAATCGATGTTACCAAAATCTGTAAGCACAGACGACATTATCTGTGTCTATTCCTATTTCATCGTCCCATTATTAACAAACATGATAAATATGATTTCAACACTCTGATTGCTTTCTAGCTGTACCTTTGTCCACCTATTGCACTTTTGCATATTATAAAGCAACCATACGACAGTGATCTTCTAACTCAACCGTTCTAAAGCGCTTCTCTGCTTCGTTTTTGATCTCACCTTACCAATGGCTGAGTAGATAACTCACTGAACAATGGTATTACTCCGGCGAACGTACCGGCCATACATAATGCGAATACAAGCCAGCTTCCATTTATGAAGGTGTTCCTCCTCTTACGGAGATAGCCTGAGTGTGCATGTACATATAATCAAATCATCCAGTTCATTTCATTTGTACTAATTAATGCCATAGCAAAACTTTTCGTGTCATAAAGTGAAGAAATTGCAACCTGCTTTATACAGTACTTAAAAAAAACTTATGTATTTTATAATTTAATATTCCTATGAGGCCATGCACACAGAACTACCAATGCAAAGAGAAAGCTTCAAAGAATTTAATACTTTGACTTTTCATCCAAAGTTCTTAAAAAAAATCCACTCGAATGAGGATGACAATTAACCGAACGATTTTAATAGCTATTTGAAAGGATATTCGAAATGGTGTAATAAATCTTGCGTAAAAGTCATACAATATCGTTTTGAAATATCCTACTAGATACTTAATCAGCTATTTTGTACTTAGTAATCGTAACTTCCACCCTGGTACGAATGAGGCGGCTTCTTCAAAACCCCAATTTCGGTTGATTATTTCGGTATCATCCAATTTCGGATGATTTAGCAGTGAAGGTATTAAACGAATGACACGAATTTGAGGTTTACGTGACTAAGCTCGGAATCGACTGTTCACTTGTAACATTTACATCAATACTTGCAACATCATCCTTAACTGTAGTAATTCAAAACTACAAATCATACTAATCCCGCTTAAAATGAATAAAACTTTAAACTTGCTAATCAAATCACCGAAAAATTCACAGTCTTTGGAAAACAGCTAAAAGATATCAGTAAAAATCCTTACTTAACTAACTTAGAACTTCTTTTCTAAAATCAGTCGTGCCGCAGCTCTATAGAAAAAACTTAGGAATCGTAATAAAAATAAACAAGTAAAATAATTATAGCTTAATAATTTAGATTAAATAACATATAAAGAGATATAAAAATTAATTAATCAAATTAATGACAAATAATTCTGTAATAAATTAAAATGATCAAGGTCAGTTACTTGGGGCTGTGATTGGAATTAAATTTCACTACAGAAGAAATGTACCGTAATCGGGTTAATCGGGTACCAGCTGAATTTAACGAAAAATCTCACAATTGAGGTTTCAAAAACGTAAATATGAGAACTAAACGTAGGGTTTTTAATAAGCGAATCTTTCATGACGGTTAGAATTTCTTAACAATTGGTTACATAATCCTAATAGTTTAATTAAAAATAATTCATATGTGAATGACTTCCGGTTCATTACTTTTGCGAAATGAATCCGTTTCTCCTAAAAGACTAATTCAGAAGTAAATAGCGATTATGATTCAGAAATAAGAAAGGAAAGATAATTAAAAAATAGAATATAAGCGAAACTTAAAAAATACGGCCTTCTAAATCCCTTTTTGAGGGCATCATAGTCGTATTTCTTCACGTTTTAACCTTTACCCTTCTAGGTCGGAAGTAAAATTCCTTGACAATCGTGCAATAAAGTAGTTTTCTTTTCCCAACAATCTTTCCAAAAAAGCAATGATTAAATTTTCCTGAAAATGTTTCGAATAACGTGTCGGTTATTAAGACAAAATAATTCGTGGTGTTGATTCTTTGGAGGATAAAACAACAGATACTGTAACAAGTAATCACAGAGCAAATGTTGAAGAACAAGGGACCAATCGGATCTTCTCAGAGCTATAAGGTGTCGCATTTTGAAATCTAGTAACACAATAAATACCTCCCTAGAAAAGTTAATTACCACAATTATGTTTTTCAAACACCATATATGTTTAATAATATTTTCGAGCAATAAAATTTTGTAATTAAAGAACTCTTTTCTTAGTCTGTATATTTTATAGAAATTGTTCATCTATTATAATTTTACATTACAAAAAAAACCACATTTATTTAGTATTTCCTCAAAGTGTACAATTTACGCTATC
The DNA here is from genome assembly GCA_000611955.2 of Stegodyphus mimosarum. Taxonomy (NCBI): domain Eukaryota; kingdom Metazoa; phylum Arthropoda; class Arachnida; order Araneae; family Eresidae; genus Stegodyphus; species Stegodyphus mimosarum. The sequence goes on from KK116005.1 coordinate 244,812, forward strand.
TATTCACATACTTTGAGTACATACATTTATTAGCGTAGTAGAAAGTATTCAGACATCAAACCATATATGTGAAGTAATTTTATTGGCAAGCTCGGGCTTTTTTTAATATATTCTTACAATGTTTGTATTACGCTGCTCAACTCTGCATTCGACAAAGCAGAATTCGTAAAATTATTTTCCCACTTTTTCATCTTTCCTAAATGCATATGGTCTTGATTTTGTTTACCATGTTTTGCTATTCAGTAATCAAATTTTATTTGGATAATTCTAGAGACGTTGCAGGTGCACAGCATCATTTTACGAAAATAGCAAATGTTCAACTGACAGGAGAAAGATGCGCTATTTGCAAATAACAGGAACAATAGCAATATTTAGATATATAAGTGGAGTGTATTTTGCAATGGCAAATTATAGTTATTTCTGTTTTATTAAGAGGTTGATATTACGTTCCTTTTGTTACAGGTAAAGCTTTTCTATTTGATGCTAAATTAGTTTAATCATAAAATAGTTTCTGGAAATATACAGCTATTCTATTTTATCAATTTGTTTTCATTATATTACACTAATTGATGTATGACACGTTAAATTAATTTAATTTACATCGAGGAAGCATGATGCTTCATTTATAAGTGAGTAGAGATTTGTGTGTAGACGCAAAATAAAAATCATAAAAAAGTTTTATTGTATATACAAAAAATAGAACAGTATAAGTACACGTCTATTAGCATTATCCATTAAAGCGAAATTTTCATTTTTAAAGCAAATTCGGGCACCTGCTCTTCAAGGGTATAATAACTCAATTTTTAATCTAATGTTACAAAGGAATCATAATTCTCTCGCGTTTCTGCTTTCGTGGGTAACTGCTTGCCCGTTAGCAATGGAAAATACGTGATTCCAATCTCAGCAAGGAAATAGTTGGTGTTTCATAGTTCTTTGTTTCTAAAAATTTAATGCCTCTACGATAAGCTTATTCAACTTTATTTATTTAATTTCTCTGTTAAGTAATATTTATATAGTTTTATATCGCAAACTTCAACAACCGTATTCTCTCGTATATTATAAGGTATTTCTTCCGCCTTCTTCGCATGCCTTCGTGGTGTAGTGGTCTGCATGTTCGACGCGTAACCGAGAGGTCCGTGGTTCGATTCCTGGCGAAGGCGTTGTTCATTTTTCATGTCTCCTGCTCCGTAATAACCTAATGTCTCTACACTGGCGCCCGAACTAAAAACAGTGGTAGATGATGATTCTCCGCCACCGAGATTTGGCGACTGGGTCCCCAAAACCCCAATCGCCCTTTAAAAGGGGGAGTATATAAGGTATTTCTCCCGCCTTCTTCGCATGCCTTCGTGGTGTAGTGGTCTGCATGCTCGACGCGTAACCGAGAGGTCCGTGGTTCGATTCCCGGAGAAGACGTTGCTCATTTTTCATGTCTCCTGCTCCGTAATAACCTAATGTCTCTACAATATAAGCAGCCCTTATTTCAGCAAAAAGCAGATAAAGGTCACGGGTGAGATTTACATACTCGAATGATTAGAAATAGGTAGGGGAGGCAGAATAGTTTGCTTATTTTGAAATTCAATTAAAAAAAGTAATACATGTATATAATATATTTAATTCTTTGAACAGCATCAAGTACAACATGTAAAGTTTATATTTACACTGTTTCAAAGATAATATCTGACAGATGGCGTCCATTATTGTCAACACACTACGTTAATCCAACTCAAACGTTTCGTTCAACTCTTTCCAGCATATCGACGGTTATGTTGGCGAGTGTTGCATTCGCTTTTTCAAATTTTGTGTCCTGAAATGACGTTTGTTTAGAAAAAGAAACCGAGCCATCAAATTAAAGTTTAGAAAAAGAAACCGAGCACATACAAGAAACCGAGCCATCAAATTCTAGTCCGAATTGGTTCATTTAGCATCATGGATTGGTCGGAGGACAAGTGGGATTATTGAGGCATACTTTTGTAACGGTCGCTCAATGGTCGCCACGCAACGTTCATTCCGTTCCCATTTCAATATTGCGCCTCGTGCTCGTGTTCCTCGTCAGCAATCGATTGTTTCGCGGGTAGACAACTTCAGGAAAATTGTTTATGTGAAGAGGAGGAAACTTGGGTTTCCACAAACAGCAATGTTACCTCAAAATATAGACATGGTAAGGCTTTCTGTTTTGCGATCTCCTAAGAGCTCTGATCGGAAACGCTGCTGCTGTTGGGTCGTCTGCTCGATGTGTGAGGCGAATCGTTCATGAAAAATTGAAGTTTCATCCCTACAAATTGGCTATAGTGCCGGAACTTAATCCACGTGATTTTAATGTTAGAGAAAATTCATACGAAGCACTTTTTGCAATGCCTGATGATGAACTTATTTTCTTCAGTGATGAGGCACACGTTCATCTTTCAGAATCGGTAAAGCAGAACATGCGCTGTTGAAGATCTCATAAACCTAGACAACTTCATCAGCGTCCTCTGCCTTCAGAACGTGTAATTGTTGGTGTGCAATATAAGGTGGCGAATTGTGGGGAGGCTAGAGGCAAGCCAATCGCAAGTCTTGATATGCAGATAGTTTAATTTAACACCCAGCGTCGTGTGTAACCTATGGAAACAGTTCAAGGATACTGGATCCATCGAGAGAAAGCCTGGCCAAGGTCGTCCAAGAGCTACGACAGCCAGAGAAGATCGCTATTTGTCCATTTTAGCGAGGCGCAACAGAGGGGCTACAGCTTCTCAACTCTCTCGAGACCTGTATACAGCCACAGGAACCCGTGTAATAAGGTTGACTGCTTCCAAAAGACTGAATGAAAGAGCGTTGTTTGCCAGAAGACCGGCTGTTTGCGTCCCGCTCACGTCTACGGACAGGAGAGTCTGATTAGCATGTTGCAGGCAGCATAGTGATTGGAATACGGAGCAACGGGCGACCGTCGAGTCCCGTTTTAGCCTAAACACCGATTCTTACACATGGAGAAACCGACTTTCATATGGAGAAAGCCAAGGACCCGCTACCTACCCTCCAATGTTCGCGAAATCAACAATTATGGCGGTGGCAGTGTAATGGTCTGGGCAGGTATTATGTTGGATGGCCACGCACCTCTCCACGTCTTTGACAGAGGCTGTATGACTGGTGTGAGGTATAGGAATGAGGTCTTGAAGCCCTATGTTCGCCTTTTCCGGGGTGCAGTGGACCCCAAGTTCATCCTACAGGATGATAGCGCGATTCCACATAGAGCTCTTCTGGTCAATGAATTTCTCGAGAGTGAGGATATTCGTCGGATGGATTGGCCAGCCAGGTCTTCAGATCTCAACCCTATAGAGCATGTTTGGGAGATCTGGTGAGGGCAATTGCAACTCGCAACTCCCTCCGAGAACCATCCAGGAACTGAAAACAGTGTTGCTGAATGAGTGGGACTAATTGCCACAGGCACTGATAAACTGCCTTATTTCCAGTATGACGTCACGCTGCGAGGGCTGTATGGTTGTAATAAGGGACTATACTTGCTATTAACCCATTTCTTTTGTGTCTTCTGCAACCGCTGTTTCAGACCTTCAGACTCTCATGAGTGTTACATATGAATATGTGTGTCTATTATAACTGTTGAATGTTTATTTTGTTTGTATTATATCAATCTGTGTTCACACTAAATTTTATTAAAATCTGTGCAGTAGTTCTGGAGATCGTAGATCAAATATGAAAATTCTCCTAATTTATTTCACCAGTCTAGAATTAATTCAATCCAATATGTTTAAATAAAATGAAAAATGCGTATAATTTAATATTCCGTAGAGGAAAGTCATGTGGTGTACACATCAGATTTTTCTTATATACTGGTAAATTGTGCATTTTTTGTTTTAAAAAAGATTTAATTACGTTGTTTTTATGTTCCGGTTAAGGTTTTTATGTGTTTAGTTAATCTGCATGAAATAGTTGTAGAATTATCAACAATTTAAAAGTTGTTTAAGTGCGGCTAAGCCTAATTACTTCATGGTGCGAAGTAAAGTAATCACGAAAAATTCCGATTACCATCTTTCAACGAAAATATCCATTTTGACAGCTATCTAATACAATTTAACGATGTTTTTGCGCGACGTTGTACGAAGGACAGAAAAAAGCACATTTTTGCCCCAAACGAATTATAAAACTGATTTAAATTCGATTGAGAAGAGACTTTTTCGTGGCGTCTGTCGTACATACGTACGTAAGTCAGTATCTCGCATAGCTCAAAAACGAGTAGCCTCAGCCATTTTTTATTCTAATATGTTTGTAAATTGGGCATTTTTTGCTTTCAAAATGACTGAATTATGTTGTTCTTATCTTCCGGTTAAGGGTTTAATGCCTTTAGTTAATTTGCATACAATACTTGTAGAATTATCAGCAATTTGAAAGATGTTTAATTGTGGCTAAGCCTAGTTTTTTTACATACCCTACATATTTGTTTACATTTGAAACTTGCAGAAGAGTGAATAAGTCAGTTTATGCACCTTCAATGTTTTTTGTCGAAGGTAACCAGAAGTAAACTTCCAGTTTTTCTCACCGAAAAATCTGCCTTGTTGCCTGTTGGCCGAATTGCTTTATTTTGCTTAGAAACCCTAACGTTCATTGCAATTTTTTAAAATTTTTTTAACTGTATTTAATGTTTCATTTTTTCTCCATATTTTTTTTAATTTTTAATGAAGATCTATTGATGTTTAATTCATTTCTGCCTTACCGCGAAGTAAGAAGTGAATAATTCAATGAGAAATCTATCTCTAATGACATTCGAGGAAATAAATTTAAATGAAATGCAGCAAAAACGTGCGTATAATTTAATATACGCAGAGAGAGAGAGAGAGAGAGAAACTTTTTGGATATAATGCGTTTACTATAAACACAATACACCCAAATAAGGAAGATTTTGATTTTATTATTAAACGTTCAACTGGAAATTAAAATGATAACATTATTAAAAGAGAATTTAGAATTTCTTCAATCGAGACGCACTTGTAAGACGAGTAAGCTTTCGTTACTGTTTTGCTTTATTTCTCATTAAATTCACCAAAGCACACAGATCAAATTTTTAGACTTCGCAAAATTAATTTGCATACGTTTATTTGGATTATAAACCAGAACTAAAGGATTGTGCCGAAGCTCCTAGCAAAACAAATTACATCTGGAAAGAAGGAGAAATAAATGTTTTAGATGAATTTTAAATTTTAGGGCAAGAATCTGCTTTTAGAACTGCACCTGTCATTAGACTGCTTTATTTGATTTGGACTAAACACATGACATTTACTTTATCAAGCTCCATTACAGTCTTGATTAACAGTACTCCAGAAGTACACAGTCCAGTCACATTAATGTGACCACCACGTACTTTACATGTCAAAGTTAAATAACCAATCACAGAAGGCAGGTGGCAGCACAGTGCAGTTGAGCGTATATAAAGGGTGTGTGAGGGCTTCGGAAAACATTTCAATCGTTGGCGTAATTCAGAAACGAAGCGATTTATCCGACTTCCAAAAGGGCATGATCATTGGCTTTCGGGATAAGGGTGGAAGCATTTCCGAAACGGCTGAGTTTGTGAACTGTTCGCGTGCCGCCGTGGTAAAAGTGTACCGTGCATGGCAAAATGGGACTGTCCAAAATCAGCGACGTGGCAAATGTGGTGCACCACGGGCCATAGATGACAGAGGCGAACGACGGTTGCGGAGATGCGTTCGGGCAGATAGACGGGCTACCGTTGAGCAACTGACCACCAAAATGAACCAAGGGGCTACCAAAAGTGTCTCCCAAAGTACTATTCAGCGAACATTGCTGCGTCTGGGCCTCCGAAGCAGACGCCTGGTTCGTGCACCTATGCTGACTGCTGTTCATCGACGGCGAAGGCTAGAATTTGCACGCCAGTACAGCAGCTGGACGTCCACTGAGTGGCGACAGGTTGCGTTTTCGGATGAATCGCGTTTTATGCTCCATCGGACAGATGGACGTTGGCGTATAAGGCGTGAAACCTCTGAAAGGAACCACCCTGCAACCATTGCCGGAACGGTCCAAGCTGGAGGCGGGAGCATTATGGTCTGGGGAATGTTTTCCTGGCATTCTCTAGGTTCACTGATCATTGTGGAAGGCACAATGGATCAATACAAGTACGCATCTGTCCTTGCGGACCATGTTCACCCCTACATGCGCATTGTTTTTCCTCAGGATGATGGCATCTTCCAGCAGGACAATGCGAGGTGCCATACAGCTGCCAGTGTACGTGCGTGGTTCGAAGAGCACCAGGATGAGTTTACCGTCCTCCCCTGGCCAGCAAACTCACCTGACTTAAACCCAATCGAGCATCTGTGGACCATCTCGATCGAGTTGTTCGCGCCATGGATCCTCAACCGCGTAATCTAGCGCAGCTGGCCACGGCATTAGAGTCGGCATGGCTCAACATCCCAGAGAACACCTTCAGGGACCTATGTGACTCTCTTCCTGCACGTCTCGCAGCAGTCCGCTCTGCGAAAGGTGGTTATTCTGGCTTTTGACAGATGGTCACATTAATGTGACTGGACTGTGTATGAAATCCGAGAAGTGTATGATATGTCTGTAAGGATTTCGGTAGCAGGAGTGATACAAAATGAACAACGCCTTGGCCGGGACTCGAACCACGGACCTCTCGAACACGCGCCGTAGTGTGCTTCAACATTACGCCACGAAAGCAAGCATTTAGAATTTTCCCTTTGGTATTAACTACGAATTATCTCTTTGGTATAAGTATCTCTTCGGAGTGCTTGCTGTTTTATATGATTATTGTGCTTAGGATTTGATTTCTAAAGACTTTCTCCGGTTTTCTTTCACAAACTATTCTCTTTAAAATGCATGAATAAAAATTTTCATTGCGGAAACGCTGATATTTAGTCCTTCTTTTCAGCTTACATGGATATTAGCATTAAACGCATACTTATAATTTTCTGCACATCTGTTTTATTTCAAATTTAAGCTTGGATTTCTGTATTAAAAATGGTACCATTATTCTTTAATATCCTGCTTGGAAACAAGGAATGTCATAATTAAAACATTCATGATTTCTTACATGAAATATTTATGCCAAAGCATAGAAAAGTGTCACAAAGTTTCTACGTATACTTGATATCCATATCTGAATGTTATCGATATCATAACTGAAATTTATTTTAATGGACACATTCTTTAAAATGCATGTAGGTTTAAATTATCATATTTCAAGGATATTTTAAATGCTTTTGCACTTATAACGCATAGTCCACTTATTTATCTTACTGGTTAACAAAATCATCGGTTTAATGCAACTAAATTTCCAGGAATCAAAGCAAATACATACTAATCGATCGAAACACCGCCGTTTATTACTTTTCGTCGCCGCTTATAAAATTCAGTTTGGCAAAATACGTATTCTTCATGGCCAGAATATCCTACTTGTACCTACCAATTCTTTTCGTAGTTAATCCAATTAAAGTATTGTGGATCGTGACTTTATCTGAGTATTCAGTGCGACGGGTACTTCTATATCTATCGAAACTTCATAAATCTGCTAAATAATTTTCAGCACATTTATATTAATAATGTTCTGATCATAATAATTAATGATAAAACATCGTAATTTTACATTTCATTTTTTCAGATTTTTCATCTCGGTCTGGAAATTGAAATGCTCAGTTAGGGCTGCAAACTGAAACCAAATCGGCAAATTCGAAATGAAAATAAAAAAATTGTTATTTTCATTCGTAACTTTTGTATTTTTGTCCGCATGGCATGTGCGTAGCCTCGAGGGCAGAGATCTGGAAATCTTAGCTGCCGAGTGCAAAAATCGTTACAAGTGTACTTCGCCAACTAGGCGCACAGCATTTAACGAAACAAACTGCGAATGTGACCACTTATGTTCGATATTCAATGACTGCTGCGAAGATTCTCCCTACCGTATGTCTGCAAGTCAGTGGAGTCGATGGACATGCATGCCTTTTGGAAACGAACCCAATATTGGAACCTACGCTGTTAACAAGTGCTCTCGAGATTTCACTGGACCCCAGGAACTGCAAAGCAAATGTCAGGATGAAAAGATATCAGTGATCCTCTATTTTCTGTATATTTCCTTACATTTAACATATAAGAACAGATATTGCGCAGAATGCAATTTTGTGTCCCCATCTAACCTCATATCGTGGTTGATCTTGCTAGAATGTAAGAGTCTGGAACATGTCTCAGATATCACCGACAACTGCATATGGAGCAACCTTAAGTACAGGTCCGACGTAGGACAATGGGGAGTACAACTCAACAATGACCCTAAGCAATTTCACTCATGCAACGTGATCTTCGATATGCCTTCTTATGTTAGGAATGACGTCAGGTTATGCCGGGCAAATTTAGTATCAACTTGCCCTTCCACCTGGAGTCAACTATCGGTGAAAAACGCTTGCGAATCTTATATGGCGATGGTTTACAAAGCTGGCAACGATGACCAAGCTTTCAGGAATCCACACTGCGCTCTGTGCAATGGTGTAAGTGCAGACGTTCTTTTTTTGTGATAAAGAAAGTTCTGGCAGGAGAAGAAAGCCGCTCTCTCTTGCCCTTTTACTGGACATTAACCAAAGCGATGGAGACCAGGTAGGAGTATCCATAGTACCAGTGCCTAAGTGCCCAAAAGATTACATATATGATCTATTTTTCAAAACGTGCCGGAAATTGGTATGTGCTTTGCCAGGATACTCTTTGGTAAATGGCAGATGTGTGAGGAAGTGAGTTATAAACTACTGTAATTTCTCAAAACGTTTTTGTTGCTAGATATATGTTTCAACATAAATTGGATATTTTAATCGCATTAATCTTCGGATTCTGAAATATTTTGAATAAAATACCACGTGGTGTACTTTTTGGAATATATTGTCAATTTCAATTCTTTAAATGAATGTGAATTTATATAACTCGAGAGCTCTTCGTTTCTCAAAAAGGAGTTTACTTCTCACAAGAAGACATTTCGATAATAAGTTGAAAATTGTGTGAAATGTATTGTTACTCATTTCAAAACCAGTTGATTCCTTAATATGATTCTTGACGAAATTCACTTTAATATTTATTTTATATTTTCGCCAAAATTAAAATTGTCTTCTTGTATCAATAATTTTTTTTCTCGGCCACTCTGAAATTAATTGAATACTTAGGCCTACAAAACTAGCTCATATTAAATATATTTATATTGCTCAATCTTTACTTGTTTTAGGAAGGTGATTTTTTATGTCAGCTTAATGCTCAAACTCTCCTGCTTTGCAAAAGCAATTTTACATCTTACCACAAAAAATTTCCATAATAAGTTTAAACTTTTAGAATGGATCACTGGCTTCTAATTCACGACGCTGTTCATTAATATAAATCACAATAAATGTCATCGGAGTTTTCTGTCATATTTCTCAACAGAACTATTAATTTTGTATCAGTAAATTTTAGCTATCGTATTTCAATTGCCAATAAATAAAACAAAGCGTCTAAATATGTAATATTATTCCAGAGATAAAACAGAACGCTGATATAACAAAACAAACTTATTTTGAAATTTCATAGCCTTCGAAATTTTATAGTAATATCAACTTTTTGGTTTCGTATCCCAATAACAAATTCAAAATGGGACATAAATATCATAATGGGAGGCCGTTAACTTTAAATAACTCTTTTCGAGTACACTCTTATTAAAAATCTTGAATATTTTTTTTTACTTCGTATTTTCTTAAAACATAGCACAAGTTAAAAAATAACATTTCCTTGCATAAGTCTCTTTTATTATTGAAAATTAATTGGTTTATATTAAGCTTATAATGCGAAAATATTCTAGCAATAGTAATGCGGCTGCTTTTCTTAAATCTGTCTAAAACTACACATGTGGACAAACTCTTTAATAACCATGAGTAAATTGATCACGTATTGAGTAACTAATTAAAGTCAAAATACATGAGTGTTACCAATCTAAAAAGAGAGATGAATTTATAAAGATTGCGTCTCACGAGCCATCAACTGATCCACTGGCTCGTGGCACAGGCAGTAGAACAATCTCGATTTTTCTAGATTTTTCTGGATGGCAACAGTAATTAGGAGATATTTATTTATTAAACATTAAATGCACGCGCTCTTTTATTTTTCTTTTCTTTTTTTTTCGAAGTAGCTTTCTCTTCAAAAATCGTCTGCGTTGCACGGGAAATATAAAGCAATTTAAATTACAATTCTAAATAAATATGAAATCCGTAACAATAATTTAAACATTCATCCACCATAACTTGAAATTTATTTTTTCTTACCTATTTCACTTTTTAACTACATTCCACATATTCAGCTTCATTACAATTATTCTATTTAAAAATTATTAATGTTTTTAATATTCATTGCGATAATGCTGAAAGTTACACTTTTTATAATTTCTATATTCTTACTCAAAACGCCTTTCTTTATCATTTTCTATGCTAATATTCAAAATTATTTAATTTGCATTATGTATTTACTTCATTCGCAAAATAATTATAAAATTCTTAACATTACCTTTTTACAATAATTTAAAAATATAGTTTTAACGTCATATTACAATTTAATAATCTTCCTTACAAAGTATTAAAATTCTTTACTTATATAATTCAAAATAGTTAGATTTACATTTCTAAATCTGTAAAATTCTCATTTTCATTTTCATAAAGGAGCTATATATTTTAAATTAAATACAATTAAAAATTATCAATTTGCGATTCAATTACAATATAAAATTGCTCTAGTAGATGAATAAATTACACTTCAAAAATATAAAGCACGTTCAGCATATATTATAATCAAGTTAACATTAAACGTGCTTACACATTTTGTGAATGCAAAATCATTTAAAGAAAAGAAAATCTTGTTATATTTTACTTAATTTTAAACAATTAATGTGCTTTTCCGAAGTTACTAAATCAAAGCTATATGATTTTAATCTAAATCGTAGGCCATCATGCTTAGCTGATAGCTCATAACTTTTATCAGTAGACTTTTATCAGTCTCGTATTACTGAAAAGAAGCGCAGTTTATTCCATTCATGACATCTCTGTTAATTTATACTCAAAATTGAAGCAGACGAAAAACATGTGGTCTGATTCTTGAAATGATTTTATTATAAATATTCGGACTAAATTTTTAAGCGCTAGTATACCGCAATAAACTGATGCTAGAATTTTTTTTTCTCAGAATGGCTGGAGTGTAGAATTTATCGACTAATCACATTACTTTGAAGATGCATGCATCCATTTTGTAGATACATTTCGTGTTGAATAATGAAGCACTAATTTCATCTTGATACACGGAAACGTTTCCCTGTGCTGATACATCAATTCCTCCATTTGTGTGCAGGCACTTATTGCATCCTGTCGACTCATTATAATAAAGAAAAACTTAGAAATAACGAAAGCAAACTTAAAAGTAATTGAACGCAACACTAAATTGATAATAAACAGCAAGCTTAGCAGCCGAGGCAGATTAAAATAGTTGTCTTTTACTTCAATTGACATTTGCGGCCGCCATTCACTTGGCTCTCTAATCGTACCTATTCAGAAACAGTTACATTTTTGATACTGTTATGATAGTAAGAGAGCATAAAGGCAGCTTCGTAGCGAGAACAGAGCTAGAAGCAAAAGTACACAGTTTTTCCAGTATGGTAGCTTATTAAGAGAAAAGTTTAATTTCTGAATTAACTACGTCATCGAGGTTATGCAGGACATATGATATGGATTGATCTAGAAATAACGCAGTCCTGAAAAAATTATTACTATTTTTGGAATGGAGAGGGGATACTCAAAATAAAAATGAAGAATTAAGGGATTATTGTTAATTTAAATTATAATTTTGATTTACACGTTTTTATCTTACATGTATATACTTAGAAGAGTTACGCGATAGCTTTCGCAGGAGCACACGCTCGAAATTCAGTATTGTCATGCAAGATAAAGTTACAATGAAAATAAGATGGCAAGAATAGCATATAAAGTTATAAATCATTTCTCCCGCATTCTTCGCATGCCTTCGTGGTGTAGTTGTCAGCACGCTGGGCGCGTATTTCAGAGGTCCCGTTGAAGGCGTTACTCATTTATCCCATCTCCTGCTTCAAAAAATCCTAATGACTCTACACTGGCGCCCGAAATAAAAGGGTGGTGGATGATGATTCTCCACCACCAGGATTTGACTAGGTCTCCAAACTCCCAATTGCCCTTTAAAAAGGGGAGTATATAAGGTATTTCTCCTGCCTTCTTCGCATGCCCTCGTGCTGTAGTGGTCAAAACGCTGGGCGCGTATTCCAGAGGTCCGTGGTTCGAGTCCCGGGGAAGGCGTTGCTCATTTTTCCCATCTCCTGCTTCAAAAATAATCCCATTCATACTTTTTTTGCCTAATACGAATTTCTTATTATCAATGTACGTACTAGTCTGGCAAAATATTATATTTTTTTATTTTACGTTAACGTTTTTATTAAAATAATTTAATATCTTTTGAAAAAATGTAAATTTGTAAATATTGTCATCTTAGTCTCGAAGTTTTGACGGAATAATAATTTCTTTTTTTTAACTTTCAGATTTTTTTTCCTTAAACAAATAGATTTGATCATCAAACAAGAGATAATGTCTAATCGGAAAAAAGAAAAAAGCTAAAATTTGTGGCTTAAAGTTATTTATCGTTTACATATTTTCGAATTTTTGTAAGTACACTCGAAGTTTTATAAGTAAGAATTTTTATAAGTATAAAAAAAAGACGCACCAAGAAGGAGTTATACGAATGGGACAAAAGTCTGTAGAAGTGATGATGTGCATGTACAGAAAAACAAATGATTGGAGTTTGAGAAAAATTGGATGATTTATTGAAGTGATAGAGCTTCACAGTCAGTAACGCGTTTGTCCACCTCTGGCCCTTATGCAAGCAATTATTCGGCTTGGCATCGACTGATAGAGGTTGCGGATGTCCTCCTGAGGAATATCGTGCCAAATTCTGTCCAACTGGGGCATTAGATCATCAACATCCCGAGCTGGTTGGAGGGTCCTGCCCATAATGCTCCAAACGTGCTCAATAGGAGAGAGATCCGGCGACCTTGCTGGCCTAGGCAAGCACTAAGACAAGCAGTAAAAACATGTGCAGTGTGCGGGCGCCGCTGCTCAAATGTCCAGCTTCGCCGATAAGACCAACCGGCTTCTGAGTCCAACTACACGACCTCTCTCAAATTTTGACATCTGCGCATATCGTTCGCGCACCTGTATGCGAGGTATAGTTACTGTCTTCCAGAGTACACGGAATGAAATTCGTGAAGAATTTATTACCTGGAATCGTAATTTCTCCTCTTAAATATCCTGCCAGTTGCGCAGATCAGATGCGCTGTAGCGACAACCGTTCATTCATTGGCAGCCAAAATGTAAAATTTTACATTTTCCGTCGAAACCTGTCTGCATATCAATTTGTGTCCAATTCGCTTTATATCTTCTCGGTACGTCGTGGTGGGTCATTTTTTTTTGTCTAAGAGTGTACTTTTCAGATTAATATCTCGATTTAATGATTCTATTAAGAAAAATTCTCAGATATCAATAAGCATAGCTTTGTTTGTGAATATTGTTAATTGTAAATCAGAATAGGAGTATGTAAGCCAGAATTAAAACTAGAAAGAGCTCTAATATAAGAATAAGCTCGTTTTTCATATTTTAAACTTCAGTATAGATATCTTACAATTTAAATTTCAGTATACCCATACTTTCTTAGAAAATATGTGTGAATGATGAAGCGACACCATTTAAAAACTAAATTTATTATTGCGAAATTTTAATTAAAATTTTAAAAAATTAAAAATAAATTGTAAACAATGTCTGATCATAATATGTATAAAATAGTTCCTACTTATTTAATGACAAAACCCTTGTTGATGAATATTATTAAAGGAACTATCTTTGGGTTATGTAATAAGTGTAATAAAAACATCTGTGCCCACAGAATTATCTGAATCTGCAACAGAATTATCTGTTAGAATAAAATCTACCTAAATTTTCTGACATCAGAACTTCATGCTCAGCACACTTCGAGAATATCTGAATGTAGTAACATTTTTCATAGCTTTTCTCTTACCTCGGTTTCCTTTTCATTCCCATTTCAACAGAAAAATATAAATTTCAATTAATTACAGAGTGGAAAAGGGTTTATAATTTTAAAATATTGCAAAACTTTTAAGACATGTGGAATTTTTTTCCCAAATTCTATTTACATAGCTTTCTCACTTTACATAAAGGAAGTTTGATCATAAACATTAAAAATCTCGTTAATTTACTGACATTTGGAACAAAGAAAGAATTCGGTGCCTACATATGTATAGCATATTTTCCAATTCCCGCCATCATTCTCTTATGAGTAAACTGTATCAGATATTCGATAGTGAAACCGAGGAATTGGAAATGACAGCAGGATATGCATTCATTATGCTTAACCTCCAAAAACGAATTTCCCTGCCAGAACCACGAAAGCAACAATGGAATGGATTTTTCACTGTTAAATATCTGGATTAGCTTAATAATTTATGTCAAAGAACATAACGGCTACTTGTTTTGTGGAAAGAATGCCTTGGAGGACGTTCCGGAGAATATTAGCTGTTATTCACATTACATACAACAAACAAGCAAAAAATTATCATACAGCCAGCAAGTTCGCAACTATTCCAACCCTAATCAAAATGCTATTTTTGTTGCTAATTCTCCTAATCTGAACATCAACCATAATAGATCCACTAATTTATGATGGCCAAAATGCAGAGGGAAGCTCCACCGCCTGTCTTTAGCCAAAGCCTTGAATGCCTTACAAGTGACAATACGAGTTTGTCCATTTTCGCCTCAGTTTTGATGAAGAACATTTCGAGAGACGAATCCAAGTCTCATTACCGCCAGATTCTCGAGATCGGATCGAAATACAACCGTTGAAAAGTTTCATCTGGGCTTTTGGTAAATATTGAATAATTTAGAGTTTTTCTTAATGATAAGTATAAAAAATCTGGTGTATAAGTTACCGTGAAAGACCGATATTGGAGAATGTCGACTTTCACCGGAGAATGTCAAAATTCGCCAAATACGCCGGTGAAAGATCGAATATTGCATTACATTCTTGTACATTCGGACCATAACTCCATTAATAACTGTAACTCCATTGCTGATTTTGATCGAACTTATGATGATTTTACACAGTTCTGCATCAGTATTTGCAGTCAAGCATTTCGCATCAAAAAATTTAAACATCCCAGCAAGACTTCATGGTGGACCTCGGATCTTAATAATGAAAGAAAAAGAGGGAGATCTATGACAAGAAGAGCCCAGGCAGAATATGACCCAGCTGAACGACAGATTTACTTCATACAATACAAGAGAGCACATGCAAATTATAAACGCATGATAAAACAAGCAAAAGAAACTTCATGGCAACGATATTGCACCTCAACTACGGACTCTTTTGGCAAGACATTTCACATAGCAACAAATCAGATATTTCGACCAACGACATCCGATGGAGCTAGTCCCCCAAACAGAATCCCGAGAAGAAGTCATCAGGTTAATTCTTCAGAGTTTATTCAAAGAGGATTCATCTGAAGATGATACGTCAGAGCAGGGAGAAGTCCGACAACGCTTCGAAAACTATAAATCGCTTCCCAATTCAACAGTTGACTTACCTAATCATAAGGAAATTAAACACATTATCAATAACTTAAACCCGAAGAAAGCGCCTGGTCCAGACAACATAGACAATAGAATTCTGCAAATCATATTTGACATAACACCAGACTTGATAGTTTCTTTGGTAAGAGCTGGCTGGATACTGAGAGGCTTCCCGAACTCTACAAAAACTGCTGAGATAGTTCTTTTCTATAAATAGGGTAAAGATCCTATGTCACCTACATCATACAGACCCATTTCGCTACTACCTGCAATGGGTAAACTAATAGAGAGAGTAATCAACAGCAGGCTTCAATATTTCTTTAATACCAAAAACGTTCTTGAAAAGAACCAGTTTGGATTCCTTAAAGGCTGTTCAACAAAACAATCACTCTCGGAGCTTCTAGCAATAGTTCAAGACAATAGAAGAAAAGGAATTCACTCACTTCTCATCAGCATCGATATACAGGGAACCTTCGACTTCCTATGGTGGCCGGATATCATTGACGCACTGGTTGCCATGGGAGGTTCGGGAGACCTAATAGATTTAATCAGGCACTATCTACAGAATAGATATATTCAAGTTACCACCGGATCGGGCATCATCAAGCAGAAATTACGGCGTGGCTGTCCTCAGGGATCATGTTTAGGCCCCATTTTGTGGACAATTTTTGCCAACTCTGCACTAAAGCTCTTGAACTCACTACAAAATTGTAATGTCATAACCTACGCGGATGACTTTCTGATCGTAGTTAATGGACGCTCAAAATTGGAAGCCAATGCACAATACATAATAGACCTATTCAGTGACTGGACTAGAAAACATAAAATATTGATTTCAATTAGTAAAACCAAAGCTATGACTGTGGGAGCCACTCGTCCCCTAAGACGCAAGCCATCCATCAAGTTGTACGGATCACCAATTAAGGTGGTAAATGAGTTTAATTATCTTGGTATCGAGTCCTGGGTCCCACACTTAAAAGATCTACGTATACGAATCAATATTCTTAATAACCATTTCAAAAGGACGGCTGGCAAGAACTGGGGAACAAGCAGCGAACTGTTACGCAAATGGTATAAAACAGTGTCCGAAAGAATCATACTATATGGATTGGGAGTGTGGGCAATTAATTTAACAGCACATGAGAGGCGCATTCTCCTATCAATTCAGCGAATGCAACTACTGCAAATTAGCAGAGGCTATAGGACGATTTCAACCTCGAACCTTCAAGTTCTGACTGGAATATCCCCTATAGATCTCATAGCGGTAAGAGAATCGACCATCTCAAATGTTCTACGACTGAAAAAAGACTCTGTTTTATGGAGTAAATCACTTCTCGCAGTAGGTTACGAGCGTAAACACACAACATCATCTATCTTCCCAACGCTCCATGACTTTGAGGATCACAT
>KK116006.1:0-28198 GCA_000611955.2 Stegodyphus mimosarum
CATTTTATGTTTATATTTATTTATTACTTATTACAAACAATAACTTTGTTATGTATTTAATTAACATAATATATATATGTTGTGTGTGCAATAATTTTATTGGTATATCGATAGAACTTAGTAGATATCTGGCTGAAGAAGATTAAACCAATCCCTATTTTAGTCTGTTGTACGAAAGATGTAGCTTGAAGCTACTGCGTAGTAGATGAAATGATGGAGATTCAGACAGATGAACCGAGTTCAACATATAACTTATTCTTGGACAGTCTTCAAACATATTTTAAACTACATCTTAATTTCTTATAACATATTTTTGATTGGTAAAGCACAGTGTATGCAAACTGCACCCCACAGTTTATGAAAATCGCATTTACATTTTTGGACATGGGGAAGACGTATAGCGAAACAAAAGACGTGGCTTATTCAGGCACCAGCAAGCAAAGAAGTGAAACTTATCAAGCAGTTTGTTTTATATATAATCTCGACTCCTTTGTTTGAGTTCTGGACAGCGACTGGGCAAACATTTACAGCAACATAGAGAAACTGCAGAGAAGGAAGGACGTCAGTGAAGCAGCATAGATATGCTGAAGGGAGTTGTATTAGGATTAAAATTTGAATTTTAAAAGACTATTGCCAATTTGTTCCAATTTAATTTGGTAATAAATCTGTGTCATATATTTATATCTCATATATATGTATAACAAATATATATATATACCGGGTAGCCATTAAACTGACAGTGCTCACAGTGTTCTGTAGCGCGATCTATTTGCGAGAATGACGCCACATTTTGTAGGAAGATTAAACAAGACGGGGGACGAAGGATTCCGCGAAAAAACAAATTAGTTCCAGAAGTCACCGCTAGGGGAATATTTGGCGCTGTGTGATAGAAAATAGAGTGTTAACAAATGAAAATTAATACGGAAATTACCTTTTATTTTGCATTCAAATGAGGTTCAATGTGGCTGCCGTTCTTGATCGCGCTACAGAACACTGTAAGCACTGTCAGTTTAATTATGGCCACCCGGTATATATATATATTAGCGGGCAAGCCCGCCAGCTGAGCGGACTGTGCCCGCTTTATTCACGTATGCAACAATATACCGCACACACGTTACACATGCGGAAAATACGCATGTGTTCGCCGGGAATCGAAAGTTGGACAGAATATGCATCCACAAGATACTGCATATACGTTACACGTGCGGAAAATCGCGAAAACCCCCATGCAGAGGAGGAGCCCGCCAGCTGAGTGAGCTGCGCCCACTTCATTCACATATGCATATACAAGATACTACATACACGTCAAACATGCTGAAAATCACAAGAACACCCATGCGTTCCCCGAGATTGGGAAGTTCAACCGAACTACCAATGTTCAGCGATTTTCAAGCGGGCAGCCCGCCAACTGAGCCCGCTTTATTCACGTATGCATCCACAAGACACTGCATACACGTTACACATGCGGAAAATCACGAAACCACCCATCCGTTGGACGGGATTCGAAAGTTGGACAGAAATACCAGTGTTTAGCGATTTTACATAGCCAAACTTTTCGGTTATGATATTCCAACAGTAGATGCGTTATTAAAATTCCTTTTGATAAACTTTAACTCCTATCTATAAACTGTATAGCCAACATCTCTTGTAATTTTGTTTCATTACACTAAACTGTGGCCGAATTTTCGTACCTATGGCAATCAGCATAGGAAGTGTCATTTTTGCCTGCTTGCGCGAAGTAGTGGTGTAGTGTATTCTGGTATGGTAAAGCACTGTAGGGCAATAATTCTCTTAATGGAAACTGGCCCGTATACACATTACTCATGGGAAAAATCACAAAAAACACCTATGCAACCAGCACGCTCACCGGGATTCGAAAGTTGGACCGAACTACCAGTGTTCGGCGACATTGCCGCCCAGCCGCAAATGAGCCGTTGTATGAAGTGTTATCGCGAAAATTTTCGGGTTTATTATTCCAATAGTAGATTCGTTATTAAAATTCTTTTTAGTAAATTTCAAAAGAATCACACACAAAATGGCATCAATATATATATTAATGCGTGTGCTCAAATGCATACAATGAGTGAAAAATGTGTTTGCATCTGAAAAGGAAAAATTATAACTGAACTAAAAAATCTGATGTGTACATCGCATGACTTCCTTGTACGGAATATAAAATTCTACGCAATTATACGGAATCACGAAAAATCAGCAATGTCCTCGACGGGACTCGACCATGAACCTCTCGAACACGGGCCGAGTGTACTACCGTTGCACCACGAAGGTATGCAGAAAGGAGAGAGAAAATACTTCATATGCCCTTTACTGATATTTTGTGACTTTTAAAAGATTCCGTAGAATTTTGGTAGAGTTTCTGTCAGATAAGTGGGACGGAATAAGGACTTGAACAAGAGATCAGTATACCCTAGAATGTAAAGAGATCAAGCATTTGAACAATTTATTAACGTACACTGACAGATGAAGCCTAAATTTGAAACCTTTACTACGCAACAAATATTATCTATTATATAAAGATAAAACAAAAGATGCAACGTTAAATTATTATTAATCATGGTGCATGAAGAAGAATTCATCTCATTGATCGAAGATTTTATTAATCGAAGATAAATATTACGATGTTCCTCATTATATCTCTATATAAGTTATCTTACGAAAAGAGGAGTATTTCAAATGCTGCGCCTTCCATATTTCAGTCGCAGTTTGCATGTAGAATTTATTTCTAAAACTAAAAGCTAGAATTACTCCAGAAAATAGTAAATATACTTTAAGATTAAGTGCAAATAAAAATAACCCAATAAAAGGTGTAATAAAATTGCACCGAACGTCATCCGAAATGTTAATTCTTCTGCTGCTTCTATGCTGGGTGTTATAAAAGAAAAATGTTTTGGATTATAAATTAAATCAACAAATACTAGAATTTTCTGGATTACAAAGGAATAAGTAAATAAAATTTTAACGCATTTTCACAGTAATATACACCGAAAAGCCATTACATTATAACCACACTGTTAATAGTATATAGGACCACCTTTAGCCCTCAAAACTGCCAGCACCTAGCGGGGCATTGACTCCACAAAGTGCTAATACCTGGTCTGAGGTATCTGGTACCAAGCGCTAGCAAACTGGACTTGCAATTTCCGCACATTGCGAGGAGATAGCCTGGCAGCAAGAAATTGTTTTCAAGGTGGGACCACAAATGCTCTATTGGGTTAATGTCAAGTGAATTTTGACGCCAAGACATGTCTTGAAAGACACTGTAATTTTTCTCGAACCACTCCCTGACGATTTAACCTTTATGATATGATGCATTACTCTGTTGTTAAACAACATCTCCCAATCGAATTGCGGAAGTCCTGCCCATTTTTATACGAAAACATAAAAAATACTTCGTTTATTGTCACAGAGAAATGCCGAAAGATAAATGATCAAGTTTCCAAATAGCTCGTTTCCAATTTTAATCAACTATTTAAAATTAAGCGAAAAGTGCAAGGCGTAGATTTTCAATAACTCGATTGATTTTGAGGGCGGTCAGACACCTCTCCTTTAGGAGAGTTCTCCTTTAGGAGGACACCACTCCTTTAGGAGGAAAACAAAGTTCTGCAGAATCCCTTTTTATCCTTGCTCGTGAAAATGAAAATCTGTAAAAAATATACTAAGTTTGCTTTTTTGCACTTCATTTTTAATTTTACGCTAGCATGTTCTCTTTCGATGAGGGATGTCTTCTGAATGTTAAAATTAGCATTTCAGCATCCGTTAAATAGTTTCTGTTTTAAAGAGAATGTTTAATGTTATCAAAGTAATCGTGGATAAGCATGATTACGTGAAGCGGGCCCACTGTACTTTATTTATTGTAGCATCTTAGAGTATGCCCATATCAGCCTCAGAAAAATCAGTTGTATGAAGCAATAAATTTGATAAAAAAATAATCGAATCGATGCTCAAAAAATCGATATACTTATTTATGTACAGTCAGAGACATTGCACACAATCATGCATATATTATGGAACAAGTGGTTGCTATAGCAACGAAAGCTTTTATCGAATAATGTTTCCAAACTTTACTTTAATACTTTTTATAATAATATAAAGAGTGAAACATATAATTCAATAACACAGAAAACGTTTCTTGAAGGTAATGACTTAGTACAATAAGTAGCGATATAATTCATCTCAGGAACGAAAGGAGCTATATAACTCATTTTTGATTGAGTTTGGAGCTTGTAAAGCGTTTACAAACATGATGCGAAAATTGCTATTTAATATATTGATCTCTTTTATCATCAGGAGAGAAACTGCGTTTTTAGATTATTAAAGATAATGTTAATACATACGACAAACATTCAAGTTTTATAGAAATGCTTCTTTTAGGTTTATTTCACAGCGTTCTACTCGTGATATAGAGTTCGGTAATACGTATTTTAAAGTCCCCCTTGTTTATTAATACTGAGTTAGGTGTAAATTAAATTCCGCAGTGTCAAGAACGAAATGCACTCATTGTCTCGCGATCAAGGATGAGCATGTGTATAGCAGCTACAAGGCACTACTCAAAACAGAAATTTCTCTTACTTAAAAACTTCTTTTAACGAGAGATTAATAAATAAAAAAAGCATTGTGTTCTACCATGACTCTGACAACGCGACGCATGTTTATGCTGTTCTATCTGAGCGCTGTAAGTGATCTATCCGTGAAACTCAAAGCCACCATATCTGTGAGAGTCTTCAAATACGCTGTGCTGCTGGCAAATTCTGTTATTTGCACATACCATGTTCTGGTATGTGTTAATTTTAGCATACTGACACTGAATTCAGCAGATAATATAATATATATTATTTTCACGATTGTAACAGTGATTTTTCGATTGTATTTAAGTTTCAGACTCAACAACTTGAAAATCATTTTACATGTTTTAATGCATCTTAATCGTAATGCCAGACGTCGCGTCTCAAACTGGAATTTAGTTTATGCTCTCATTAACATACTGTTACATGTATTCATATTTGTCGATTCTTCGCGAAGTAAACGTATTTTACAGATATGTGACTTCATAATTAGGCCTTCAATTACATGCGAAAAGATAAACAATATATTGAATGTATGGGGTTCTTTTTGTCTAGCTTTTTTATTTCTTATGCCACTGAACACCTTTGCAGTAATCTATTCAACAATATGTCAGGAATTAAAAAAGTGCCTCCAATATCTATCTAAAACGGCAGAATTAACAGAAGCTTTTGATTATGATTGGGGTCTACAGTACATTAAATCTCTTAAATGCGCTTTGAAATACATTGAGTGTAAATTATCATTCCTGACATTCCTTACGGTCCTTTATAATGCCATCATCATATACTTTGCAATAAGTGCTTTCATACTGCAAAATCGTCCATTTGAAGCAAATATCTTGATTGCTTTCGCAAACGGAATTACATCCTTCCTAGTTTTGACTGTGTCCGCGACGATGGTACACGAAGCGTATTTAGAAATTTCTGAAGCTGCGGATAAACTAAAAGAATGCAATCAATATCCTACATATATTGCAAAAACATTCTTCGCACATGCACAGAACGTTATTTCTTTAACTTTATGGAAAATAGTTCCAATTACAAGAAATTTTATTTTCGCTACTTTAGGAACTATTTTCTCTTATGCCATCATCATAGGAACCCTTGAAAAGTAAAACATGAAGATGCGTCTGGGAATTTCGATAAAAATAATTTAAATATAGGATTGATTCTCAACATTTTGATAAAACATAACAGTTTTAAAACACTTAACTATACTTATGAGCAAACGATATTAATATCTTGATGTTTAATTTTTTCCTCAGGAGTATTTGCATACTATGAAAAGGGAATATATGTAATTTTAAACAATTTATTCTGCCATTCCAAGTTTTCCTTACATCACTAAAATATTACCTTTTTAAAGACAGGTAAATATTTTTTCTTTATTAGCCGAAAGAGCGTTAGCCCAGACGGGCTTTTAATTTGGTTTTCGCATTTTGCGTCGACTCACGTTTCAAAGTGTTGTCACCAAATATTACAGACATGTACTATAAGTAAATAAATTAAATAATGAAGAATCTGAATAAATGTATATATGTCTCTAGCATTGTGATAAAACAACCTTTTCAAAGACAGATAAATATTTTTTCTGTATTAGCCCAAAGAGCGTTACCCCAGAAGCTCTATTAATTTCGTTTTCGCATTTTGCGTTGATTCACTTTTCAAACTGTTGCCACCAAGAATTATAGCCCTGTATTATATTTAAAGAAATTAAATAATACAGAATCTGCATAAATGTATATATGTTTCTCGCATTGTTATAAAACAACGGTACCTAGAGCCCTCCAATCTTGAATATCGTACGTCTCCAACAGAATATGGGCAAATGGAAGCCCAAATTTGCAATCTGGAATTTTTTTTTATTATCCATTTCATATATCGTAAACTTTTAACGAATTTTTTATTAACAAACTCAACGATTTCAAAGCGAGCAATGGCAACATTGTACGAGGAAAAAAAAACATTTTTATCTTCAGCGCGCGAGACTGTGTATCGGAAATTCTAAAGATATGCTCATTTTAAAATTATTTTGCGATATTGCCGTTGAACTTAATTTTATGGTTTAGGTGCGAAGAACATGATATCTAATAAATAAAAGAAACACACAAAATGTTACAAAAACGTCCCTTTGCGCGTAATGTAAAATCTGAAAACTTTCAGATTTTTCTTTACGTTCTTCAACCTCGGAAATGAAGTTCATTTAATGTACTTTAAATACCTTGATTTAACCTAATATGCTTTTCCATTAATATTACCTAAAAATGATAAAAATAATTCTGATGATTATTAATTAAGAAGAGCGTAATTTTGCTCACCTGAAGTTCGCATTTCCGATTACGAAATATATGGCAGAAAGTAGAAGTGTGAAAGACAAATCGCGGGCAACTGAGATCACAGTCATGTAAACAGTAAGATTCCACTTTCAGAATACTAGAATGCTGAATCTGTTAAACTCTTCTCACATCGTTTTATTATAAACATGCTGAATAAATTTTGAAGCTGTGGGGGATTGTATTACCACATAGATAAATGCACATATTAGATCATAGGTAATAATACAGCATTTTTTTTTATTTTAGATATTCGGCAAAACACGTATTATATTTCTTTACTGAATGCAGAAACATTAAAGGTGGCATGGCACCCGGAAAACGGGTTCACTCTATCCTGTCGGCTCAGAAATGTAGTGCTTTAGGAGTCGTTGACATGGAAACGCGTCAAGATTAAACTTTCAATCCTGGCCGATTTTACTTTGTATAATTAATATTGAATTTAATTTGTGCAAAATAATGAGGATGTACTTTTAACTTTTCAAACTATTTATTTGTAGTCATAGAATATTATATGTTGCAAAGAACTGCAATACCAGCATAGTTCTAATTTTATATGCATTCCAAAGTGTTGCCAATTACAAGTTACTAATTATTAAATGCTAAATGTTGCCATTCACAAATTATTAAATATTCCATCGTCCTTTTTTTTAAAGTGTTCGAAGTTTTTTTTAAGAGTCTAAAATCAGTCCAAATACTTGGCCCGACATTCTAATCACTCTCCCACTTCTAGTTCTTTGCTCACCGTCCCTTGTTTCTGAGTCAACAGAGTTTTGGTAGTTGATCTTCTAAACTTTGCCCTTGAGAATATCTGGGATCATATCCTTTTACATCTGTTTTCCGTGCATTAATTCCTTGCTCTGTTTTTCGCATATTCTCTTCAACAGCTGAACTGTGTTCTTTAGTGTTTCTAATGTCTTTTCAATTTATTCTAAATACTGATCCTCCTGATTTCAGTATATATAATCTAGGCGTCTTATATACTTCTTCTACAACTGCTGGTTTCCAGCGATTACCTTGATATACTCTAACACAATCTCCTTTGCTTAACGATGGTAATGTTTTTCTATGATGGTTATAATAAGACTTCTGCTTAGTTCTTTCTTGATTGATTTTTCTTTTACTTTTTCACAACTCGAGGTTTCAGTAATTCTTCGGATGTAGGAAAAATCGCCCTTGTTCTTCTACTCATAAATCTCTGAGCTGGTGATACTAACATCTAATTAGTTTGAGTGTTTCTATGAGCTAACAATGCTAAATAAGGATCCGCATGATCTGCTTGAGCTTTCTTTAACAATTTCTTCGCCGTTTGTACTGAACGCTCTGGTAATCCGTTCGACTGCGGATGGTATGGACTGCTCGTTTTATGTTTAAATTGGTATTTCTTTGCAAATCCTGCAAATTCTTTACTTGCAAACTGATGTTCATTATCTGATATCACTATCAATGGTATACCATATCTTGCAAAATAAGATTTCATATAACTGATCACTGTCTGACTTCGGGTATCCGGTAATTTGGAGATTTAAAAAAGTTGGAATAGTAATCTACAATTAATATGTATACATCTTTGTTTATCTAAAATAAATCTGTTCCAACTTTACAAGGTACATTAGGAACTTCATGTGGTATCATAGGCTCTCTTTTGTTTTTGTTCTGGTATTCATTATATATATGACATTTTGAAATTTTATCTTCTATCTGCTTGTTCATAAGTGGCCGAAACAAAACATCTCTATCTCTTTTCTTACATTTTTCTATCCAAAGGTGACCCTCATCAATTAAATTTCACATCTCTTTTTCCATAGATAAAGGAATAATTACCCTTTCTCCTTTGAAAAATAAGTCATTTTTCATTGCCAACTCATCTCTATAGTCCCAAATACTTTCACTTGAGGTTCCACCTGATGTTTCCTTTCTGTCCAATCTCTCAGAATATATTTCTTCACGCCCTGTAATGTAGCATCACATTACTTTCTTTCTTCAGTTCATAAATTTTGTCATCAGATACTGGAATCAGCGTACAAATTTCTGTATCTTCACCATTATCTTTTTCTATTGTATTCAAATATGCACTACTTAAAGTGTCTGCTATTAACCCATTCACGAGCCGGTCCTTCAGAACGAAATGCTTTGAAAACGGTCGTATTGTTGTCTAACAAATCCCTCCAAAAAGTTCGGCTTCACTTTCAGGAAACGCTCTTAAGACAGACCACTGCCTAGAGCGGTATATTCGCCTTCCCTTAGACTGATGGAAAGGTCATAAAATGACGTCCCCATTAATGAATGGTAACTTATTAGTTTTAAATCTTCAAATATTTAGGATGCATTTTAGCTTGCGTCTTTGTAAATTCTTGATTTTTCGACGTCTTCACTTTTTCACTATTTAGTTTTTTTTCTCTATTTGGTTACTGGTAGACCAGTTTATTTTGGGTAATTATATTTTAACCCCTTTTTTACCGAACCTGTTGTTTTGACATTTTAAGTCCATATATATCTAGAATAATAAAATAATATTCCTTAGGAATGTTTCCAAAATTTGGTATGCATATTTAAATTTAGCGTTGAATTTGTTTTCAGAAATTGTTCGCTAACAGTCAAACTAATCCTCGTAATGCTTGATCATAGGATTGATCAAACAATAATTTTCCTAGTGAACATTTTTCAGAATTTTAAAGCAATTTCTAGAATTTTGGCGGTGTTCTAAAAATATTTCTGTAATTTTAGCTATTTTGCATTTGCTAGCAATATGGAATTTTAAATGAAAATTTTACTGACCTGAGAGAACGCATTTCTAAATCAAACAGAAATTTAAGTGAATTTAAGGCAATCTTACGCTAGACTGGAAAGAACTATTTTTCTGTGTTCAAAGACAGGATTTTCTCGCTTTTCCGCATTTTACAGATTAAATGTATATAATAAAACATAAAATCCTTTCTGATTCTCATAGTTAAATGAATTGTAATTTTTTTTTAACTTTTCTAATATTTCTGCTCGTACGTGACTAAGTTTGAAACTGCGGAAGCCCAACTTACAAATTACATCATGACATTACAGTATCTAAAGGAACAATTGAAATTAGGGTACTGAAATAACATAGAATATAAAAATGGTTATAGTCAATTTAAATAAATTTCTGTTTGTCAATTTTCATTTAAAATTTGCTATTATTAGCAGACATGCAGTTTTATTTAACCTTAGAATTATTATGTACGAACTGTATTAAGACCTCAACATCATTTCGAGGAATAATAGAAGTGATAATCCGGTAAGGCTAGTGGCTTAAATACCCAAAGTCAAGCATTTGTAATTAAATAAATAAACAAAAATAAATACTGAATACTTGTCACTTTGTTTTATTTTTAATCATATAACCGAGACTATTTCATTATCTAGAAATTATTTTTTAATTTTTAAAGTATCTGACTAAAACTATGTAACTTTTTCAATGCATTTTATATGAACGATGTAACACAATAGAAAGTTTTACTAATTCAGTTCACTGTTATAAATAAAATATGCCGCCAAATTTCTATTTCTTTTTCCAGAATCATATAAAATGTTTTGATTAAATGAGTTTTTCAATTGACTTTTTTATATATCCTAATATAACTTAGCAGAATATTATTTACCGTATAAGGTATTTCTCCCGCCTTCTTCGTATGCCTAGTGGTGTAGTGGTCAGCACGCTCGACGCGTATTCGAGAGGTCCGCGGGCAGAGTCCCGGCGAGGGCATTGTTCATTTTCCACATCTCCTGCTGCCGAAATAGCCGAATGTCTCTAAAACCGTTAACAAATTATATCTAGAGGAATTAAGTTTTGAAGAAAGATAAGCAATGAAATCAATTGTTTCATTTTATGCTTTATGCATATATTTATATGAAAATGGGATCTAGCTATGGAATTTACGATTTGTGTATGAACTGATGATTAGCACATTGATAAAACTTTTCAGGGAATTACAAACTGATATGTTGTGATAAGGATATTGGTATATTAATCATACGTCTGTAGAGAAAAAGGGAATGTATAATTACCAGGCTACGTATCCTAATGGTTTTTATTATGATATGGTATTACCAAACTACGGTTCTTTGATCCATTAAGTATGGCTTAGGTTGAGCAAATGCCAGTTTAATTTTTGAAATATTATTTCAAATGAAACAGAAACCGTGAAACGATATAAACTTAAAACACTGTCACTTCTTAAGTTGTATGTATGGAAATTTTAAACAGTTTCAAAGAGCGTCATTTCTGCAGTTTCCGGCCGTGGCGGTACTGTTTTTAGAACAGATTAAAGACTTTAAAAAATACAAACACATTAGCACCAGGCAATGTTAAGGATATAGCTAAAATGTTATTGAATGGCTCTACATCTATGTTTTGTTGTAACTGGCACTGCAAGAAGCAAAACATATCAGGTGATCCAATCCGCATTTAATGTATTATATGTGCATTTATATACGTATGCTGGTCGGATAGTAATCGCAATGGAAAACTAAACTACTCTTTGTTTATGCAATAGCCCTACTACAAGCTGACAGCTCATTTTAAATAAATCTTGAGTACTGAATACAGCTTCTCCGCAGAGCGTTCTTTCCCGTCTTATTTATCTTAGAGGTCAAATTAAAGGAATGTCGTTAGTTTTGTTTTCCAGATCACTATCTTACTTACACGAATAAAGAACCTTTCACATCCTTGTAAAGAAATATTATTTTTATTACTTAATTTACTACAACTAAAATTACCCGAATCAGAATCAAACTTTCATTTTTTTCGTTAAACCAAAAAAAATTGTTCGTTTTTTTATCTGTTAAAAATAATGCTCAGATACAACATACGAAAAAAAAACTTTATTTTGATTAAAATGTAATTTTGGCATCGCAGGAAGCCATTTTGCTGAATGCGGCCTAAGAGTAACACAACTTTTTTTTTTCAAACTTTATACTCAAAAATTGTTTTATTGCTTTATATATATCTCATTGTAGCTCTTGGTAAATCTGCTTCCGATTCTTCGTTTGCTGAATTCTAATACCTGGTTTCTGTTTATATGAAGTTTGGCTACTCCTGGTCTGTAACTAGTCCGTTTTCCGAGATATGAGCCCTGGGTCAATTACCAGTGTTCAAAATTACCAGTGTTGCTATCCCCTCGGTGATTGGTGTGTTGCTCATTTGAAGAAATTGAATTATCCCTTTTTAAGTAATGCTACATTTACTTCATTTGTAAAAATTAATGACGAAAACATAACTTTCATGTATGAGGAATTTCGGAAAATTTTATAGTTTGTCAGATGAGAAATAAAGTGTCATTAACAGGCGCATAAATGTGATGAAAGAATTTGCGACGTGAAGTAGTATAGTTTGGATTAAAGGCGGTGCTTTTCCTGTTTCTGTTCTTCGTGTTTGAAGAAACTGGCAGCATAATTTTTTGTATTTTTCTCCGTACTGAAATAAATACAGGCTATTTTTCATCAGAAAATATTTCACGCTTTCATATGTCTACTTAAACGAAAAGTCAATGTAATTTATCCTTAATTATGTAATCGTAATTCATAGAAACGTAAAGTTGGATAATAAACCAATTGATTTTATTTGTAAAAGGAATGAAAATACTGGCATCCGCGCATGCGTCATAAATGCAAAATACGCCCGCATTTTTTTAATGTAATCTCATGGTTTTGAATGAAATGAATTTTCCAATTAGTAAATATATTGTACATAATTTAAGTAGAAAACTGGTCGAAATAAAAATGACCCAATTTCTAGGCAAATTTCAATACAAAAATTCCCTCGAACACGAAAAACAACATCTCATGCAACCACCTGTAAAAGTGACCAACATTTCCCCAGAATGTACATAAACATCGGTATCGATAGTTATAATATTCTACTAAAGATTAACACTTCTTTATACGACGACACCATCAAATACATTATCAACGTTGTAGATACATAGGATTTTCTTCAGGAGAAATGTTAGAAATCAACTCTGCTCTCTCCTGGATTCGAACCATTGATCTTCCAGCTGGACGTGTTACAACTTACATGACGGAAGCAAGTACGGTATTCTTCATGTTCTTTTTCACTTGAAGGAAGACTGGACAGAAGCACAAAATTCAATCAACCAACTACAGAAAATATATACAGGTCTTTAAATGTAGTGATGTCTAAATATGTGGTGTTCTCAATCAACCAAATTGCAATGTGGTGATCTCAGTCAATCAAATATAGTAGTGGAGTCTTATTTGTTTTCACTGCATATGTATACAATTAAATACATCTTTCTACACGTATGTATATATATCAAGATTCCATTTTAAATATGCTAATAAGTTTCTTCATTGCAAGAGGATTCTAATTACTTTATCAAAGGAGATAATGCACTAAATAATCTATTAGAATATATGTATATATATAATCTATTAGAATATATATATTCTAATAGATTATACATCCTTCATTATATAAATAATTGAAATGCTTAAATTTGAGATTGTAATAAATTTTTTATCATAACTGTTTGAAAAATTCAACTTCTTTTAAAATGTATTAAAATGAATTAAATCGTGAATTTTTTCCAGTCTTATGATAATTAAATTTTAGAATCATCCCTTGTATATCCGTACTGATTATGAGAAATTATATCATTTTTGAGGGCTCTCGTGGTGTAAGTGATAGTAGATCGTCGGACTAACTGTCGGAAGGCCTGAGGTTCGTATCCCGGTGACAGGATAGGGGATTTTTCGTGTTTTCTCCTCATAAAAACGGAATGTTCCGCCAATGGCACTCGAGCGAAAACGTGACACACGATAATTTGTCAACACATGAATTAGACAGACAGTGTCTCGTGCTTCTTCTCACTCGCCCTTTAAATGAAAACAAATAATAAGAAAATATGCCATTCTCGCTATCTTGCTATAATTGGATGTTCTTCCAGCTAAAATTTGGAAGACCTCATTGTTGGAAGCATAACGAAGACACTGCTGAATTTTCGCATTTGTTGCTTTGAGAAACTCCAGTGTCTCTGCATGGTATCTTTCTGTTTGTGCAGTATTCAAAATTACTCCGCTTTCGCAAATTTTACTTTTTCTTGTATCGTTTTTCCATTTGTCTACTATACGTTAATGCAGATTTCTGTCTACTTTCTTAAGCTTACGTATCGGCAGAGAAATATATACTGTCGCATTTAAAACTGGTTTTAATGTTGAAAATGTATTTAATTGTTTGAATCTATTTTTCCTTTTCCACCTTAAAAGTTTTATTTTTCTTCCATGTATTTATTTATTTATTAAATTTTAATCTAATAGCCTTTCAAATGCTAAAGCGATAAAAAAAGTTCTTTGATTTCGAGATAAATGAAACTCTTTCATTACGCTTTGAAGTTCTTCATCATTACTCCATTACTCAGATTTTAATTTTCTTCTTTTACCTACTAATTATATATGATTATATATCTGTGAAATATCTGATTAATTTGTGAGTGTATCTAATAGTTTAACTGATTTTGTATATATATCTGTATAGATAGATATAGATAGATATTTACGCATTTTATAATTTCATTACACAAAAATTTTATACCTTAGAAAGTATGTCCTTTATATTCGATTTTCGCAATGCTTGGATTTCGAGGGAAAAGGGAAGTCAAGATGTCTACAAATGATAAAATGCACTTTCCCTCCTTCAGTGCTGTTTCTCTTTACTAAGGAATTAACACCGCAAGTGGGCTGTTTTCGCCCAAAGGTTCGGTATTTGTGTGAACAAATAGGAGAACTGGAAAAGTAAGATAGGAACATTTCATTCATGAATGGATAATCTGCACTGACTCCCAGGGATCCCCTTTTTATGGATGCAATGTATAATTCTAAAGTAAGAGTATAAAAGTTAGTAAAAAGGGCGATGTGGGGTGATTTCGCTACTTTGGATTTTTAGAGTAGGTCCCTAAACATATTACTGTCGGCCCTGTATTCAGATTTGCAGATTTTACTAAGACAAGCAACATCTATCTTCCAAAATAGAGATATTCCACTTTCGGCGAACTTTCCAAGAAAACCTTATTCGCATTTAGTTTATATCGAGAGAAAAATCATAAAATTCAATGTAGCTGATCTACTCCGTCGCTGAAACTAGAAGCATATAAGAATGGACAGTGTTCTGTAGCTTCAACAATTAGATTTCTCACTTTGGAACTAGAAATATAATTACAAAGATTTCCACTAGAGGAGATCTTAATTCATTATTTTTTTACACATGTAAAATCTGATTATATACGTTTCCTCGTTTATAAATTGCAGAAGGTTTTTTTTCAATAAATCCTGATATTTTAAAGGATAATTTCCATGTTTTTTTTTCCTGTGGCAGGTCTAAATAATCATTCATTAAAACAACACTAATTTTAACAGTCTGAAAATGACGCAAATGAGGTGAACTCTTTCATAATTGTGTTAATCATTAGCCTTATTAAATTATCATTAAAAAGTAAAAAAAATCACTTCTGGGTTTAAGATTACCTCAGAAGATTTTTTTTTATTTCTTAATTTAGATGTTATACAGTCTGCTAATAATTATTTCCCCTATTTGACTACAGCCATATCAGTGGCAGATAAAACCGCAAAATACTGATAGTTTGTCTTGGATTCAATCCCAGACGAACGCATGCGTTGGCTGCATGGTATTTTTCCATGCCTTTTCCCATGTGTAACATGAATATGAACCATTTCTCGTTAGAAACTCCTCTACGAAGGCATCTCTCTCCTTAAAAGCAGAGTCCTCGTGTGCTTTGCTATATTCAAATAATCCTAACCCTCAAACACGGCACCTGTCACATAAATCAAGATGAAAGGTTTTCAAACAAGATTTTAAATCAGTCTCCGCCCCTTCCTCAAGTGGCCAAGCGCTAAAACCGTTGAGTTCTGGTAATTCGACACAGGTTCAGGGTTTTTCTGCATTCTATGTGAAGGAGATCTTCTTAAAAATTCTTCCATGATAGTTTCCGTTCCCTTGCGTAGATTCCAAATCCAATAAATTGTCTGCACTATAAAATTATAATTCTTTCTTTTTAAAGAAATATCAAGGAAAAATTTGTAAATATCAAATCGAGTGCGATTACGAATATTTTAAAGAAGTTAACATTTTAAGCAGGAAAGCTTTTTTAATGCGCTCATAAGCAGCTGAAAATTAGACAAAAAAACGCTAAATTGGCATAAAACTGTGTCGATTTCTATAACAATCTATATAAATTCGTTTCCGAAAAATTTTGCTAAAATATTAAAAGTTGTATTTGTGTAGCATTTATTAGTTAGACTTTTAATTGTCTACTCAGCTTTTGGTTTTCATACCCTTCCATTCATCAGAATAGTAATAAAGCCATTAAGCTTGGGGGGAGGACGAAAAAGGAATTTTTAAAAAAAAGATTATTTTTACAAAATGACTCAAAATTTCTTTCTCAGATTGCTTATTTTCGGAAACGATAAGTAGTTATATAACTCAAATAATTAAATATTTGCGAAAAATTTGTTCACGTCTTTCAACGTTATCAATATTTCTGTATAGAAATAGAACATGATTAGATATCGATATTGAGTATCATAGATAGTACAGCATACAGAATGAGCATCACGATATTTTCAAAACAGCCACTTTGACAAATGAACAGAATTGTCGGGAATCGCATATGAATGTTTCATAATATCAAGAATGTTATTTTAAGAGCTGGCATGTTTGTTTCAAAAATTGTAATCAGTTCACTCACGGTGTTTGTCGCTATAATCTGAAGCTCGTCATCGATTTTCAAGCTATTTCTCGATAAGCTATTGAGTTCAAATTTTGTACGCACACCGTTTATGGATGGTAATACAACGTGTTAAAGCGAGTTTTATAAAATTCGATGTAGAATTTTTAAAACTTAATGTTGAAAAAAATTTTTGAGCATTTTTTCATTTAAAGAATAAACTAAAAATCTCAAAAATTTTAAGTTTGCATCATTTTACAGAACGTAAAATAGCTTTTGAATCAAAATTTGCATGAAATTTTTATCATAATTTCTGATTTTAGGCCGAATTTTTTATGAGGTAAGAGGATGCTTGGAAGTAAAAGACTGAACCAAAAGGAGAAAAATAATTTATCGTATAGATTAATGGGAGTAAGAGATTACTTATGTCTCTTTGCAAAATTCCTGTATAGTTTTATAACAAGAACAATTGGTTCTTAAATAACGAAATTAAAAATCGAAATACATTGTCAAAAGTATAAGATTTATAAATTTATCAAGAGATTCTACCGTTTTTATTATTCGTAATATAAATTTGAAGAATTTTTTAAAGAGTATTATTCAGTCTCGTATTCCCATTAAATTACATGATGCGTTAGTTTTCTCCTTTTAATTGATTAATGATTTTATGAGTTAAAAATAAAAATTCATTTTGTAAAAACTTCTTTTTTTTATTTAATATCTGATCTGAAATGGATATTTTTAATTTCCTTTATATAAACATTCGCTCTGTAACTGGTAATAAATTTGTTTCTTTAGATTCGGTGTAAGAGCTTTATCTCAAACCATCAAGAAGATTTCTTCCCGCGCTAATGACAGTCATTTACGTATTGTCGTCAGGGTTACGTGGATACTTGTTCCCTTAGGCATTGGGGGTTGGAAGAGATACAAAAATCCGGGCTAGTACTTTTTGGCGTATCTTTTCATTATTACAAAAACACGGGACGGTCAGTTTCCGAGAGTACATTTAAACTAACAATATTCCGTGACTAACTGTTAAGGAGCTTGCATAAAAGAACGAGGTAATGCGCGTCAAACCGTTAAAGGGTTAGTAAGTCTTTCCTCTTTATGCATCGTACATCTAGATCATATTTTTGCAAATTTCACAGCATTCTTTGCAATCGCTGTGGTGCTTTTAAAAAAAGTTTCTTAGTTATGCTTTCTAATGCTCGATGATCAGTTTCAACTGTAATGCGTTTGCCATATGTATATATTGATGAAATTTCCAAAAGTAATAGCTAGAATCTCTTTTTCTATCTGAGCATAATGTTTCTGACTTTTCGTTAGAGCTGTGGAAGCATGAGCAATTCGTTGATTTTCTTGCAGTAAAATAGCCCATAATCCTTCCGAACTTGTATCTACTGAAAGAGTTACATCCTTATTAACATTATAGAATCATCACATATGCGGGTGCTTTTACAACCAATTCTTTAATTTAATTACTCCTTCTAGACCTCCTGTTATTTGGTTTAATTTTCTTTGGCAAATTTCTGTAGGTTAACATATGCCAAAAGATAATCTTTTAAATTTGTATCTGCCAAAAGGTGTACCGAATATACACAAATTTCTACTTTCTTCGTCAAGCTAGATTTGCCAAAAAACACTATTAGCATCTAAAACAGAAAATATTTTTATTTTTTTTAAGTGTTTAAATTATATTTAAGTGTTTCGAAAGTTTTTCGATATTTTTCAGTCCAGTGCCAGAGAACATTTTGCTCAAGTAACTGCCTTAATGATGCACTAGTAGTAGATAGGGTAGGAATAAATTTTGCTAAATAAATAATCATTCCTAAAAATCTTTGTAGAGAAGACGCATCTGTTCTGGCAGTTTAACAATTGCTTTAGACACATCGGGTTTTTCTCCATTTTCACTTAACGTACACCCTATATAATTCACACGATTAACTTATATTTTACACATAGCCTTACTGAACTTCAAATTATTTTCTCGTGCTCTCTGGAGTACTTTTTTAAATCGTAGCTCATGTTCCTTTTCATTAGATCCTTGTATTAAGATATCATCTATTATGCATTCACCTCCTTCTAGACCTTCTGTTATTTGGTTTAATTTTCTTTGGCAAATTTCTGGAGCTGAACATATGCCAAAAGATAATCTTTTAAATTTGTATCTGCCAAAAGGTGCACCGAATATACACAAATTTCTACTTTCTTCGTCAAGCTAGATTTGCCAAAAAACACTATTAGCATCTAAAACAGAAAATATTTTTGCGTTTGTCATTCTAGTGACAATTTCGTCATTGGTTAACATAGGATAATGTTCTCGTTTTATTGCTTTATTTAAATCTCTAGGATCTAAATATATTCTTATTTT
This sequence comes from Stegodyphus mimosarum, assembly GCA_000611955.2. Classification (NCBI taxonomy): domain Eukaryota; kingdom Metazoa; phylum Arthropoda; class Arachnida; order Araneae; family Eresidae; genus Stegodyphus; species Stegodyphus mimosarum. The sequence continues at coordinate 19,016 of KK116006.1, forward strand.
GTTAGGTTTGACAACTGTGACCATTGAATTTACCCATTCAGTTGGTTCGCTTATCAGGACTTCTGTTTCATCTCCTTGATTTCGCAAACATAACTGGAGTTCTGAGTAGGAAAAGGGAGCTTACTTAAAGCTATGTTCGTGTGTCTCTAGAAGATAATACAAAGATAAGAATGGTTAAAATTCCCCTTTATTTGCTTCTCGATTTTACAGACGTTCCCGCTCATCGGGATACAAAGACCAAGAACTTGTGGCCTGAACGTAAAAGAAAATAAGACTACTAACTAACTAAAATGTAAATAAGAATTAAATTTAAAATATTTCAGACAGATGACTAGCACTAAGACTGGCCTTTTAAATTACTACGTCTGTAGTACGCAAACTGCGAAAACTACAATACGTCTTTAACTTCCAATAGGATTAATCTTTTGGCCTTAAAAGCGGACAGTAACTGATGGCAAGCTCGCGTGAAGACTCGCAGCAAGAAGACTCTCTCTGCTTCATCTACTCTTGGCAAAAAGCCACAACTTAAATACTTAAGCGTTAGTAAGTACAATTTGCATGAACATATTCACGCGTTAATTCTGGGCGGCAGTGGAAAATAAGAGATGATAGTAAAGTTTTAAAATAAAATAAAAGTAAGTGAACTTAAAATCCTCACATACTTCCCGCCAGAGTTAATAAGTTTGAATATAAGGTCTAAACGACCTTATTGAAAACTTTTAATTCTAAATTCTAAATACAACGCTAGACCAATCTTTCACAAAACCTCCTCACTAAAACTACCTAACCTAGAAATTATGTAAAAGCAGTTTTACAATATTTTCTCCAGGAACAATTATTCTTCATCTGTTACATTACCTAAAAAGTGGAATTTCTTGTCTCCTATTGATTCCTTCTAGAGATCTGGAAGGAAAACTAGTTTAATCAATTTGTCAAGTAATTTAAGTGGCAAGTAACATGAACACGCATATTTTTTTTCTTTTAAAACTAAATTCTTATTTCATTCGTACCATTATTTAATTATCTCCCCGTGCTCTCTGACCTGTGTTGTAAAGAGAGAAACACCAAACACGGTCGTGTCTATGTACAAGTGTTCAACACTACTGCCTACAATCAAAACACTAACGTGTTAAAATTCAACATAACAAGACCGCAGAACACACCTTACATTCATCTATGAACCCTGAGGTACTATTGTAAAATAAGTGACTAACTCTGCAGTGTAGCGTCAGAGAGCTTAACTGCATTCATTCATTCCAAATTTAGCACATATTCACCATGCGTTAAGTTGCCTTTATGCAGTCACATTCTTTTAACTTAGCGGTTTTAAACTTTTACATTTATATAATGCTTTCACATTTAACACATCACTGTACTTAAATTTTAACAAAACACTTCACATTTATATAAAAACATATTAATATGCCATTAATTCTGCACATTTGAGAACATACAGTTAACTTTCTCCTACTGAAAGCAAGTGCTGTGTTTCTTTTACATTTAGCAAGTACATTTTACAAGTCCTTTAGACTAAAATGTATTTTCTTAACAGAATCTTTTAAATAAAGCTTTATACAATATTTTTAGAATGTTCTTAAGGTACTTTTCTTATACATTTACAAAATCTTTTACAATACTGAACTATTTACAGTTTCTTATTATACAATAATATTAGATTACTCGCGAGTAGTTGAAAAACATAATAACAAATAGGTAAAACTCATTTCTCGCCTTTTTGGAGATAAAGGTAGACCTCACATGAGGTAAAACTTCTTAAATCTACCACTTGCAGTAAGAACGAAAATTAACTTAAAGTTTCAAATTAACATAAAGTTTTACTTATCTTTTTGATATTCAGACATCCGTTAGCCGCCCACTCCTGGAAGGTAGCAAAGACCATGGTTTGATTGATCCTCCGTATTGTCCGAGTCCCACCCTCAGTTTCCTCCTCACTTCGTTTCCTTTTTGGGCGAGCTTGATGCTTCCTGAAAAACTTCTTCCTCTCCGTTGGTTGATTTCTGGATAGCTTAATAGGTCTGTCCTTGGGAGCGTCGGGACATTTCTCGTCGGTTCTTGTCGAGATCTGGCGGTTTGCTGTTCCAACTTTTGTTCCCTTGACTCTGCAGCTGGCTTTCCTTTGTCAGTTCTTGGACTGTTGCTGCATAGACTCCTTCCTGAGGGTTCACTATTTATTTTCTCACGGGTACCTTGAATGCGGGCATTTCTTCTCACCTTCTTGATACTGTTAGAATTTCCGTCTTCTTCCTGTTGCATCCGGTCGTGACATCCCTTTTTTGGTCGAGGGACTGTCTTCCTTTTCTTATTATCTCCGGTGTTCCATCGGGGGGGGGGGCTCTTCTTTCCTTGTTCGTATCTTTACTTGTGTCTGACTCTGGCGGTCGTTGTTGTTGTGACATGCGTTGAGATCTTGCCTGCCGTGCCGGATCCTGCAAAAGATCTTTAAATATTCTCATGTTATTTCGATTGTAATAAGACTTAATTTGATCGATATTTTTTGTAATTTTTTCGCCATTCTTGTCTCTTAAAACCACCACTATCTGGGTTATTTTCTCAATAGAAAACGATCCTTCACACCGTGGACAGAACTTGGCCGCTTTATCTTCTGGAGCTGAGGAAAGTGAATGTTTCAGCTTAAGTACTTCATCCCCCACATTATAAGTTACTTCCCGTCTTTCCATGTCATAATAAAGCTTCTGTTTCCTCTGTAACGTTTCCGTGTTTCCTTTTGCCTCCTTAATTAACTTTTGTATATCCGCCATTTGGAATTCAGGGGTTCTTTTTTTTTAACATAAAACAATTTGTCCAGTGTGGTTATAATCTGTGTAAAAATAACTCAGCAGGAGTTTTGCCTGTTGTGTTGTGTTTGGTGGTCCTAAGAGGGAAAGCTAATTCATTGACATAGATATCCCAGCTTTTATGAAAATTTTTAACATAACTACGAATAATTTTAACTATGTTTCTGTTGACCCGTTCCGCTACATTTGATTGCGGCCGATACGAGACAATTTTTAAATGAAGTATTCCCAGTTTTTGACACATATCTTCAAAAATATTGCTTATAAACTGAGGACTATTATCCGATATAACTTTTAGGGGCGCCCCGTATTTTAAAATATATTTATTTAAAATAGAATCAGTAACTAATTTCGCAGAGGCTCGTTTTAAGGGAACAATCTCGGTCCATTTACTAAAATGGTCAACCATAATAAGGAGATACCGACTTTTCGGGAAAGGGCCCAATAAATCGACTCCAATCATTTCATTCGTAAAATCTGACTTAATACTATTTAGAAACCCGGCAAGGTGGAAATTAACATAATTAACTATGTGGAATGTTGGACAAGACTGGACATACGCCCTTGTTAACTTTTGTAGTTCAGAAAAATAAACTGCTTCGCGTACGCGTTGGATGGTTTCCCGAATACTACCATGAGCTGTCAGGGGCGAATCGTCCAATTCCTGTAGTATATTTAATCTAAGTATAGCTGGGATAACAGGTCGTATATTATTGATTTTGTTCATAATTTTCGTATAAAATAATAGACCATCTATCAGTTCGTAATTGGCCTCCCTATTTCTTATCGCCACAACATCTTGGTGGCTAATGTTTTCAGGATCTCGTAAATAATCACATAAACTCTTAGACAAAAAAAAGACACACCAGCAAGGAATTACCCGAATGGAACGAAAATCGGTACATATATACAGAAAAACAAATCATTACAGTTTGAGAAAAATTAAATGATTTATTGAAGTGATAGAGCTTCACAAAGTGAAAAAGTCAGTAACGCAATATGCATGCCACCTCTGGCCCTAATGCAAGCAGTTTTTCGGCTTGGCATCGATTGATAGAGGTTGCAGATATCCTCCTGAGGGATATCGTGCCAAGATCGTCAACATCCCGAGCTAATTGGAGGGCCCTGCCCATAATGCTCCAAACGTGCTCAATAGGAGAGAGACTGCAGACTAACAGAACTGCAAGTGTTTCCCTTTCTGTTGCTGAATAATTTCTGAGTATCGTTTAAAGTACGACTAAAGAATGCACGGGCTGCCCATTTTTGGAAAGAACTGCCCCTACGGCATAATCCGAGAAATCGGACGCGATTTCTAAATTTTTTGGGAAATTTCAAAACATTTTCGGGAAATTTGAAAACATTTTTGGGAAATTTCAAAACAGTGGCTTGTGTTAACGCTTGTTTTAATTTTTCAAAAGCGGTGTTAGCTTCGGTTGTCCACGGAAACCTTGCCTTCTTTCGTGTTAACTTTAATAGCGGTTCTGCAATTGTGCTAAAATCCTTTATAAAGGACCTATAGTATAAGCAGACTCCTAGAAAAGAAGCTAGTTTCTTCGCCGTATTAGGCGGCGGATTGCCGCCTAAATTGCAATTATTTTTGATTTGTTGGTTTCGATGCATTTCTGGGAAATTTTATACCCCTAATAACGTAATTCCTTTGCCGCAAAATTGCACTTTTTACCTTTAAATTTTAGACCGGCCTCATTTAATAATGAAAATACTTCTTTAAAGTCTTTAGTGTGTTGTTCTAAATTATTACAAGTAACAATAATGTTATCCAAATACCTAAAAGTGCTTTTCCCGAGGACGGGTCTTAAACCAATGGCCATACAACGTTGAAATGTTGCTGACGCGCCTGACAGGCCAAATGGCATACGCAAAAATGGATAAGTTGCAGACTTAGTTAGAAAACCGGTTTTTGGTACATCTTCAGGTTTTACGCCTATTTGAAAATACCCAGATGTTAAATCTGATGTCGTCATATATTTAGTGGAAGTTAAGTTTCGCAAGATTTCCTCAATAATGTGTAATGGATAAACCAGATATTTAGTAAAGCTATTCAATTTGCGGTAATGAATTGCAAAATGCCACCTTTTTGGGTGTGTGAACGGGTAATCATTATTCCTCTTACATCAAACAACCGGACTCACATAACTACTGGAGACGGGCATGATAATCTTTTTACTTAGCATATCTTTAATATGCCATTCTATAATTTTTTCTTTCGATTTATCATAGCAGTAAGCCTTGTGGCGAACTGGCTGCGAATCTCCCGTATTTATATCACGGTTAGTCACTTGCGTGAATCCACTGACCGGGAATATCACTGACCAAAGTAGAAAATTCGCTTACCACTTAGCGTTGTTTTTTTTTGCTCTTCAGTTGGCAGATGTTCAAGGTTTATTGTGGCGGGATCAGCTTTTTTCTTCAAGCACCGGTTCCATTCTTAGCGTAAGAGATGCTTGACTGAAATCTAGTGTTGCTTCGGACGCGGAAAGATAATGTACTCCTAATATTCTATTTGCTTGAAGATTTCTTACAATGACGAACATAATTTTTTCTTGCGCATCCTTAAAGTGGATATACAGTGGTACTTTACCTATACATTTGCATTTTTACCCTGTGCTGCTATAACCGTCGTATTATCCGAGCTGTAAATTCTATACCGAAGAAAATATTTTTTTTTAAATCTTCTGCCGCAGAGCTACACTGAGCTCCTTTGACTACTGCTTCGACTTGCTTCCATAGCTGCGGTCTTGCCTCTGCTGTGGCCTTGGCGCACCAAATTGGCTTCGTTGCTCGTACTGGCGTCTCCTTTCAATGTCCGCCGTTCTCCCGCTTTCAAACTGGATCACGAGCTCAAATAATTTTTCCAATGTCGTCGTATTCCTTAACTCAATAAAGTCTTGAACCTGGGGAAGTAACCTAGGCAAAATTACTTGAATGATTTCAGGATCCGCCGCCTTCCATATAAAGGATTAAATAATTGTATTCTTCTTAAAATAAAGGTTGAGAGTTCCTCAAGTTTTTGCTGGTATGTGCTTAACAGTTCCGCTTCTAATTTTGCACGATTTCTTACTACTGGGAAGGCCTTTACTAAGGAGGTCTTGAAATTTTCAGAAGTGTAGGTAGAACTTCCCGGTTGGCCCAAGAGATTTTTTCCGCTGTACTTGAACTAACTAAGCGTTTGACCCCTCAACGCGTTAGTAGCCAAAGTCAGTTTTTGAAACTCCTGGACTGGATACAACATAAAGTGGTCATCTAATTTTTACAAAAAGTTATCCATCGCTGAATTCCTATCGAAGCTCGTTGCTGGCTTCACTGATGCTCGCATAGTCTGGACGATGTACCCGAATCCTTCTAGGGTGGCAGCTGAGATTTCTGAATTTTGCGGCAATTGCACGGGTCCATCAACTTCCTCTTGAAAGTCGGCCATGTGTCTTCTCTTTCGGTCGCCACTATCAAGACTTCTGTAGATTCTAGTTGATTTCGCAAACATAACTATAGCCCTGAGTAGGAACAGGGAGCTTACTAAAAGCTGTGTTCGTGCGTGTGTAGAAGATACAACAAAGATGAGGAGGGTTCAAATTACCCTTTATTTGCTTATCGATTTTACATACGTTCCCGAACTTTGGGATGCAAAAGCCAATCACTTGTGGTCTCTACGTAAAAGAATATAAGACTACTAGCTAACTAAATACGTGCAACTTCATTGTCAGGAAAGTCATGACTTAATTTAAGCTAATGGTCTTCATATCAATTCGCAATGAGATTGCATTCAAATTTTCCATCCTAATACCTTTGCGTATGGATGTCGACGGTTTTCTTGAGACAGCCGTTAACAATACCCCTATTTCATTAGGATTGTATTTCGGACCCAGTATTGCTACAGGATTCCTCGTCGTCTAGATGTACGCTACCCCTACTAAAGGTTTTTTCATCCAGTTCTGAATCAACTTATACAGTCAAACTACAACCACCGAAGCATGAATACACCGTTGTAAATTTCTGTAAATATTTAAATTCGTTTGATTGCATTGCTATTTTTTTATATTGTTGTAATTTCGCTTTATTATTTATTTATTTATTTGTTATTTTTAATATAAAAGTCTTAGAGTTATTTTGTCAGTAATTGAATTAATATATAAATTATTATTTCTTGAACATAATTGTAGATCTTTCACTTTCTGAGCCCAACAACTTTTAAATTATAATGATAGCTCAACTGATACTTTAGATATCCAAAAATAACCCACTAACAAGCCTTGGCGATTTTTTTTTCTAAATGAGAGACATTTCTCAATATCTCGCCAAATTGGTGGTTTCCTGGAAGATTCGCAAAAACACATTTTTGAAAGCCCTGCGAGCAGATATTTCCGAAGCTTCTAAAAGCTCATGTAACACTATGTAAATACTCCTCCTGAAACTAGGAGAGCTCATAAGGTCATTTGTGATTCTTAGCGATTAAAAGAATGGTAACTACATTTTTAGAGTTTTCTCTGGAAGCAATTTTTGGAACTTAGGCAATTTTCAGCCAGCTAAGAAGTAATTGTTTAATATCCACGTTCTCTTTGAAGTATTTATAGCTATTTACTTTGCTGTGTGTAGGTAGTACTTAAACTAAATTGCCAGTTTTCTCCTCCACATTCAGACTGATTCTTTACAGAGATAGCCACAAAGTGGGATTTTACAAAAATATATTATGTATTAACGTTAGCATTTAAATTGCTACATATAGAGCGTCGCTCTACCTATGAACTTCGGAAATGCTCGATTCAACATCGCTTGGAAATCACAAGCACTCCTATGCATTCGCGCGAGGTCCGCTTCGCGAAATGCGTTCACCTGAGTTATCAAGAGTATCTGAGCTCTCACTGAAGATCATAAAATTATTGTTGCTGTGAACCCAGAATCATCAAATTTGGACTCTTGTTAATCGGAAAAGTTTGGCTTGACGAATTTCTTTTAATGTTTGATTAAGTAGATGCGGGGTTCGAACATCAAGCAAAAAGAACGAATTCCTAGACTCAACGTGTCTAATGAAACTCTTCACTCATGTGGCGCTGGATTCATAGTCTGAAATTTATTTTCCTGGAATCTTTGATATGTCTGGAAATAACTCCGGAAGCCACTAGCTTACCACAAATCTACTGCTATTTGCACTTAGTTATACTTGTGGTGTTTCCTTATCAGATGGTCACTTACAGCTGCTCACCGTTCCGTCATCAGATATTAATAGCATCAAATTGATTTGAAAAGAATGATCCTGCTTTAAATGGCTTCGATGACCTGCTCAGTCTCCTGTCATCAATCCTATTCAGTATTTGTGGGCAGAAGGGAGAAGTCACTTCTGTTATGTAATACATACTTAGCTATACTTCAGTTACTGAATTAAAATATCTTAATTGTAATGATTTATCTTAATTCTGTTATCAGACCTTAAAAGTTATTATTTTTTTGGCCTTGTTGAAAAGTAATTGCTGTCATTTAATTTTTGCAGTTTTGGTTAACTCTGAATTTAAGTTGCTTGAGTAAATATTATTTTTTTTCTCTTTTTCCTTAAGGTAGTTTGGTTAACCATTTAATTTTTATTTGTTTGGTTAACGCTTAAGGTCATTTTTTTTAATTTTTAAAGTTATTTGCCTTACTTGGTGTTGCCTTACTTCTTGTTGGTGTTTAAAGTTTAATTGGTTTTGTTAACGTATAAGGTATATCTCCCACATTCTTAGCGTGCCTTCGTGGTGTAATGGTCAGCACAATGAGCCGGTATTTCAGAGGTCCGTGGTTCGATTCCCGGCGAAGGAATTGCATATTTTTCATGTCTCCTGCTACTAAAATTCCTAATGTCTCTACAAACGTACCCCTCTTTCTGGTAAAGCTTGAATCCATATTTTCTGACTCTGGTGGTAAAGTCGTTTTTGGTGTTGTAGAAAACGTAATTTTTTTCTATGTAATTATTATGTTTCAATTGGAGAAATTTTCTTCGGTCTTTTATTAATTTAGTATTTTAAAACAAGTCCTTAATTCTTTTCTAGAGTACTTTAACGTTGCGTTTGGGAATCGAAGATTTATTGACTTGTTTTGACTTACTTGGAAAGGAATTTCTCTGAAGATTATCTCTGCCAGACAGTGGTCTGAAAAATATCTTCCACCAAGTGCGAATCTGCACCCTGCTGAATTAGCTTGTTTTGTATGCAGCTACGCAACGCCAAGGTTGAGGGGTCTGGGTGATTCACATTCTGACAGACATTCACCATGTTAAAATATAGCAGTAGCTATATTTTAACATGGTGAACAAGTTAAAATATAGCAGGAGCTATATTTTAACATGGTGACAGGCGTTCACCATGTTAAAATATAACAGGAG
>KK116006.1:28212-44401 GCA_000611955.2 Stegodyphus mimosarum
GTTACCCTGAGCGAGGCTAGCTCCTGCTATGTCAGGTTGCTGACCCTGGTGGGTCGCTTGTAACCTATGAAAAGCAGCAATTATCCGCCAACTTCCGTCTTACCAACCCCCTTGCCTTCACCTTTCTGCTTAGATTCCGCTTCAAAGGCTGCCGTGCACCTGGCGGGTTTTGGACCGTTTCGGATCGCCAAACGAGGGGCTGGCGAGGAGAAGAAAAGGGCCTGCAGCAATCTATGAGAGGGGGATTTTCCTGAAGTTTTTTCGCCAGATGAGAAAGCAGTTGTACGGTCTCGAGTACTCTGTCTGCGGAAGTGTGGAACGATGGCTAAAACTGCTGAGAGAGAACCACAGATGGTCGTCCTCGCAGGAAGGAGGGAGCCGAGATAGAAAAGGGGCGGATGGCTCTAAAATACTCGACTACTAACTTGTTTTTTGTCTTTTATCTCTAGATTCTTTCATGGCTGAAATAATGTATACCCTCGGTGAAAGTTTCTATGTAATGGCCGACTACAAGACAATGGACAAGAAATTGTGATTTTCACCCGCTCGGTGTGTTTTAAATGTTTTCTCACTTCGACTCTTGTACCACCACCATCATATATTGTTATATTGTTGCTAGTTTTGTTAACCTCTAATAAATGAAAATTTAATTTAACTTAACTTGTATGTTTTCACTTATAATTAAGAACACTGGACCCAATAAATTTAAAACATGAACGGCTTTGTGCTTGTAACAACGCTTGTTGTACTATACTGGTGGAGTATTATCTTGTGGTATTTACTGTTATATTAGAACACACTGGTTTAACTGACTAAATGTTGTTTTATCTTGTCTGTCACCCAATTTTACACCCTTGGAGTATTTATTATAGTGATGTGATTTAAAGTTGGTTTTTCTTATTCTTGACCTTCATGTGTAATGAACATTGAAATTTAAAGTGGAAAATACCCCAACACTTCAACGTTTGATAACACCATTATTCAGTCTGAAGAAACTCATAGAAGGCCACTATGTTAACAACTGGTCAAATATTCCTCAGAAACGACGTCAACACCTTGTTGAGTCTGGGCACAAAAGAAATGTAAACTATTATCAAAGCTAAAGATGTACCAACGAGTTATTAGAAAGTGCCTCTAATATTTTCCCCATTCATTTATTTATTTTTGGGTATTTATACATTCATTCACATATTTGTGGGTATTTGTTAAAGGATCTGCTACGCAATCAAAAATACATGTGACGCTCATCGTTGAAAAGGCCGTTGAGCAATGTAGAAGTGACAGTCCTACTTTGTTCAGTTGTAGAGGTTACTTTAATTTTCTAACATTATTTTAAGTTTAAACAAGCTTTACTGTCTATTCTCCTTTCCCATTTACTATTCCCTACCAGAATGAGTTTTTAGTATCGCACTGTATGCAAAAGAGTTAGAAAGTTTATTTAAGGAAGGTTCAGTTACTTCGAGAGAGAGAGCTTAGGAGTCCTTAGTGGTGCATGTTTGCTGTTAGGCTAATTCATTCTTAAATCTGCCATACTTGACCGTATTGTACGTGCCTGTTGATAACACACAGCTAGAATAAATTGAAGGCCAACTGCGTTAGGTATTTGTGTCTAGCTTCGGCTAAGACAGTTTAGTGTAGTATTAGATTAGTTTCTTATTTTTTTTATCTTGATTTGAAGCATGAGTAGAGGCTTTCCTGTACGCCCGAGAAGGGACCGTCTGTGAATAAAAGGGTATTATAACCCTTGTTTGGATTTTGTTATTATACACGTGAACTCAGCGATAAGTCGCTCGACGGCCCATTAGGTTCCGCTACATTCAACGTAGACCAAGAAGTGAGGAATATTATGAAGTTCTGCCCCAATTTTGAAGGAGAGCACCCCTTAGGACGGGTTAGAGACTATCCCATCACTCTTCCTCTACCACCAAACTTTCAAGAAGACTTTCGGCTCACCATATATTTTCAGCGCCCCAAGCTGCATAGACACTATACATTTATAAATATCCATGCTTTCTGCAAGATTCGAACCGTACCTTTCGGTATGCCAGTCAGCATCACTAATTACTTTCCAGCCAGGGCGGCAAAAAAAAGCACAGAACTCGCTGTGAAATATGAACTTCATAAGGCTTTTATTTATAACTACTTTATTACTAAAAAGTGAGAAGACTACACACAACTTTCCTGAAAATAAATTCAGAGCTCGTCCACTTTTTAGTCATAATGGTACAGAGAGCTGCATCAATGTCCCCAGTGGCTCATATTTGTTTCATAGAACATCTGTGAAAATTCTGTAGACTAAGAATGTGAAAAAACTAAAATTAAATCAGAAAATATTTAATAGGAACAGGTTCGACAAATGTGCAAAAGAACCTCGAAAGGAGAGTTTAATAAAGTAATCCTCAATGCTTATGAAAGAGATCTGAAATTTAGCTTGAACAGACGCAATAAAATATTGGTTTTTCTGATAATTTTAGGGTGATAATGACGATCTGATAATTTTAGGTTGAAGATCGTGTTATTGTAGTTAAATGTAATGTTTAAATCAGTTTTTATTTTCGATTTTTAAATTTCTTATTACACTTTACATCATTGCGCAAAGTAGAAAAAAATTATTGATTCTAATACCTGCACTGCAATATGCATTGAAAATTAGAGATAATAAAGGTATTTAACTCTGAATATGTTGTTCTGTCATAAGCTGATACACTTTCGGAACATTTCAATAGGATCTGATAGTGCCTTGTTTTAAAGATGCATATGCTTCGAAAATCTGAAATGTATGAGACCATAATTTTAGGGGATAACATCATTACCCAAAAACTTGAAGCCTTTTGAGGGTGACTGCAAGTAATTGCAGTTTCTTTAATAACACGAAAAGCTTTATCTCCATGGCAGCGACTTATGATAATGAAAATTTTTGTTTAAGCAAGCATTATTGTCAAATTTTACTTCAATATGCTTCCATATGTCAAATCTTACTTCGAGATACTTGACGTGGAAAAAGACAAATATTCATTAAAACGTATAGCAATACCATTAAGTTAATGGGATATTCAGAAGCCTATTTCATTCAATAAGCTCCAAACTAACCTTCCCAGGAATCAAAAGAATTGTTAAACTTTCACATGATTTGGTTTACTAAATGAAAGTGAGTATTCATATAAACTTCAGAACGATGTTTTTTATACTAATTTATTTTCTGTATAAGAAAGGAAACGCATTAGGCGTTTATTAAAGTAAATATTACTCTTATTAAATATTACATTAGCAAACATTTAAGTTCTTTAATATATATTCCTTCATAGTTTATATTCATGTAGATAAAAATGAATTTTCAGAGCTATGCTTATGATCAAGCTCAATTATTTTTTAATGGCAACTATATTTCTTACAGTGAGGTATTAAGAAACTATCAGCAATAATGCTAAGAATGATACATTTTTTTTATGAATGGCGGACACTTGCCTATAACGGCATTGGCCACTACTAAGGCCAGAAGTGGTGACCATTTTATTATGGAGGCACCTAATAGGCGGCCACCGCTACCTCCTATGAAGGGACTGACAATTTTTACATCCATGCTTTCTCCGGGATTCGAACCCTGGCCATTGAGTATCGTAGTCAGGCTTCCCTAACCACTATACCGTCTGGGCAGTTCGAATGTTACATTGTCGATGTAGCGAAATTATCCATCAATATCCTTTTATTATAAGCTTCCTAAGACGATAGCTAGCTTTCTGCTATTTTCAAAATGCTTCTAAGGATATAATATCAAGGAATAGCCTTTGTAAAATGGCAGTATCATTTAAGTTCATTATCATATTATTTTATCTGAGTGGCGTAATGGACCTGTCTGTGAATATCAGTGACAACATACGCATGAAGTTCTTCAAGTGTTCAATGCTGTTTCTAAATATTCTAATTTGCACATACCATATTGTGATGTCTGTTACTTTTTCAGTATGGGCAGGAGCTTCAGCAGATGAAGTCGTGTATATTATGAAGACGTGCACAATAGTAATATTTCGATTTTATCTAAGTTTTAGAATCAACACTATGAAAAATATTTTATATTTGCTAACACATTTAAATCGTTCAGATGAATATCCTGTTTCAGGCTGGATTTTGATTTATACTGCTTCTAATATTTTATTGCACATACCTCTGTTTGTGGTGCCCTGGCGAGTAAGTTATCCTCTATTAAAGCTATTTGACTTCATATTTGGGTGTTCAGTTACATGTACAAATGTAAGCAAGACAATGGTTTTATACACAAAATTTTCGGAAACATTTTTATTTTCTTTGCCCCTGAATATTTTCGCAGTATTCTATTTCACAATATGTGAGCAACTAAAAACGGGAATTCAAAGTTTGACGAAATCTTCAGTAATATCAGATTTTGATTATAGTTCAAAATTACGTGTCTTTAGAGCTCTTAGACGGATTACAAAATATCTCGAAGACAAATTATCATTCTTATCTTTCCTAACAGTCCTTTACAATGCAATTATCATGTACTACAGTAAGTACTGTTATTCTTCATAGACGATCTTTTAAACGCTTAATTGTTTCGATTCTCTTTACAATTAGCTTTACGTCTTTTCTAGTTGTGACGGTGTCTGCTTGTTTGGTATACGAAGCGTCTTTAGAATTTTCTGAAGCGGCAATTGAATTAAAAGCTCGTAATCAATATCCTACGCAAACTGCAAACAATTTCTTCGCTTATGCTGATAAAGGTATCTCGTTAACTTTATGGAAAGTAGTTCCAATAAAAAGAAACTTAATTTTTTGCATTTTAGGATCTATTTTCACTTACGCTATTATTATAGGAACCCTTGGAAAATAAAATTTGGAAATGTGTTTGACAACTGTGTTAAATTTAGCCTTAAATGTCTAATGACCTATAAAAACCTTCTATTAAGAAATAATTATTTTCGAAACTTTATAAGTATTTTATGTAAAATTTAGATTAATATTAATGAGTTTTTTTTTAATTTTTTATGCTTTTCTCCGAACAATATTTGCATAGTGCGAAAAACGTTTCGTAGTTAATAATCATCTTTAAAATTTTAGTCCTCTTTTTTTTGTCTTATAACAAATATTATCCAACTTAAAATTGAAGTGTAGGATATTTATCGATATTTATTTTAGTATTAACTGTATACATTTAGCCCCTGAAGCACGCAGACGTTACTGGTGACAAAATCTATTATGCACTTCTAAATCTCCAAATATGTTTTTACTCCAAAACATCTTAACAATTAATAGCAAACTGTTGATCAATTGTTTTTCGGGTAATGTAAACCGCAGAAGGGTCTGAATAAAATCTACTCAAATTATACCAAAGGAAATTGGCGTATATCGTAATTAAGTGATTTTAAAACAGAACAATGTTTATATGCAAAATTTTGGCATAGAGAAGAATACAAACCTGAATTAGGAATACCATGCTTCTGGAGAAAGGTCGTTACTGTTTTTTTACACTTGTACTGTTATGTGCCATATTTCAACCATCTGAGTTGAGAATGATAAAGTACACGAAAATAAGTAGTTCATGTTTTTGTACCAAACGGAAAGTGAATAATTTTGAAACCAGATTTTTCAAACGGCATTGTTGAAATCATAAATACGTGAATATTTTGAAAATTATAACTGTCCATTTATTCTTTAATAAAACAGATTTTTTTGTCTTGCCTGTAAAATACGTTTGATAGTGAGATCATGTTTTCGAACTCATTAGTTCAATTAAATGATCACTTATTTTTATGTTTTGTGCCATTTTGTGTATGAAATTTCATATTAATAAAATTCAATCCCTAGAATGCAGTTTGGACATCCAAGAATTTTACAAACACTTGCATGTTTTACATAGTAGATAGCAATATGAATCAGTGTAAGCTGTATTAAACTGTAGGACTATAGTTTAGATCGTTCTTACACCTGCAGCTGCAGACCGTATTTCTATCTAACGTTCGAAGTTATAATCCTGCAAACTATGCAACATACGAGGATTCTTTTTGCTGTTATATCTTTGACACTTGCTCTTCTGTACGCTATTTTTATTAACAAATACCTAGAGATTCTTTACTAGCAAGATAAAAAATATAATGTTTTATTATGAGAAACGTGACGTTCAACACTCTCCAGTGGATATGTATATCTTTTAAAATACTATACGGATATCTGCTTTTATTTCAGTTTTGGTTTTAGTATTCTGCATGTGTGAAAACAAATCTGAGGAAAATAATGATGCAAATCTAATGATTCAAACAGAAATATTTCACACCAATGAGTCTCATTTCTGAGACTGTAGATAAATGGTGTTATAGGAAACTCCTAGTTCTAAATAAAGTTCCATTTGCAGTTATAATTTACTTACTCTAATTTTGAATGTGAATACTTAGATTTTGTGAAAGATACATGTGCTTGTCCTCCACAGCAGAATATCTTGAAGGTAAAGAGAACTGATATTTACGGCATAAATAAGTTAGTTTAGATTATTTGAATATGACAAAACACACGAGAATTATCAGCCTAAGGAGAGGGATTGCTTTTTGGTAGAACATTCTAAAAGAATTGGCTAGTATCTACAAATCCGTATGACAAAAACCATAAGCACACCCATGCAACTAGGCCGTTCGCCGAAGCTCGAACCGTAATTTAAGTGCAAGTATTCAACGATCTTAACCACTCGGACACTCGTAGACCTTATGCCTCAAATAATATAAGATACAAGGGTAAGCTTATTAACGTTACAACACTATTTCATTTGCTGAAGAGGAAGAAATCAGTATTTCGTATATCCATACTGGTGATATATGACTGGTGATAATCGCTGCGAGTCAACTCTGAAGAAAGAAGTTTTGGATACATGCTTAGGATATGTTCATCAGCATGCTCCTTGTACACGTTGATAATTTCTTCTGGCATAACCACAGGCACTGTATGATGGGCCTCTCGTTTGAAAGTCATGAAGTAGATGTGTACGATGGATAATATATCAATATAGCGAGCCATAGACAACCCTTGAAGACAAGAAAGAATGATAGGCTCCAAAACTTCGAATTTGGCAAACATGGTTCGCTAGCGCTTCTTTTACCGGGTTAGCGTTTAATCGCTAACCCGGTAAAAGAGCAATGCCGATTTTTGAAAGTTTATAAGTTCCTAATTTCTTGTAAATGGTGAACCACAGAACGCAGTATCATAAGTAGTTACACAGCAGAGGTAGCATAGTCTATAAACACGTAATGAGTCCACGTAATGAATCTCTTATGATGCAAATAATGTGATGTCTGTAATGATAATGTGTCTCTTATGATGCAAAATAAATAATATCTAAATTTGAATGAAATAAAAAATTCAAGCATCTCATTCATTTCTTAGTATGCGGCAGCATTTTGAGTTTAATCTCCTAAACTGCCATTAAGCTCTCCGGTAGAACATTCTGTGTGGGTATACAGAAACATTCAATTGTTCTGTCAGAAAATAAAGAAAGAACTAAATTCCAACAAAACGTTTATTTAAACAAAACGAAAATGTAAACTAAAATAAAATAAAATCGCACATAAACATTTTTGACCCTGTGTTTGTGTATTAACGTCATGGGCACCTCAAATACCTTAGCCTGAAATGTGCTGAAAACCATTAGACTGTGAGAGAGTTAGGAATATGCCATGGATGTGCGTTCTTTGCGGAAGGGCCCACGTTGTCTCTCATACATGGTGTCCACAGTGCACCAAAAATATGAAAAGACTGCAACAAAAATCGGAATCCCCAACCAAAGAAAGATAAGGAATTTTCAGCTCCATGCAGTACTCAAACAATCAATTCCACTAGTAACGTTCAGCATCCAATCAAAAGCAAGCAAGCTTCAAACTGTGAGATGGAACCCTTGTTATTCACAGAGTGTATCATTAATATATTGTTCAAAGCTAAATCATAGTCAACACCACAGCTGAGCGGTTATAGCATTGAGATATAATCGCAAACCGCCAAATCACAGCTTCTGTTGCTGACGAAAAGCGAAAACATTTGTTTATAGTACTTTGTACAGATGTCTGTTTTCATTTCTTAATTCTTAATTTCAACTCTTCTAAATTCTCCTCAGTCATTTCATTCGGTATCGTTTTAAAATTTGTATTGACTGAAAAGAGCTTCTCCCTTCCCTGTAGTAGCACATTAAGTTTGTAGTGTTTCCATTAGTTTCCCTTCTCCTAACCAATCCGATTTCGCCTAGCAACAGACTGTCAGTTTCATATGGATTCAACTGCATTTAGCCACAAGCCTTCGGAGATGAAATCAGCGCAACACTTACATTCAGCCACCTATAGTTTCTGAAATGCATTCACAGACTTTATTTCTACTGACTTTTCTGCCGCTGCTTTCCAACTTAAGTGTATATACGGGCGCCATCTAATTTCCTACTCCGTAACACAATACAACAATGCAAAACAGTTTTTCTTGCTATCATTCAACAAAACATGCTTATACCAGCACTCCCTGCAAGTTATTTAAAAAAATTTCATTATTTTTCAAGAACTCAGCAATCTCATCTTATTTATTCAGCAATCTCTCCTCAGATGGTGCCACAAGTACTACAGGCCAACTCGGCAATTTTCTCGCCATGTCGAAGATGCTATCTAGCTTGATTCTCAAAACTTTCGACTCCATAGGGCTAAATTCCCAATACAGTAGATAAATACTAAATCAGAAATAAGCCCACAGTACCATCTTTCATTGTTCAATGTAATAATGAGTCTCTTTTAATATATCAAGCATATGTATACTCAAATGAAATAAATAGAAGCATTTCATTCTGTCTTTATCAATACACGTTCAGAATACTTCAGTGTGCTACACTGAAATAAGAGAACATATTTTCTTCAAAAATTTAGTGCATCAAGCGATAGATATGGAGGTGGAAATTCCTACCTATTATTAAATAATCCGTGTATTTACAATCAATAAAATTTTAGACATTTGCCTTCTTTTTACTATGTTCTAATACATATATGAACTTTCATTAAACTAATTGTATTTTTGAAGGAAAGTATTTGTTTCCGAAATAAACAAATTATCAAGCAATAGAAATGAAGGAGAAATTCAAATTTATTTCTAAAATAATTAACGTGGATACATTCGGGAAAATTGTACACATTTTCAATATTTTGTGAAACAAATCGATGCTATCGCGACGAAGCCTTTTCCCTAACTAAAATATAATATCACGTTTTACTTTCAGATATTTTGTCATCATGATAAGAAACACAAATTTGTAATGCTGTAAAGGTGCAATTAAACTAATTGCTTGCTACAAAATCTAGATAAAGAAAGAAAAAGGATTACGAAACAGCTATACGATTGGAGTTCTTTCTTTTAAAACGCATGGAAGAAAATCTATTATGAGATTTTTGGAGTAAATATTAACATAAGAAAGGGTCATTTTACTTTTAACTTGTATTTCCTTCTATTTTACGCTAATATTTATAGAAATTAAGTTCATTAAAGGCAGTGCTAAAGATATTGAATTCAATAGTTCAACAAAGGCGTTCATTATTTTTCACCGAGTGCTAGAATCAAACTAAAGGTCACAGTGTTAATAATGATATGTTTTCAGAAAGTCCCGAATTCATCCACCAGGCTTCTCCCAGAAATTTAAAGGTATCTATATCTCTACTCCATAGAAATTTCTTTTAAGAAAGTAACAATTAAGAATTGTTCATTTCTTTAATGGTACTACCATTTAAGTTCATGTACATACTCTTCCATCTGACTGACGTAAATCCGTGAATGCCAAAGGCCACATAAACGAGAAATGCTTCAAATTTATGTGGTTATTGATAAATTTTCCCATTTGCATTTACGTTGTTCTGATATCAGTTATGAATATCATGTTAGGTAGGAAATTCAGCAGAAGAGAGCTAGAAACATTCAGATAGGAAATAGAGTTAGGAAATTCAGCAGAAGAGATAATTTATATTATTATAGCGTGTCTAACTGTCATACTTCGATCAGATCTATGTTTCAGACTCAGAACTATAAAAAACATTTTATATTTGGTAATGCACCTCAATCGTTCGGTTGAACGTCAAGTTACGGAGTGGATTTTTGATTTATATTGTAATTATCACTGTCTTGCACATACCTTTATTCGTATTACTACGCAAGATAGTGCAGTTAGGCTTAAGTTATTAACCTCTTACTTAGGTGTTGAAATAAATGTACAAAACTAAGTGTGGTTATGGACTTATTTACTAAATTTTAGGGCATTTGTTTTCTGCCCTTGAATACTTTGCAATAATCTATTTCTCAGTATATGAACAATTAAAGTGGGTATTACACATCTGACAAAATTTGCTGAAATGTTAGATTTTGAATACGTTTCGAGATTATATTTCTTTAGAGCTGTTAGACGATCTTCAAAATACGTGGACGAAAAATTATCATTTCTAAATTTCCTAGCAGTTCTTACTAATTCTATCATGATACATTTTGCAGTGAGTATTTTCATTCTTCAAACACGATTTATTAATAATGTAACTGTTTTAAATCTCTTTATAATCAGTTTTACGTCTTTCTTAGTTGTGACAGTGTCTGCTTCCTTATTATATGAAGTATCTTTAGAAGTTTTTGAAGTTGCGGAGAGACTAAAAGAACGCAATCAATTTCCTTCGCAAACTGCAAAAGAATTTTACACATATTCAGAAAACGATATTTCATTAACTTTATGGAAAATAGTTTCAATAAAGACAAATTGTATTTTTATAGTATTTTAGGAATTAGCCTTAGCTACGCTATCATCATAAGAACTTTTGGAAAATAAAATTTAGAGATGTAGCGATTTCATTAAATTTCTCTTTAAACGTATAAGAGTATTCCCAAGTGCCAACCTTCTAACTTTCCACATTGTTCTGAATGATTCTATCATCATATAGTTTGCAATGAGTATTTTTATTCTTCAAAAGCGATTTGTTAATAATGTAATTCTGTTTATTCTCTTTACAATCAGCTTTACGTCTTTTTTACTTAGGACAGTGTCTTTATCCTTACTATATGAAACATTTTTAGAAGTTTCTGAAGCTGCGGATGAACTAAAAGAACGCAATGAGTTTCCTTCGCAAACTGCAAAACAATTCTACACATATTCAGAAAAATATTTCTCATTAACGTTATGGAAAATAGTTTCAATAAAGAGAAATTTTATTTTTTGTATTTTAGAAAATATCCATTGTTATGTTGTCATCATAGGATCCCTCGGAAAATAAAATTTGGAGATATGGCGATTTCATGAAATTTTCCTTTAAACGTATAAGAGTATTCCCAACTACTGACCTTTTCGTTAAAACATATTAAGTTTGAAGCACTACTAAGCACTACATGCAGTGTTATAATGTTGTTTATATACGTATTTTTTTTATTTCTCTCCCAAACGAGCATTTGTATGTTCTGAAAAAAAATATACAAACACATATGCAATCAACATTTCTATTGCTTTCAATCTTCTTTGTTGTACATAACTGAAACGTTATCTTGTAAATAACTAAAGTGTAGTATTTTATTGATATTAATTTTACTTGCTTTTTTACGACGTGTTTTTATCTCTTGAAGCATGTGAGTGTTAAGGATTCTAATATTTCTCATTGTTCCAAATCAACTTATATTTTATGACTTTTAAAAATCTTAAAATCTGGTAGTCAATTATTGACCAGAAGTTTTATGAATGATGTAAATAGTATATGAGCCCTCTTTTATCGTTCGGATATCAGATGTAGCAATCCCGTGCGGAATGTTTTTAATATTATACTTTTATATCTTTTAAATTCGTAGGTGGACAGATTTGATCCTCAATATTTCGTCAAAGTAACGAGAAGGGCTCAGTACGTTATTATCTATTGTGGAAGTGGCTTATTGTGAAGACAAGTGGAACATTCAACAGTGGTTATTATTTAAAATTTTAAAAACCATTTGCTTGGACTACGGCTTTTCCAAGGCAAAGACATTTTTAGTATGGCATTAGCCTCCCTTTCTGAAATTGAATGTTAGAAGACGGTGCATATAATCATGGCGTATCATTATAACTTAATGACATGCTTCAGTTTGGTTGTTTGGTGTTTGAAGATACGAACACGCTAAAAGCTGTTGTTCAAATGAGGAATTTGGAAATGTCCCACCTATAATGCTAAACTAATACAATAATGCTAAACACACACAATGTTACATGTTTCTGAGTCGCTTAAAAAGCGCTTCGACACGTATAATTCAACGTAAAAGACTCAAATAAAAAATATCGACCATAGCATCAAAAGAATATTTTTCAAATCCTTAGAAGCAACCTATGTAACTTTATCTGTATAAAGAAAACAAATATATGTTATAGCATTTTATAACAGATCTAGGTAACAAAGAGCAATTTTTATACAGAAAAGTTGATAAGAATAAATAAATGCGCACTATAGTCATCAGTATCATAAACTTAATGATCGGTTTACAAGCTGAATTCTCTGTCTCTCCGAATCTACATTATTCTTGCCAAATATGTTTGCAATAAATTCTTGATATTATACTTATTACCAATATAAAAATATTAAAACATTTTAGTGACAAAATATTTAAAAATTCGAAGCTTGTAAAAAGTAAAGTAGGAAGACTTGATATATTGGGAACAATTCAAGTTTTAGTAGATGCACTTAATGTACGAGATAATATGTTATTTAAGATTTTCTGTATAAATTCATCTTCGCAATAACATAATCAGCGCGATAACAGTTGTGTTATGTTGATAATACTTTGAATTTTCGTTTACGGAATAGGTCAAGTTAATTATTTTTCTTATTTATGAAAATCTTAATTTATTTAATTCTTTGAATTAGTAACTTAATGTTTCATTATTTATGATTAATTCATTATTCGGTTATGTAAATTCTTTAATTTTGGGGAAAAACAGATGCTTCAATGAATTTTTATTATTTTTTTTCTTTTATTTGAATTTAATCAAGATTTCCGTGTTCTGTGAAAAGATCAAGAATAGGGGGCGAATTTTTGCTTAGTCATTCTCTCGCTCAGGTGGGCGTTACTTCCAGAGAAATTTCTAGAAGGAAATTGCTTTACTCGGTTGCCCTTGCAGGATAGGAAGTACGTGACGGTTACCACGTTTTTGTCTTTTCTGGATGAAAATTGAAAATTGGTCGCTAATCAGGGGACGAAAATCTAGTTTTGTGGTACCCTGTGTCTTTTTTGTGATGAGAAAATGAATTTTGAGTACGAGGCAGCTGTTGCTGAGTCGCCTAGAGATGAAATAGTTTTTTAACTCCGCTGGCAGTTGTTAAGGCGGGGAGCAGTTATATTCCCTGTCGGTCGATAGCCTGGATATCATCGAGATTAATAAAACTTCTACACTTTATGCAGGGTGACGGTGATAGGAGGTAGCCTTTTCTAGAGTTGAGCGACAACTATGCCCTTATGTAATTTGCCTTCCCGCTACTATTTTGTTGAAAGCTGTTAGTAGTTTGAGATAAATACTACTATGTTACCGGAAAGCCAGGGAGCTGTAAAAGATACAATTCTACTCACTTGTCATGGTAATGTCTGAATGTGTATGTGAGGCTCGCAGTCGTCGTCTTGAAGCATCGTCCCTGATATTGCCAATATCTTACTACGATTGTTTTTGGAGTATTCTCCTTCAACCTCCACGAGGAAATATGGCTGTAGGTTAACCAGGCTGATTAAACATCTTATTCTTCATACCTTCTTCATACCTACGTCACGCACGTGTTTCTTCCGAAGTGTCTCGATATATTATATCAAGAACCATATTTGCCTGTCCACATACCAGAAGTCGCAATCCTGAAAGTTCTGCTTCACAGTGTTCCTGACTATGCTTCTTTTTCGAAGACACTAAACTCTCGCGGAGTTGTTTTTCCTCTACATCTGAAATACCTGTTCCAGTCTTTCTTTAGGCTCATTTGAGTATTCTCATCCTGACAAAAATGTCGCCTACCACCTTGGATCATCTAGATAAGTTTTATATATATATATAATTGTTTAATCTAGGCAGTTTCCCTTAAATTCTTAATTATACTTAATTTGAATAAATGCAGTAGGGTTTAGTATGAATGACCAGTTAAATTTTAATTATTATAGAGAAGTGGAATGCCTTATACATTAACGGACTGTTTTGAATCAGAAAAGAAAAAGAAAAAAAAATGTTGCGTTCTTGTTTAAAAATACTAACTTCCCTAATGCATATATTTTATGTGTTAGTTATTAAGTAACCAAGAATTGAAAGCTAAATCTATATCAGAGAAAAATGTCTGGTGGAGTTTCATTGTCTCCTGTTGTGAAACTAATGTTGAAAACCAAATGGAAGGTAAAACAGATGCACTATACCTGTTTCAAGTATCTTAATAGGTTTATGTAAAATAGTAAATCAGTATGTCTTCTGTTGTATTTGGCTGCCTTTAAAGTCAATAGATAGTATAAGTGGTAGTAACAGTGGATTATCCATTAAAACTGGAATGTGAACATAAGCCATAACTTAGACTATAAATAAAAGGACTGATTTAGCTTGAATTTATTTTATGTACACTGCTGGCCACCCAAATTGCAACACCAAGAAAGACAAGAGATATCACAACAAAATTTGTTTAGTAGATAACATGTTGACCAAGTATCAAATGATTAAATTTATAGACTTCTGTGAAGTGTGGTTCCTTCCAGAATCAGCAGCCAGAGAGCCGCCATTGTTGGAGATCACCGCTGCCACATTCCTCGGCATTGATTCAAAGAGACTTTGGATGGGTTCTTGGGGTACAGCAGATCGAGCAGCTTCCACACGTTGCCAAAGTTGATCTGGACGACTATTCTACGATCACTGGGTCCGTCTGCTACTTGAGCGAACAATATTGACTGAAAAAAACCGGTATGGACAGCCGTCTTCAACTTATCGGAGAAAGCCATTCTGTGGTCCTCAGTTGATGGACGGATGAGTCCATTTCACTTTATTGAAAGGGATCAACGCGTCAAAGAGCTGTAGACCAATCACAGTACAGACGAGTGACGAAATTTATAGCGCGCGCTGGCTGAAGTGCTAGGAATATTCTCTCATATACTATGAAAGAACGTAAATAGATAAGAGTGAATGAATTAAGCTTACTTAAAATCTTTTTAGAAATAAACAATTTTAATCATTTAAATTTATAACATGATTAATCTGCATTGCAATCTAATTGCAAACTAAGTTTTTTTTATATATACTTACATTTAAACTGTGTTTTCACGCAACTTATTTTACAGTTAATATTAGAAAACTATTTCTTTAAGTAAGAAATTAGAAAGAAAATATTTCTTTCTTAATGTCTCTTCCTTTCTTTTATTTTCTTTTTCTACGAAAATTATTTCTTTCAGGAAAAGAAATAAAATTCATTCGTTCATTACAATATGGCCGTTTGCTGTTGCATTCAGCTATAAAACATGCATCAAATGTTTTATTTTAAAAAATTTATCCTATAATTAACATGATAGAAAATAAATTTTTAATATGAAATATGTAAAATTATAATAATCTATTCTGTATGTGTAATTAATTCGTATTGCAATTTTTGTCGTACATATATTAGCAATACTTTTTTTAATATTAAGTTGTTGTTATTTTAATTTAATTAAAAGGTAGTAATATTTTTTTCACAATGAAAGTACTAAAGTAAAAACAATCAATGTAGGTCTCCTGCAGTTCAAGAAGTCCTTGTCAAACCAGCGTTGTAACACTTTGACACATCAAACAGAAAACTGTAATAATAATCAATATCTCTTTTACAATAGAAAAATGAGAGAGAACTCTGCTATAAACAGGTTTTTTTTTCGTTTGCAAAGAAACAATTTTTTTTTTAAATTCTAATAGATTACAAAAGCACTATTTCATGAAGAAACCCTCAGTCTTATAGAATTGTTACTTTATAACATAATACAATAATAATTCTGCTAATAAGCCCAACAGCGGCCGAAGGGGTAGAGTCGCTGAACGCAGGTAGTTCGGTCCGAGGTTCAGATCCCGCGAACGGGCTGACCGCATCGGCGTTTTAATGGCTTTCCCCATGAGTAACGTGCATACGAGCCTGTTTCCCTCAGAAAGTCCTTCCTTAGAAACCAGTTTTAAATCACAATAAAATTACACACACACAAAAAAAAAAAAAAA
>KK116006.1:45103-63255 GCA_000611955.2 Stegodyphus mimosarum
AGGTATTCGACTGTTATATTTTAAAATAAACTTAATTCTTGCTGAACATAAGTCGAGTAGACGCTTCTTGGATGTCTGTATTATTATTAACAGAGGAAGGATTATGTGCTAGATAAATACTTAATACCCTCTACATTTATAAACTATATAATTACAATATATATCTATAGTTTCAGGAGAAGTATAAATAACCTTTCTTTCACTAGAAATTGCGTTCTTGTTTTCTGTATGTGGCTCCAAATACTCTCTCAGTTCATCTCGAATTAAAATGACTATAAATTTTGGCAGTCTGAAATATGCAATGAAAACATCTTCTGACAGAGCAAAAGCATCAACATACTTTCTATAAATTCGCCGATTCAGAGATACACTACCGTATTCTTCATTTAAAAATTAGGGGCGAAAGCACATGCAAAGCCATTTTCTACATAGGACGTCAACTGCACAAGCCTGATTGACGACGGGGCAACACTTTTCCCCTCGCTTCCGATGACTTTCATACTCACAGAATATGGGATGCTGATTAGACCTATTTTTCACTATCAGCGATATCTTACGGGCCACAAACTGCTGCCTACTCGTGGAGCGTAGAATAGGCGTCCAGGTGTGGCAGCTTGGAATGTAATCTGGGCCAATTGTTCAGCAACCATGGGCCACATGTTTTCTGTCGGCGAAAGATCCGGAGAGCGAGCCGGCCAGGGAAGCAATTCAATCTGGCGATTGACGAACAACCCTTGGACAATGCGTGCCACGTGTGGTCGCGCATTATCCTGTTGAAATATGGCTGTGGACAAGCCCTGAAGGTAAGGAAGAACAACTCGCTCCAATACCCCGGAGATGTAGCTCTGGCTGTTTAAAGAACCGGCAATGCGTACTAGAGGAGTGCGAGAGTGATATCCAATACCGCCCCATACCATAATACCCGGTGCAGGACTGGCGGTGCATAACGCAACTGTTCAGCATCCTCTCTTCGCGGTGTCTAGAATCTTGAATCCGACCATCGTGGTGTTGCAAACAGAAGCGTGCCTCGTCAGTAAACACAATTTCATTCCATTCTGCCGTCCACATCTTTCTTTCATCGCACCATTGACGGCGGAGACGTCTGTGGTTTCGCGTCAAGGGTAGACGAAGCAATGGACGTCTTGCCGACAAATCACTCTGCTGTAAACGGCATCGAATGGTACGTGCAGACACTGGATGATGCGATGCAGACTGAATGTGCTGTGGTATGGTGCGCGATGTTACTGAGCGATCCGTCACTGCCATGCGCACAATGTTCTTGTCATCACGTGAAGTGGTGCACTGAGGTGGATGCGATCGAACACGTGGTCCGTCGTACCCTCCTGTATCCAACCGTCACATATCCGCATTACAGTTGTTTGGTTTCGTCCAACACGACTACCGATTTCCCTGAAAGATAATCCACTCTCAGTAGGCCACTATCCTTCCTCTATCGAACTTGGATACTTGATCAAACGACGATCGCTGTTTACTACGAGGCATAATTGATCTTTTTTTTAAAAAACCACAAGAAAAACACAATTGCCGAACTTGAAATAGGAGAAAACTCCAAGCCTTAAATAGCGCTTTGAAGTGGTGCCACAGGTGCGCATGATGTGCATCTGCGATGAGATTCTAATCATTTGCATATCTCACCTCCGCTAATGCATTTATAAATTTCATGTTATTTGCATGCTTCCTTCAGGGTATTGAATTTACGGTGGCTAGCAGTGTATGTTTAAGTACATTTCACCTCTTTTTTCTCTTTTGTGTCCGCACTCTTCACAGCACGGTCCCGGAAATTCATTACTCACAACGTGATGTCTATAAATATATACGGTTACAAAGAAATGCTCACTGACTAGTTAATTAAGTTTTATTTAACTGAGTATTTTTTAGCATTAACGGATTCGCTAAAATAATATTGTGAGTGCTTCAAAAGTCACAATTTTTCAGTTATCCGAGAAAGACGGATGATCATCCTTTATATGCATCTGCTCAGTGTCTGATTTGTTGAATCATTCAGGCGGTGATAACCAGCGTCATAAGGCAATTAGATATTAGCAACAGATGAGCTCACTCTCAGTAGTGTTGAATGCAAAGCTATTTCGACGCGGAATATGAATTTCATCCAATTTTTTGGTTTATCTTTAGATTTATTTACACTTCAATCATTCCCCTGCTATGGAGAATTTGCAGTCATTCCTACAATGTAAATTTTGCAATTGTTTTTGTGCTAGCATTTTGGCGAATTTTAACCTCTTATAACAGATATGTGTTATTTTATGTTATAAAATGTTTCTTCCGCCTTCTTTACATGCCTTTGTGTTGTAGTGGTCAGCACGCTCGACGCGTATTCGAGAAGTCCGAAGTTCGTGCTCCGGCGAGGGCATTGCATATTTACCGCGTCTCCTGTTTCAAAGATAACTTAATAATTCCACACTAGCGCCCGAACTAAAAAAGGGGTGGATGTGATTCCGCACCACCAGAATGTGGCGATTGGGTCCCCTAATCCCTAATCGCCCTTTAAAAAGTTTAGGTATGCAAGTGATTTCTCCTGCCTTATTAGCATGCCTTCATGGTGTAGTAGTCAGCACTCTCGGCGCGTTTTCGAGAGGTTCGAGTCCCGACTAGGGCATTGCTCATTTTTCACGTTTCCTGCTACCAAAAACCCTAATGACTATAATGTCAATAAATTACAAAACTATAGTAGCATTTATAATATTATTTTTTATTTATATATACGTTATGCATTCATAACGTAACCAGTTTTTTGTTCTAGTAAATAATATAACTCGTCTAACAATTTTTCTAATCTTCCTAAATTTGCAAAGCATTTCTGAATGTATTTATTGAAAAATTCCGCGTATACGAGAAGCCACGCAGTTCAAAGGTATGTAGTTCAAAAGTCGATATTTTCATTGGCATATTATATCTTCACTGGTATGAGTAACAAATTAATGCCTATTATGTGTATTTATACACGCGTTATGCTTTAATATACGATATACGCTGCTATTGTTGTTTTTCAGAGTCAATATAAGTTACACTATAACCAAACCATGTCACAGAAGGAATTGTTATCATAAATCATTCATACAAAGTCATTTTAAGCTGACTGATCTATTTTGCATTGAAGGGCCCTGACTGATCAGATTTTAAGCTGTCTGATATATCGAGTTATGTTCTGACGATATTACACGCTGTTAACTAAATGGTTACAAAAAATGCACATCATTTGATGTTCATGTACTTCTAATATAGTTTTGGAAAAATAAAATGCATCAAAACTACTTTATGGTAATTTCTTAAACTTGAAGGATTGCGTTAGTATCACAATGAGCATCACAACTGCAAGAACATTCTAAAATATTTTTGATATTTAAGAAGGTATGTAACTCGGTCTTAGAGATCTTTAACATTTATTGCTACTTGGAATACAGGCGCTACCTTAAAGAAGTTTTGAGGGGAAAGAACTCCATCTGCAAAATTTCTTTTGTGCACGAATCCGGTTGAAATATAATAAAAAGTTTGATATTTTTTTTATTATTTTAGGTTATGTGAAAGAGCTGATTTCGAATCAATAGGTCATATGATTTTTTCCTTTTCGTATTTGCTTAAAATTTTACTTCGCATCAGGGTCAGTGTAAGTCTTAGTTATACCATTACTATCTAAAATTATTTTAAAATTCGAATACTTATGTAAAAATTCAGCTGACAAGTAAAATATCAGGTTATAAATAAAAAATAATTCGAGTGAGCATTTTTAATAAAAAGTCCCATTTAAAATTATTTTATTATTTTAGTTTTATACAGTTGATGAACCAGTATTGTATAGATAAAATACTTTTCAATATTATGGGGGTTTCTGTTGGGCATGACTTTAGCATATGTTTTTTATTTTCAGATTTGTTTAAAATTTTATTTAGGATCAATCAGTGTACATTTTATTTATACCATTACTATCTAAATTAATTATTTTGAAGTTATAATAGTTAAGTAAATAATACACTGAAGGGTAAAATATTAAGTTAAAGAAATAAAACAAAACTCTGAAATTTCCTCAGAGATATTCGTACAATATCGCAATATCTCGCAGCAGTTATATTTTAAGCTACTTAAAGAGTTAAATATAACTCAAATTCAAAATACAGAGAAAGCTAATCCGATCTCACCGCGAATTCGCTACAATACAATAACCGCACTAAGTAAACAACTACAGGTCAGTTAAAACAACCGAAATGACATGTTTTAATCCCGCTTTTATAAGCCTTTTAATCAACCACGTGAACATCCTGGTATTTTTTCGATTTTTCTGGATAGCAACGGAGTACAATTATGAGACATCTATTTATTAAATGTTAAATGCACGTGCTCTTGTATTTTTACTTTCCCAGCATAGCTTACTCTTAAATTTTGTCACGCGCTGCATTGCACGAGAAAATAAAACAATTTTAATTACAATTCTACTAGAAATAGCAAATTAAACACAAATTCCGTAACAATATTACTATGTTACAAGTCGGCCCATCTGTATCGAGAGTTTATTTTAAATGTTAACACTAGAGAATTCAGCCAGGAAAACGAAGCTCAGAGTAAATGTAAAAAAAAAACTAAACATATATAATGTGGTAGAAAGGAAAATCCATATAAAATATTTGGAATTGGTTCACTTAAACTTGAATCTCTGAAAAATTTTACCTGTTTGGGCTTTTAAATTATTTATGAAAATTATTAATATTGAAATCAGAAAAAGGGATATTGCTGCAAATCTTTTCTTCTTCTTTAAGACCTCTTCTTAAATCCCATATAATAAAGAGCAGGACAGAAATTATACTATATAAAGTATCAATAATATCAGTCTTAACCTATGCTTCGGAGACAAGGACACCGACTGTGCCAAAAAAAAGAGCCTTGGCGATTTTTGTAAGAGTTCTGTGAACTATTTTAGAGAATAATAGGTGGCGTCAATGGTATAACTTCGAATTGTATAAAATTTAGCAATAAAATGCATCAAAACTACAGTATTGGAATTTCGTAAACTTGAAGAATTGCGTTAGTATCACGATGTGCTCCACAACTGCCAAGGAGGTTCTAAAATATTTCTGATGTAAGAAGGTATGTAACGACGTCTTAAGAGATCTTTAACATCTATCGCTTCTTGGAGTACATGCGCTATTTTAAAGGATTCCAATCCATGAACAATAACGAACAATGTTAAGGACCTTAAGTGACTGTGTTAAGGACAGGCTACATAAATTTATTTGCTGTCTGACTGTCAGAAGGTTATCCTCATACGGAAGACCGAAGTCTACTTCTTGTAAGTACTCGTCCCCTCCTCCTTTCATATTATGGTGATTATGTAAAACTAAGTCAATTAAGGAGTATATATGTAAATGTAAATAATTATTAAGGAGTATGTATACAAATGTAAATAATTATTACTAAATATATAACTTCTTTACTTCCCTACTTCTCGAAGAATATATAAATGATTATTAAGGAGTTCGATTCCGAGATTAGGATAAAGTTTTCATTTGCATCTGTTTTGTGAAGTTAATGCATTAATGTGATACTTAGAGGTATAAAAAATGAATTTTTATGTAGCTATG
Source organism: Stegodyphus mimosarum (assembly GCA_000611955.2). Lineage (NCBI taxonomy): Eukaryota > Metazoa > Arthropoda > Arachnida > Araneae > Eresidae > Stegodyphus > Stegodyphus mimosarum. Next base: position 50,716 of record KK116006.1, read on the forward strand.
ATTGTGTGTTCATTTGTGTACGACAGTATAATTGGGGAGTTGTAAATTGTGCCATCTAATCGTATTTGGACAAACGTGTTTGCGACTGTACTTGACTGACAAAATGTTCATTTGGAAAAAAAATAAATCTGTATTTTTACAAGTTTTGGTACTTGCTTATTCAGAGCATCCTTATATATTTTCTAGCACTGCAACACGAGCAGATCAAAATTCAAATAACAGAAATACAAGATTCAAATGATGATTTTGCTTCGCACCTGTTTTAATGAACGCACTATGCAACAAAATACTATTACATAATAAAACAGGAAGTGTATTTTATGTTTCTATTCCTCTTTCTACTTTAGTTTATACATTTCCGTAGCTAACAGCCATTATGAATGCCAAATAAGGTTCTGAAATGCAGCGTTAAATTTCTCTTACGGGTAATGATAAGTTATATATTTTAAGACAGTTGTGATAGTAATTTCCCTTTAAAATTAAATATCACTAGCAAGGTTGAATTTCCGCTACTTGTGTGTGATTATAGATAACAGATTCTCCTAGCTCTCTCACATCAAAGATCTTAAAGAAAAGTTGCATAAACTGTCGAACACAATGCGGAGAACAGCTGCTGGGAGCTGGTGTGTCCCCTCGTAAATGCTTAAGATATGGTATGTGACTCAGTCGTTGAGTGTATAGCTCTTCTAGGCGTTTCTACGTGGGGAGTCAATGTCACGATTAACGCATAACGAGCACTCAACTCCGCGCAAAGACCTTTCTTCTGGGCATCTGCAGAGGATTCCGTACCTCTCCAACAACTGCATTAAATGTATTGGCAGGGCTTCCGCCCTTGCACTTGATAGTGCAGAGAGGGAGTGCTGTGTCGATCAGACTAAAGCAAGACGTTACTATTTCGAGTAAGACTTATGTATCCTCGAACTACTAGATTCACATTGCCCACTCTCCTTGCCACCCTACAGATTTCGATACAGAAGAAAGCTGCAATCCTCAACGTGCATTAGAATCTTCAGATGTCTATACTGATGGCTCCAAAGGAGAGCTCGGGACTAGCAGTGCCTGGTGTGCAATGGACGGTGACCTCATAATCCATTCCTAGGCTAAGAAGCTTCATCCCAGCAACTCAGTATTTCAGGCAGACCTTATAGTCCTAAAGGCAGATCTAGACTTTACTGTTACCAATAGCAGCTATGAAGTAATTTACACAGACTCAATGTCAAGCTGCTATCATGCCATCTAGGGCGGCCACAGTAGTTATTCCGTAGTCATTAACATAAAAAACTATTAATTTAGATTCCTGCAAGTCTGAGGCCCAAGTTTCAATGGGTTCCAGCCCATACGGAGATTAAAGGAAATGAAGCAGCAGATATGACTGCGAAAAGCGCAGCTAATGAGCCTCACGTGAGTGGCATTAGTGTACCCCTACTGCACTCATAATTGAAAACCACTATAAAAGGCGAATTAATGAAACAATGTCAAAAGTACTGGGAGTCAAGCACCACAGGCAGAAGACTGTATAATTTTCAACCAAAAGTAAACCAGAATTTAAATAGCAGCTTTTCGCACCTCACATAGTATCTGATAGGGCATGGCCCATATATGTCCTATCTTCACAGATTTCGCCAGTTGTCTCTTAAGACAGCGACCAACGTATTTGTGGCAGTACTGGTAACCCAGATCACTATCTCCTCGATTGCTCTCACACAGCAAATTCGCATTTAAAAAGACCAATTGCAATCAATATGCTGGCATGTTTCAAGAACACAATTAAAAATAAATATGCGCTCAGCCGCTTCACAGACTGCACTACCATTGCTAGAAGCATTGCTCGCAGCCAGGAGTGACTTCTTCCGTTGGACACCGTGCAGTCAGCAGCCCGCTCTGTACATATATGAATTTACTTAATGTCTTGTGTTTTTTGTTATTTTCGTTTTGTTTTTAATTATATTTAATATTATGATTAATCCAGAATTCATTTAATGTATTTCACTATTTGTAATATATTTGTACATCTATACATCTGTACCTGAGTTTATACCATATGCTTAATATATCTGTATGCCTAACATGTACAATAATAACGAAAAGTGCTCCCGTTAGTCTCAGCAGCCCCCACCACACACCTGATTTCCATGTTCTGGTCTTTCTTTCAATGTTCCTCGTTTAGCGTGGCCAATTCCCGGAGGACTAAGCTCTAAATGTAATCAATTCCCGGAGGACAGAATACTAAACTCTTTATTTATACTTATTTATTTACCTATTTTTAATTCCATCGACGGGATCCATCACGCTGAAAAGCACCTAACCCAGTGGGCCAGCTGTTCTGTCGATGACGAAAAGAAAGAAAGTAAGTTTGAATTGTTGGATTAACCAGTGGCTTAGACTACAAGATCACTAGACATTTATAATTCGAGAAGAATCATAGTGGCTCCATCGGTGGACAAGGCTTAAAGACTGAATAATCATTCATCCCCGGTTTGAACTCAGGATAACTGGCTTACTGCGTTTTGGTTTTCGCAATTTTCACCATGTTTAACATGAAAAAAGCCAGTTTCATAATTGAAACTAATCGAATCTCAGTCAGTGATGTTCACTAAATAGATGCTTCCCTTGCGAGTTAGTTCTTAAATCGCCTTTCATGAATGCGTATAATCTTGGTATACTTTGTCTTTTTTAGGAAAACAATAAATTTTAAGTCAATTACCGTATTCCCCTTTGCTCATTTCTGTGATGTAATTGGTCAGCATTTCCATAGGAGGCAATGATGGCCGCTTTTTAGGAGCCTGCACAATAAAATGGCCACCACTTCTGACCAATGCTGAGTAGGTAAGTACCCGCCATTGGATTAAAAAAAGTTAACATTGGGAAATTCATGAATTGAATTCTAGCAACGACAAAATTAATTTTTCACACTTCCTGCATCCAAAAATCCATTGAGTTCTTTATAAACTTACAGTTATTTTAAAACTTTATAAAAATTTTTAAGATTTAAATACACCATTTTGATGATATTAAACAGTTGATAATTCTATGACCCAAATTTTTATTCTTTGAAGAAACAAAATATCGAATTAACAAGTATTATAAATTTATGTCTTTCATTCAAACTATCTATAATATTAAAAAATAAAATAAGGAAACATAAGGGCATAATTTGATTTTATTTGCTTCTATTGTATGTAAAGAAGATTAATTCATTGTAGTATTCAGAGGGAGCTCCCGAGCTCCCATAATCAGTTTTTATTTTAGCCAGTTACCCAGTCCCATGCTTTACTAGCCATGCTTGAAATTGTGTCCCAACTGCAATCGCAGTTGCCGGTGAAAGGATTGCAAGAACAACCTTTAGGTGGACAGCAGTGTCTTGGTCCGTGCCCATAGCTTCCTTTCGAGCACGATTCATCAGGCTTGGCACATCTCCTGCAACAAACCAAATCAGAAATGAGATAGTAATAACAAATATAGTAAGAAAACTAAATAACAATATGCAATGGTAATTAAGAGAGAACGTCAGAACTATTGAAAGAACATGCTTGTGCTATTAATTTCACCATATTCATGGCAATAGCAAATTTTTATAGTAACATAAAGCAATGAAATTTGACATAATTGCTGCTAAAAGAATCAAAACGTGATTTTGGAAAGAAAAAAATTCTTTTAGAAGTACGAAAACGTGAAGACAGCAAGCTTAAGTCAGCACTTGAAAATTTAGAGTATAATATAGATACATTTGTTAGATTCGATTGACCGCTTGAAGAAAAAACTTCTAGTAAGATTATGGTACACCTAAACGACTCGGAATCCTTTAGAAGTGGAGTTAGGGGGCATATTAGGGTCTGTTAGAGAAAACCTGTCGACAGCTATCCGCAGAAATGTCAGCATGGAAAATCTGAATACATACGTGATTACAAATTGACGTTTAAAGACCATAAGCTTAAAATAAGTCTTGACCTTCCAGATAATGACGTTTTCTGTTATATGCCATGATCGTACCATCTACAGTTCTGCCCATTTTAAGGCGTTAATTATGTGCTTGAGAGTGCTCCTCGTTTTGCTGTACACCAGAGCTCTAGTTGAAATGCAAGCTTTGACATTTCAAGTTCTGACTGCGGAGAACATGGAACAACTTACAAAAAGAAAATGGTAGACATGTACACTGCACAAAAAGAAAATGGTAGACATGTACACTGCACAAAAAGAATGGGACAGTTCTATTTCTCGCGTTCTGCTGGGCCGATTGACGAAATTCAACTTGCGTTTTCTCATGTCTCGAAAGTGAAACTTAGGATATACATTAGATTTATATATAGCATTATTCTAACATAGGTATTTTGACACAAAATCAGACTTTTTCTGAAATAACATACCAATTTTTTACGTATTTCGATTCTACGACTCAAATTATGCCAAACTACCAAGTTTTGTAAAAGTCGTAGAAGTAGCCATTTGAATTTGGTTTATATTTATTAATATCTATTTTTTTATTAAACGTATTTGATTCCTTTTCTTAGGATTAGAAACTTAGATTCATTCCAAATAAAATTCACTCATTTTTTACTCATTTTTATTTTTAAAATTTGTATTTTTAAATAATTTTTATGTATCTTTTGAAAAACATTTTGAATTATAACCTATGAAATTTTTAATATCATCTTAAAGAAGATGTATTTCTAGGCACACCTGCAAAAATTTTGAGCTTTTTTTTCAAAATTTTCTAAGATATACATGAATTTACATATTGGAGCGTTTTGAAATTTGGCATCTCTTTTTGAGCGATTATAATGCCAAATGTGTTTTGTCGATTTTGTTACAGTGAATTGCCACAGCTATTTTTAACCTTAAATTTCAAATAAATGTTTACTGAGAATTAACTATATGGAATTTTTTCCTTCAATGATGCGCAATAAATATTTATTAATACTATATGAAAAGCTTAATTTTTTTAACTTATAGATGATTTTGCTCAGATTTTTAATTTTTTTTAATTTCTTTCTTTTTTACTTTTTCTTAAAATATTTGTAATAGTAAAATTTTACATTTGCCGCGTTATCTTCTGCTAGTTTACTTTAACTTCATTTAAATCGAATTGTCTAAAACTGAGAACTTTCGTTTGATGTTTTATGAACTGTTTTATCTCTTTGTCATTTAGCAAAAAATCTTTTAATTAAAAAATTTATCCTTTAGACTTTGCTTTAAACTTTATTTATGGTTAATATTTAAGAAAATATAAAGCTGTCTTCTGCTGAAATGGAACTGATGCAATTGATATTTTAAAAAATTTGACAAGTATGCAAAATTTATGGAAGTGTAACAATTGAAAAATCTTAATTTTCTTGTGTGAGCACTGAAAATAAATGTAGAAGAAAGCAGAAAATTAGGGAGAAAAGTAAGCAAAAATTTGAAGGTGATTTGGCTGTCAGAAATACTAAGATATTTCGAAAAGTTGGATGCTTTTGAATGTACTTTCAGGATATACTTTTTGAATATACTTTACTACAAGGAATTTGGGTATTCAAAGAGAAAATACTTGGACGTGTAACATCAGGAAATACCATGAATTGAGCTTGTGCTCACGGAAAAGACAAAAACGATATCATTGCGGATTAACGCAAAGAGCGACTGACTTTCGACTATATGGTTGGCTTTCGACTATATGTAGCTCACACACAAACAAGATGTGTCATGGTGGATATCTTGAAGATGTTACGTAGGTGGACTTGCAGACAGAGTAGTCGAATCGAACATAATTTTATTATTGGATAAAGCATTTATGGAGACACAATATTTGCTTCGCACAGGAGTATGGGTGCAATATGCATCACACAGTTTTAAAAATTTAGCCCATCTTCAGACACTGGAACCAAGCGAAACAAGCGGCATGTGTAAACTAAAGTAAAAGCAAAAAGTCGAAAAAGAGAGCGTGGTGTTTTATAATTTCCATATAAATTTTTTGCAATTCTTGCGGTAAGCAATTCTTGGGGCTCCTAATTTGCAATTCTTGCCGTTTTCGATGCTTGATAAAAAAAAAATGTAAGACATATATGCATTGTTTTGTAACAAATTTTCTATTTATGTATCATTTTCCAGCTATTATATCGTTTGAGATACTATCAGACTTTGAAACTAATTGACAAAAATTTTATGTTGTGTACGTTCCTGATTTTAAAACTCTTTATAAGACTTTTAATAGCGTTACAGTAAGCATTATAGTAATAGAAATTTGACATTTGAAGTATGATAGGGAAAACATGAATACTGACATTTTGTCACTTTCTAAATGCACATTTTTGTTTGCTGTCTGGAAAGAAAATTTATAATAATAAAGTAGTATAATAAATATTATTATAAAGTTCCATCCAGTTTGCTTGCACGATTTTTGATATTATCAGTTTTCCGTCTGTTTACTTTTGGAAACCAATATCTTTGTAAAAATCATGTTTAGAAGCACGTAGGTAGTTTTGATACTTTCGCCGTGAAACTCCTGCCAAACGATTTACATCACGTGATCAGCGCATGCGCATCGCCCTGAAACAGAACTTTATAGAACTAATAATGGACGATGTTATGAAAATGATGTAATTCGTAATTTTCCTTATGTGTATTGTGCACATCTTCTCTTAGTAATGTGTTGTGCATTAGAATATATAATTATTTAGAAGTGCCCTTTTTGTGATAAGTAGAATGTCCTCAATTAATAAAAAAACACCCGATTTCCTTTTCCATTATATGAAGAAAGAAGACCCTCTGAAATGGTAAAATTTTTACCTTTATTCTTAGAATGTTTATTCTTGATATTTTCATCAGGTACGTTGAAGAGAATGTTCTAAATGTTACAGTACTTTTTCTAAAGCTAACCAGGTATAAATAAGGGGTCTAGTATAACTCTACTTTATTATGCATTCCAAACCTTTGGAATCTCAAATTTGGTTCCAAACCTCAAGGCTTTGGTTGCTGAAAAATATTTTCTACGGGAAACCTAAATTGTTCATCATTTAAAAAATTTCAGAAAATATTTGTGGTAAAATAAGCCTATGGGATATTATGACTTTTCTTTTGCAGATTAAACACGCATGCATAAACACCCAGTTTTTGGCGAACATCCAAATAAACTAGAAGGGTATTTAACGCCTAATATGATTGTAATGGCAAATATTTATCTCGGTTCATTACCTTTAGTTGTTTTACTATTATAATATTTATTTGTTCTTGATTTTTTTATTAACTAATAATTCTAAAACTTTTTTCTTCCTGATTTTTTTCACTAGAAATTCATCACTTGCGAAATTTAGTATTTTTACCATAAACATGCCGAGTAAGTTTAAAACCTACAGAGGAAAAAAGTGAATTTTCTTTAGAAGAAGAAACCTGGAGAAAAAAAACTGTATTCTTCAGGAGCGAAATACTTTCATAAGATTTCGAAATGGCGCACAGTGATTTCATCTGCCATTTGTAATTGTTGATGTAAGATAATTTTTACCTGCATTTGTTCTTAAGTGTTCTGTATACATGTAGATATTAAATTTTTGTTACTTACTCTCTTGCTTCAGGAAATATATCGGTATCTGAAATGGAAAAAAAATTATAAAATGAAATTTTAATAAATGTTTAATGTTTTCTATATACAGTTATGATATCAATATTTAAATTTAATATTTCTAATACAGGTTGGGACAGAAAAACCTGAATGCTTTTAAAATGAAATAATACAATAAATGTTAAGAATTCAATTTTTATCCTTATTGTATCCATGCAGTTTAATGTATACGATATTGGGAAAGGCTGAAAATAAAAATTATCTCAATTAATTTCTGAAAATGACGTCTTTTAATGACGTCCTTCTGTGTCCATAAACTACCGAAGACGATCAAAGGAACTTCGCATAATGTATCAGCATTTCTCTGCGTTACCTTATAGTGAAAGTCAAATTTGTGTTAGGTAAGGAAATGTGGCTTGTCAACCTACACTCTTGATTTAACCGCACAGGAAATCTGTGAAAGCCGAAAGACCAAATAAACTTGATTGTCACACAATATGGTCACGTCGACAAATTAAACACTCCGGAAATAGTCTACTCAACACTTCCATCGAGTCCAGAGCCGTATGGGCAGGTGTTCCATTCCTTTGAAACCACAGGTTTCTTTTAGATTTATACGCCTTCTACGAAGTTCTGACATTCTGGTTAATTTGATATTATTATGTCATCCCTTAAAATGTCAAATTTCCTTTCGAAGTAAAAAAAATTGCACTTCATTTGGGTATATTTGAACCTGCATAAAAGAGTAAGAGAAAGACTCAACACACACTTAAATTTCAATCCTGGTTCCAATATTTTTAAGAGAGGGAAAACAACGCTATTTCAATAATGCCTTCAGGTATATAACGATACATCAATGGTACGCCTCCATTTTGTAATGTGAGAATTTATTGTTATCATGACCTTAATTCACTTCGTTTATTTCATCATGGATTATATTCTAACTAATAAAGAGAGGTCACTCACAAACCCATACTATGGTTATTTTAAAAAATGTTTCATCCATTGGCAGTTCATAACAGTTCTCGGCTGCTAAATCGGAAATAAATATGTGTTCACAAAATTATTAAAAGTATACATGTCAATGCTGTTGACAATCCTGTGTTGGAATACATTAATATTTCTGTATTAAAATATAGTAACATATCTCCATTGCTAATAATTTAATATCCCTGTAACACTTAAAATAATCAGGGATCATTTTTGGATTTTATCTCACAGCGTCTATGCGTAGGACACTATTAACAGCGTACTACACATAAACGCTGTGACACTGTTATCTGATGAGCTCAATACGGAAAATCAACTTCTCGGATTTGCATATAATGAACTGAAGTCATTATTTTCAATATGTGTTTGAAAAATTGAAATTCTGAGCTTAAAATAAGTAATAATCTTATTGGTTGTTTTTATTCCCAATGTTATTATCTTTCATTCTTTCGAATGAGCCGGTCTTTGGTAACGTGGGATTTTTATAATGCTTAGAATTTATACTGTAAAATTATTAACTTATGTAGGTGTCTCTTTTAATTCCTATATTTCATTTTTCTTTTAATTATTTTAAAATCAATCTGTTATTAATTCTAATGCAAAAATATTAGTACGTTTCATATTTAAAAGAAAAAGTAGAAAGTTAAAAATAAAACAAGTTTTACCTTCTAACAAGTTAGAATGAACATCTTCCAGCCCCAGTAAGAGAACAATAATGCAGACCAAATGCACGTTCATCTACAAAGCAGAAAGAAATAAATTCAGAAAAACATTCACAAAGAAATATTAAAATATTAATAAAAAAATCTCGCAAAGAAACACCAACTCAAGTCTAAAGAGGCATTTTTAGTCCAAAGGGGCAATTTGCCCAGAAGGACTATTAATTTCGTTTTGGCATTTTGCGTTGATTCACTAAAAGTGTTGTTTCACTTTTCAAATTCTTGCCACCAAATGTTATCGTCCTGTATTATATTTAAATATTATTATTAAATATAATACAGGAAATACATTAATATATGTAATATAAATTAAATATAATACTTCATTATTTAATTATAATAAATTAAAATATGAAGAATCTTCATAAATATACGTATGTTTCTCGCCTTGTGATAAAACAGTGGTACCTAGAGCCATCAAATTTTGATTATTGAACATTTCCACCCGAATATGGGCATCTGGAAACCCAAATTTAAATTTGGAACTTGTTTGATTATCGATTTCATATTTTGTAAAACTTTAACGAATTTTTGATTAACAAACTTGAGGATTTCAAAGGGAGCATTGGCAACGTTGTACAGAAAAAAAAACATTTTTGTCTCCTGCGAGCGAAATTGTGCATCGGAAATCCTAAAGATATACTCATTTTAAAATTATTTTACGATATTGCTCTTGAACTAAATTTATGGTTTAAGTGCAAATAACATGATGTTTAAATAAAGGTTATCAGGACTGAGTATTCTGTGTGTGTTCTTGGAGAACATTGTGAAATATTTACCAGGGTGTTTCTTCTTAAGTTTTCAGTCCTGAACTGGAACAGTGAGCTGATGAAATGTAAGCTTTGTTCTGATGTAACTGCTGGGCTGGATAATGACTGCACGTGAAGGGATTTAAAATCCTCTTTTATTAAGTCACTATTATTTACAAACTTCCCAACTCGGGAGAGATACAGAAAGTAAAAGACCGCACTTGGGTCGAACTTAACAATCAAATAATTTTAAAACTAAAATAGAAATCTAATTAAACTTTGCTCACAGAGCAATTCGCGGAGATTGGCCTCTACCTAAAAGGGTGCGTAGCAAGATATACTAATACTAGCACACTTCAAAGTGTTTTACAATGCAATCACGTAGTAAGCACTATGGCTTATAAATTTAAACTGCTAGCTGGTCAGACGAACGTTGAGCCGAGTGGCCGTGATCTGAGACTAAAGCTCTCTCACAATAAGAGGTTTCTACCTCTGGCATAAATAGTACTTCGCTGTACTTCAAAATTAGCATAAGCTGAAAACGAGCGCTTCTTCTGACGGGAAGTTGAAGCAGAGAGGAGATAGACAGATTTAAATTAAAATAAAACTTGGTTAGTTTAACTAAAACCTTACAAGGTAACACACAAAATGTTAAAAAAAAACGCCTGAATCTGAAACCTTTCAGATTTTTCTTTTTTATAGTTGTAATTTAAAATTACATTATAACACTGTACGATTAATATTCTGTATAAAACCAATTACAACATGGATAACACTAACGATTATAAATACTTAACACTAAGCAAAACAACAGTCTTATATTTGGCGTAGATTTTAATTGGAACTCTTGATTCTGAGAGCAAACAGGTACAGGTGACAAGCAAAAGTTTGTTGAAAGGTTTAATGTTATTAAGAAGCATAAATTACAGTCGTTGCAGTCCTTCACAGTGTTAAAATTTTAATAGCAGTATTTCATACCGTTGAAATTAATTTTAGCTCAAAACGTATTCCGCAGGTATCGTAACATTTCAAAACAAATAATACATTTAAGAGTAAAAACGTTTTTTGCCAAAAATTACTTTTCTTTAAATATGCCACTACTCGGGTATCAGATATGTATAAAGCTATTTTCCTGAATAAATTCCCAATAAAGAAAAGTATCCGCAAACAACGCTGGCAGATTGGACAGATTTAAAACAGAATTTTAACTGAGGTACGTAACATAACATATTCGTATATGGAACGCGAGATATTAGTTACTGTTTTACACTAGTTAACTGTGGAAGAAAGTGATTTAAAATTTTTATTCTTCTTGCATATCCTTGAAAGAGAAATATAGCAAACTGCATTTTTAATATATATAAATTAAAGTATGACAGTTAAATTAAAAAATTAATTTCCAAAGTATATCATGTTAAGATTAAGTGGGAAATATAGTTATAAATTACTTTCATTGAAAATCCAAATCTGTTGTGTGGAAAACATTACCGAAGTTTCTAGAAATGCGTAAGCTTTTCTATTAAACCAATGTCACCGTATACTTCAGTTTTGTCTGTTTTAAAATGTTCTTGAATACGCATGCAAATTCTTATTGTTCCGAAAAATAATATGTGATTATATATCTAGCTTGTGATTATTTAATTACCTTTGGTAAAATATTAAAAATATTGCTAACAAAAACTTATAAATGAAACAGTACCTACCTTCATCAAGCTCCAGGGAAAATAAAAATCGTGTAAATATATTCTGCGTCTTTTTAGTGCAGATGTTAGTTACGAAGAATATTTGATTGATATAGAAAAGAAGCCAGCCGTGACATGTGGCATTGAAATGACAATATACTAGAAAACAATTTATTGTTGATTCTGAATCGCAGCCGCCATTACAAATCATTGTTACGACCAAAAAAAAATTGACAACGACAATATAATTTTTCTGTCACACGCATACATAAACTCTCATTTCATTATCGTTACCTGAATTCTTATCTAAATTTAGGATAATTGCTACACTATTCCAAAATTGTAATAATAAGCAATCATTCGGGTTTCACCGAAAATATGAAAAACACTAAGACAAAAAACGGAATATATCAACTAATTAAAGCTACAAGTATCAGAAACTCGAATTCCAGAAAAGATAAAAAAAATTACAAATGGCCAACTGTTATACAAGTTCAAGTAAAACTTTGGACACCCTTTCTGGATAAAATTTACTCTAAATTATATTTCTGAACCCTGCCTGGCAACTTCTTCCTTTCTTAGCTTCTGTTGTTAGCCCCATAGTGTGAATTAAGACCGTTCAATACTGTCAGTTCGACACCCCCGGTGTTCGTTCCCAGGAGAATGTGCTGGGTATATGACTGGTTTTCGTAGTTTTCCCTTTGTTTAACGTAATTAAGAATTAGTTACCGTAGAAGACACTTCACTAAGCAGATAACCCTTATGAGCTTTGCAATATTCAGTTACTTTAATTTAACCTAAGTTCTGTTTCGATTCAGCTCAAATTTCATTACATTTCCCGATTATCTTTCACACTGGAGACTCCTGCT
>KK116006.1:63274-74937 GCA_000611955.2 Stegodyphus mimosarum
TGAAATCAAGTTTCCAAAGACATATTTTAGCATCCATGATAATCTTCACACTCCATGATTCACAGGATGCTTCATTTGGAATCTAAGTATCGTTTGGAATATTCCAGCCAACAGTCACAGAATATGACTTCAATAATTTGCTTAATTTGCAATATTTAGCAACATCGAAACCTTTTAGATTATTGATGACATTGATCTTCCCATATATTGAATTTCATTCAATTTAACTTGCATTATAAACTCTGTAACGGTTAGCGATGTTGGCTGTCATATTGCTGGGCTTAAGTTGGAATTCCGGATTAGGCTTAGATGTCGCAAGTGCATATCCCTTTGCAGCATGGGAATGTAATTAGGAAAACGAAGTTGGAAACTCTTGGATCTATCCTCGGAGTGATTCTTCTTCAAAAGTGCAACGGAGTTTATCAAAGTCGTGTTGTAACCTGAGGTCTAAGTCAGCAAAAGCTCTCACGCCTTTTGCATCCATAAAAATTCGTAGAATTGTTGATGCCATTTTCAGACAATTGAAATAAATCCTAGCAACAACGGTATACTCAATTTTATGGCTGTTTCTTTAATTTTTTCCGCTATGTCATATTAATAATATTAGTAATGTGCAATTTTTGTCCTTTCTTTTTTAAATAACATGATAGTTTATCAAAGAATTTCATTTGAAACAGTTAAACTTAATAAACTATTACACCTCTACCATTTCTTTGTTGTAAACTGATAAAGACTGAGCTCTGGCTGTTATTTGAAACCATAATAATTCTGAAAAGCAGGCTGATGCTTTTACCAGCTTTAGTAAAACTTTAAGAATGTTAACTTCTTAGTTTTCAATTTCTAAGTTCTAAAGGTAAGGAAAAAGGTTTCACTTACCTTTTTTCCTTCTAAAAATCGTGCTCGGGTAAGCTTTCCTAAAGATAATTTCCAAGATCTATGAAATCTACATCTCAAGAAAGAAAAATCTTTTTAATTCCAAATATTTCACCGTTAAGCTATACAGAAACACACTAAATCGAAATTACAACCAACATCTTACATCTTGTCTGTTCAATTTTTCTTTCAAAAGTTTGACCACATACTTCACTGAGAAGCCAGCTACGCAGATCAAACTTTCCTAACAGTTCTTCGGCATCTAATTGGAAAGACTCTAGTTTTCAACTGAGTCTACAGTCGTAACGCAGTTGTCCACATTCATAGAGTCTTTCAGTTTCTCGGCTACCATTTTCAAACGGTCAGGTGCATTCTTTAGATGATAATTTAAAACTGCCGCTAATAAAAATGGGCTGCACGAAAGGCCAAAAACACCGCGGCAATGCTGGTATATAACAGCTTCTCAGGATTTCCTCCTAAACACCACAAGAAGCGTAGAAAATTCCTATCATTTTCATGTAGAGCAATTTGCAAAAAGGCTTTCCGAATGTCCGATATGACTCCTATTTTTCCTAAACTAAAACGATTCAAAATTGAAGGTATCATTTTAATGAGTTTGCGGCCCTTTTCTACACAATCATTGAGTGACTTAAAACTTCTCTGTAGATCAGAACCATCAAAAATAGGTCGAATCTTAGTTGCAGAATTTTCTTTAAACACTGGTCGGTGGTTACTAATAAAATTTTCCAATTTTGTTAGACTCATTCAAATCTACCTTTTCGATAATCCCCTCCTTTTCCCATTCACCAAATACATATTTATAACCATTTAATCTTTCTGTAGTTCTCAAAGACGTCACAGTGTTCTTCAATCGTTTTTTAGCCAGTCCAAAACTATCTCGAAGTTTTTCATGGTCCTCAATCCAAAGAATGCAAACAATGTACCTGCCTTCTTTATTTCAAGCTACCGTGTTTTCAAAATGCTTCAAAGCAAGATCCTGTAGTTCAAATTTTGTTCGCTTTTCACTGGGATCTTTTATGCCTAGTGAATCTAATTCCCATAAATCTGATATTTTTTCAAGATTCGTAAGCAAAGAGTGCACCAACAGCGAATGTTTTGCTTCAAAATCAGATTCATATTCAGATTTTTCCTAAAATTGTCCGCCCTAAATGCGTTTCTACTGCGGTGAGCCTTTCTACTGCGGTGAGTGTTTTGCATTATCAATTAATAATTTTCCCACAGTGTCAAAGCCCAATAAGATACGAATTTCATTAACGTCTTTCTCGAAAAGACAAAGTTTCTTATTCATCTAAGAATCGGTTATAAAAATATTAATTCTTTTTAATTCTTGTAAGATGTTATGATCATTAATTCTAGTTATGCTTAAGCAAATACACTCACGTTTGTGAAAATTGCAACACCAAGAAGGAATCGTCATAATTGAAGGCAATTTAATACACAGTTGAGTGGTAGTGGTACAAATAAATGATTAAATGTTCAAAGCAAACAAACAAGAACAAGAGATCAGAATCAGTATTTTGTGTGGCCACCACGCGCCGCAATAAGTGCTGCTACACGACGTGGCATGGAGTCAAACAAAGTTTGAATGTCTGACTGAGGAAGAGCATTCCATATCGTTTGTACGCGTACCCAAAGTTCGTCTGCAGACGCAACAGGACGAGGATCACGAGCAAGACGCCGACCAATGACATCCCACACATGTTCAATTGGCGACATATCCGGGGAACACGCAGGCCAAGGAAGAAGCTGTACCTGCTGCGCTGCAAAGAAGGATTTAACAATCCGAGCAGTATGAGGGCGGGCATTGTCCTGTTGAAATACAGCGCCTGGCAAGCTTTGAAGGAAGGGAACAGCTTCGGGCTGTAGAACTTCACGGATATACCGGTTGCTGTTCAGATTGCCCACAATTCGTAGCAATTGAGATCGTCTATGATATGCTATGGCGCCCCAGACCATAACTCCGGGTGTTCGTCCACTGTGGCGTTCGATAATGCACTCCGGAAGGTGGCGTTCACCGGCATAGCGTCTGACACGAATGCGGCCATCATGGTACCACAAATTAAAGCGGGATTCGTCAGAAAACACGACATGCTGCCAATCAGCACGCCAGTCTCTATGCTGATTGGCCCATTGTAGCCGCAGGCGGCGATGGTCGTGCGTTAGGGGGATCCTGTATAAAGGAGTCCGTGCGCGCAGTCCACACTGCAGCAGACGTCTACGAATTGATGAAGCACACAATGAAACACCTGTAGCTATTGACCACAGTGCTGCCAATTGTCTAGAGGAAGCTGTACGGTCCGTCCGCGCCATGCGGACCAGGTGTCTATCATCGCGAGCTGACGTCACATTTCGGGGTCCACTCCCGGATTTCCGAGTTGTCCGACACTCGTCCGTCCACTGCTTCCAAACGCGCATCACTGTGCTGCTGTTACGCTGCACACGAGAGGCTACTGCACGATACGACAATCCAGCTTCACGAAGGCCGATGATTCTCCCTCGTTCAAACTCTGTAAGTTGTTCAAATCTCGCTCTCTTTCGTCGACGAGGCATAAGTACAGATTGAGTTAACGTTTACCACTAGCAGATAACCACCGATAACCATACACACCTCGCTACAGCCGTCTATTTATTCGGATCCATCAGCCGTTCAGAGGGCGCTGCTCAGCATACGCATGCGCTACGGATTTGCAATTCTAATCATTTGCATATCATGCGCTACTTTGCATTTCCTGAAAATTTCAGCTCACTCGCGTAAGTCCTTCATGGTGTTGCAATTTTCACAAACGTGAGTGTATGTTCCTGACCATTGACTTCCATATCAAATTTAAATTTTTCATCAAAACTGTATAACTTAAGCGTATATCTATCATGAACTGAGGTGATTTTTTTACCTCCGAAAAGCCCACGAGTTCTCGTTTCTTTTCCTGTACTCTTCACACCCACTGTTTTTGCAACATATTTTGAAATGCAACTTTTCTGGCTCCAGTGTCTATAATCGCTCTCACCAATTGCCTTGAATTTTCATTTTCAATGTAAACAGTTAACGTTTGCAAAAAAAACTCTCGCTTGCTTTCATTAGTTAGATCGGTAGACTCTGAATCCATATTATTTATTCTTCCATATTTCTGTTGTTCAAAGCAAAAACATTTGTGATATAATCCAGAACAGAATTCACATTTAGTTTTCTTAATCGTGCAGTTCCCCGATAAATGCTTTGCTTTTTGTAAACAGTTAAAACCAGCTCCTTTGGGCAACAAGATATTTTTTCTGTCTTCCAAAGTAAGATTCCTCACTACATTTCAACAGTCAGAAGTATGAGTCATGGAATCACAAAATACACAAGTTGTTTTCTTTTTCTCTGTTATTACTTCCAACTGGCTTCGAAGCCATCAATAATTCATTCGCAGTTGGAACATCCTTTAAATTTTGTTTTTTATTCAAATTCTTATCTCGCGGAAAATTATGTCTGAAGTCTTGTTTTCCAATGTTTAATTCGAATGACGACTTGTTATTAGAATATGTCTGTTCACGCGCTGTCAAAGCAAGAGTAAGAAAAGAAAGTAAACGTTGAATGTCCGAACTAAATTTGTTTTCTTGTGATTTATTATATTCTAACACTAAATCAGTCGGAATAAGTTTTAATAGCATAGGGCATAAAATACTTCCATATTGTTTGGGAGACACGTTTAATGATTCTGAACTTCTTAATTGTACATTACTGTTATCTACAAACTTCCTAAAAGATTTAATATCATTAGAGTTTTTTAATGATTGCATAGTTAGAATCTTGTTCATGTGTGCTAGAATCAATATTTCAGGATTGGCAAATCTATCCTTTAATAATTGTACAGCTTTATCATAGGCTTCTGCCGAAATAGGAAAACCCTCCACAGTGTTCAAAGCAGATCCCCCAAATAAGGCTTTAAATAATTAAATTTATCTATTTTGTTTAGGGACTCATTATTATGCAGAGCTGTTTCGAAACCATTCCAAAACGTAAGCCATTTTGAGCCGTCATCTCCATAGAATCGGGCAATATGGTATTTGGGGACTTTGATACGAATATAATCAGAATTCGAAATTTGTTCCAATAGATGAGCTATTGGAGGCTCAAAGGTTGTCATGATTTGAGATTTCGCAAATTCTTCGATTTTCGTTTTCGCACGAAACTGCCAAAGCAATAAATTTTCCCTATATTCTTGTGTAGTTTCGAATTCTCTATCAAACTCCTTAGGCTTCAAAAGCGGTTCAAGCTGCTGATCAACAAAGGCTAGAGGTTCAAATTTAACGGAAATAATTTCTATTAGCTCACCCATCTTTCAAGTATTTAAATCTATGTTTGTATTCCTCTTCTAAACAATTAACTGCCTTCGTAACCTTCTCTTCTCAGTGATTTAGGTTTTTTTTAATAACTCATATGATTGTTTCGGCCATATTTTAAAGTGTATGTAGAAATTTCTAAGAATGCTATCAATTCAAATTAATTCAGAATATGAAAAGATTCATTAAATTTCTATATTTTAAAGTATACACAACACAATTCACCTTATCAATGTAAATTAATTCAAATAAAAATTCTACATGTTAAGCTTTAATGTTTCACAGTGATAAAATGAATACAAGTTATTTCAAATTACTTCTAGTTTCGATTTCATTAATACCAATTATTCATTCCAAGATCAATTAATCAAGCTCAATATCCCGGCATTGGGATGCCATTTAGTAAACCTTTAAGAACGTTAACTGCTTAGTTTTCAATTTCAAAGTTCTAAAAGTAAGGAAAAAGGTTTAGGTTGTCTTTCTTCCCTCTAAAAATCGTGCCCGGGTGAGCTTGCTTAAAGATAATTTCCGAGATCTATGAAATCTGCATCTCAAGAAAGAAAAAATCTTTTTAATTCCAAATATGTCATCATTAAGCTATACAGAAACACACTAAATCGAAATTACATGCAACACCTTACATCTCGTCTGTTCAACTCTTTTTTCATTCTCGTTGCCAAAAATTAATAACAAAAAAATAAAGTAATAACCTTTCATCGCACTCCATCTAGTGAAAACAGAATCGTCTGTTTATTAATTTGTTTTATAATTTTTCTTTACAGGCTGTTTTCGACAAAATAAACTTAATAAAGTAATACACCTCTACCATTTCTTTGTTGTAAACTGATAAAGACTGAGTTCTGTTATTTGAAACCATAATAATTCTGAAAAGCAGGCTGATGCTTTTACCAGCCACGTTACCACAAGTTGAAACTAAAATACATTGCTTGATATTGAAAATGCAACACCAAGAAGGAGTGGTCAGAAATTTATGCAAATTTTAGAGTATACGCACGTCACTGAGTTATGTGAATGATGTGAAATGTGCAGCTCTCCAACGCACATGAAGTAAGGCATAAGGGAAGGAACGTGCAGAATGGGCAATAATCGTGTCGTTATTTCTGCCTATTATTTATTCTTCCATATTTCTGTTGTTCAAAGCAAAAACATTTGTGATATAATCCAGAACAGAATTCACATTTGCACATGCACAGCAGAGAATGCCTGGCCGCCGTCAACGAAGGCACTTCCAGCAGATAGACGATTTTACGAGGGGTATGGTGATCGGCCTGAGAAGGGGGTGTTGGTCCTTACATCAAATTGCAGCTGATACCCAAACGGATACGAGCACGGTGCATCGGCTATGGCGAACATGGTTGGAAAAGGGAATGTGGACATGCGTGGATCGACGCATCCCCCGACAAGCTGTGGCGGTCCCGCAAGTCACTTGTACCGCGATTCTGCAGCATGTGCAAAATACCCTGGATGTTCCCGTGTCGACGAGAAACATTTCCCGGCGATTGATTGAACTTGGCCTGCATTCACGACGTCCGTTAAGAAAACTGCCATTGACCCCACAGCATAGACGCCAACGTTTAGAATGGTGCCGGACTGGAGCGATGTGGATGACAGAATGGCGAAACGTCGTGTTCTCAGATTAGTCATGCTTCTGTTTATCCAGTGACAGTCGCCGCATACGTGTGTGGTGTCGACATGGAGACAGATCTAATCTGATAGTAACTGTGGAACGCCCTACCGCACGACAACGTGGCATTATGGTTTGGGGCGCTATTGCCTACGATTCCAGGTCACCTCTAGTTCGTATTCTGGGCAACATGACGGCCCAACGATACTTGGATTATGTACTGCGGCCGGTGGCAATCCCCTACCTTCAGGGGCTACCTAATGCAATTTTGCAGCAGGAATCACACACTGCTTGCATCTGCCAACATGCTCTGCAAGGTATACAGATGCGTCCTTGGCCACCGTGCTCTCCCGGCCTGTCACTAATCGAACATGTGTGGCATGTGATTGGACGCCGTTTGCACACCCTGCCCCTACCTCGTTCAGAAGATGAACTGCGGCAAATGGTTGAAAGGGAATGGAGAGCCATCCCTCAGGACACCATCCGCACTCTTATTGACTCTATGCCTAGACGTGTTTCTTCGTGCATCGCTGTCCGCGGTGGTCCTACATCCTACTGAGCCGACGCCGTTCTCGCTCTGTATTCTGACTATCATTTTGAAATAAAGATCACTTATTGCTGCTTGCTGCCTCTGTCTTTTTCCAAATTTCATCACTTTCTGACCACTCCTTCTTAGTGTTGCATTTTCAATTTCGAGCAGTGTATAATTTTCGCAACTGTGAAATTAGAGATCTCAACGTTCACCTATAACCTGTTGAACTAACACAGCTACTTCGAAATAATATACTTTACGTTCTTTACAACTTACTTGAATAGTCTTGATGTAGAAACTTATTTGATATAGTTTATGAATACTGAAATTAGTCTTCATAAAAATTTCTATAAGTGGAAGAAGTTCGGAGCTCTGCTTTTTAAGCTGGCAGTCACAAATTACCAGTTACTCGTGATAATATTTTCTATAACTCTGTTGCGATATATTTTCTGTTTAAAGTACTACACTAAAGTGCACTAAATGTTTTTATAAGCTGACGACTCTTATTTAAATAAAGAAAAGTGTTTTGTATGTCTTCGAAGTAATGACCGTCATTTGTAATGCACTTTTTATAATGCCTGTACCATTCCTGAAAATTGCGGGCAATGCCCTCCTTCGATATCGCATGAATAATCCTCGTCCTTTGACTAAATGTCTGGAATATCCCAGTACTTTTCTTTTTTAGAACATGTTTCAGGTGCGAGAACAGAAAACAATCTGCTGAAGCAATATCGGGGAAATATGGTCAATGATCAAGAGCTAAAACCTCTCTACAGGACAAAACCGCTTTCCCAACAAAAGACAAAAGTGACCGAGCATTATCAGGATCAGGAAACTAAGATCCAGCTTTGGTGTATGCTGGATATACATGGTGTAATATTTGCAAGAAATTTGTTTGAACGTTCTTGCATATGTTAACATTGATTGTTGCTTTTTCTGACTAATATCAACTTTACTTTTTTAATTTTTTCATCAATGCGAGATGTAGGCTTACGCTTCTGAAAAGCGTCTTCAATAGACTTCCATTTATCTTGAAAACGTTTAAACCATTCATAAATGCACATAAAGACAAGGCGTAATCTCCTTATTTGAGCATGTAATTACTTTCTTTCGGGGAAGCTTGAAACAGAACTTTGAATTCGTTTTGATGGCTTATTTTACGGGCTTTGCATTTCAGGTGCTATAACTTTGCGCGCTAGAGTGCTGTTCACCGAAATCCTTAATGTCTATTCCTACGCTCTGCTCAAATACTTTCCCTGCTTCGGCGTTCCCCCACTACTGCAAGTGAGCATCCTGTCACGTCGTTCTCTGAAGCTTATTTTCATACCTTGTATTAAAATAGTATAATAAATAGTTCGTTTTGAAATCAATTCAAACCATAAGATGCAAACAACTCAACCCTATACAAAAGTTCTAAAAGAAAAAATATCCTGGTATAACTTGAGTTTTCCTCAACGAAATTGGAAACCTTGACGCCTGTATTATCATATAATTTTTTGAAGAAAATTATTTTTCAATTTGAGCTGAACTTTGAAGGATTAATTGTTGATGAGTATCGCTTTAACTACAGAATCTCGGTGACCTTTTTTATCATCGCAAAATTGTCTAAATTTGATTCGAACAATGTTTCGAAAAAAGGCATAACGTATTTGAGTTATGCTCTGGTTTTCCTATATGAAGCTGATTCAAAGCAACTATAAAAACAGATTCATATGCAGGGTGGGCCAAAAGTCACTTTACCTTTTAAATAACTTATTACTTTTCATTATTTAATGATTTTCTTTTTGATATTATAATATATTACTGTCTTGGAGATTTGCGAAGCTGAAGAAAAATATTTGTCAGAAACTAGAGTTGTAAATAAAGTCACTTTACAAACAGTTATAAAGAGTGCCACAGAAAAAGCTCGCCTTTGTGAAGGTGAAATCGGAAGTCATTTTATAGATGTTATATTTCATGTTTAGCCCAAACAAACTTCCACAATATATACATTATAATATCTAAAACAAAGTTTTTAAATTATTAAAAGTAAAAAATGTCACTTTCGTCTCACCCTGTGCAAAGGTTTCTGATAACTACGTTTGAATTGAATAGCGAAGCAGTTACCACATATGATTTTTTTAATTAATGTTACTTTAACATCTAGCTAAATTTTTTTAAAAAACTTGAGACTATTTATCACATATTATTTAATTTAGCAACCTATTTACGTTATTTTTATGTGTCACAAAAATATAATATTTAATTTTTTTTAGATTACACATTTGTAATCCTGGTTAATACTTTCCCTTAGTAATAATTAGTAATAATCAGTAGTAATCATTAATAATAATAATTAGTTAATAGTAATTGGTATTGTAATCCTACTTAGTAATAATTATGAAAATGTTTTGCGAAAATGGATAGCTCACTAAAGAACTAGTTCACATGTTGATTGAACTTGACGACCACTAATTTAAGGATTTTAGAGCTATGGGGTAAGCATTAATTGCTGCTCATTTCTGTAATTTGTTGCTTACCGGATGGCATGCATTCTTAGGTATGACTAAACTAGTTCAGAAAAATTTCAATTTTTGTACAAAACTTATTACTATTTTTTCTAATTGGCAGAATAATAAGAAATTTTCAAACAAATAAGATATAGATCAAGTAAAACTTAAATTTTGGAGCTATTTAATGTTAGAAGAAATCACGCTTATACGCTTGTGTTTAGAGTGCAAGGTTTTGGTCAAATGAACGGCTAGCGGCCGAATTGTTACTGGTAACTTGTTAAGAAAACTGGTATTTCGATGTTGTTCCGAATCTCAGGGAATGGGCTGTGTCCATATTTGTATCATAAAAACGAGTCAAGTTTTCGAAGAAAAGACTCCTAAAACAGGAAAGGAGGGGAAAGGATTCCTTTCCTCTCATTTTCTGCAAATAACCCGCAAATTACTCTTGCATATCTTCAGTTGTACGCTCTCGAAGTAGTTAATATTATTTTTCTTTGCAGTCGTAAATTTGAGCTACTCGTAAATCTAATAGTCCAATACTCGAATGATTACACTTATGTTGCCAATAAATATTGACCTTAATGAGCTAATTCAGCTAATGCCTTATAGGCGCAAGACATAATAGCAATTAGTTGAAGCCCCTCAGGGGGCCGGAATAAACAGACAATTTGAAAGGAGACCAATATCTGATAAGTCAGAAATTTCTAGTGTAAATAAATCAAGGAGTACGCTTCCCGAGAAACCAGGGTTTACCCGCATTCAAATCAAAATAGACCCAGACAATCATTTTGACATTCACGTCGATATTTGCATCTTTTATCCTATATTGTAGTTTTTTCCGGGTGTATTTATTATCTTTAATTAAAACTGGTGGGGTTTTAGCAAATTTTCTAAAAAAAATCTTCGGTATCCCTGTGGACATATTGTACCTCGTCATCTTGATTTCTGTCAGGCGTTTCTTCGTTCTGTTTCCCTTCCATCGGGTGTGGATTGATAGTGTTGTGTAGATTTATTAATTACTATTTTACAGTGCTTATTAATTTTATTAATTTACAGTGAATAGTAAAATTTTGATGTTCATGTTAGAGATGTAAGTTTTAAATTATACTGTCGCTATATTATTTCTTTTGATTTGGTTAAAAGCTTACAGCGATAGCCTGTTTTTGCGTTCTCACGGGAGGAGAATTTTGGGGTCAAGGGTCAGCGACCAGCTGCATTTTTTCGTCCCCTTTTCTTGCGGGGACGAACTTGTGTTTTTCTTGTTCAAAAGGCGATCCGCTTAGCGGCGCCGATTCTTGATAGAATTATGAGGGTGCAAAAATTTGGGATCTGTCTGAACAGTCGCATCCTTAACAGATTTACTACTTTGTTTTTGAGTTCGAAAAATAAAGGGCTTGTCATTGTGAAAGGATAGGACTGATTTTCTTAGAATTTTGTTGGGTATTTATTGGTCTGTTTCTAGTGGTTAGGAGGGTTACTGTTTTGTGTAGCATTGGTGAGTTTTAATTTTATGGATTTCTTTTAACCAATAGTAATTATAGAGGCGGTGCACTTTTTGAGCGTCACGAGGTTTTAAATTTGGTCGCTCCCGTGGCGAGGAGACTTTTTTTCAAGATTTTGTCAGATTTTACGAGTCCTTTTTGAGGGGAGAGAGAGGGCCCGGCGGCCCCTTCTCGGGGTTGTCCGTGCGAGAATTGGCCCGAGAACGATGCGGGCTCCCACCGTATCGTCGTCGGCGAATCCTTTCTGAAGGTCTGCGGCTATGTCCTATTCTCACTGA
>KK116006.1:75070-107104 GCA_000611955.2 Stegodyphus mimosarum
CGAATCCTTTCTGAAAGTCTGCGGCTATGTCCTATTCTCACTGATGTTTTTCCTTGAGGAAAAATAATGTGTTTTAAATGCAGATTACTGTGACTTGCACTTATCTTCAGCGAGAACATCATTCAGAAGTCGGTGGGCTTTTACATACAGATTACTGCGGCTTCCATTTTTCTTTGTTGAGGACATCATCGAAATGTTGGTGGACATTCATGCTAAGTTGGACCTCCTTCAATGCAGAAGGACTATATCCACGAGGAAGTTTTCTACAACAGAAGAATTGACTATTTGGTGCGGCAGTGATGAAGAAAGATTTTTGAACTTCTTTTACGTGCGTTTCGTAGACAATTAGGGAGGCGAAATCTGGGCAGGAATTTTTCTCCACCGTGAGTTGATTATTTTTTTGATTTTGTATTTAATTCTATGTGTCCTCAAACTTATTGCCCTTAACTGATTTAGGATTTTGTGAAATCGATTATTAGGAAAAATCTTCATCTTTCACTTTACGAAAATTGATTTAAAGTATTTGTATATGTAGAGTGAGTTTAAATGCTTGAGTAACCTTCTAAGATTAATAGAAATTGTAAATTGTTTCATTAAGATTTTGGTAAGATTTGGAAATATTTAAAGAAATAAAAAAAGTTTCAGACTACTTAAGTATGGTTCAGCGATAATTACGAAATTATTGTATGATACATAACTAATAATTTTGAATACAATATTGATCATGGTTTAGATTGTCGCATGAAGAATTGTGAGTAATTTTTATTAAATGTTTGTAGGGGTAGTCTGGCCAGCTATTCTGAATGGATAATCTTTTGGAATATTAAATAAATGTTTTTATTTGTTTTACTATTGTATGTTTTTTTGTGTTTTATCTTGTGGTCTACTGTAGGTCACCCATGTGATCCTTTCGGAAAACATGGTTAAACTTCCATTCGAACCTGGGTAGTTTATTGCGGGCGTAGGAGAATTTAATGTTATTTATGACTATACGATCAGATATATTAATTTAACTGGTGTTTTGACTTCTTAGTGTGTGAGATTTATTTCTCCCTGGTGTTTTGAACTGTTCTGTGTTTTACTTTTAAGTGTTTGTGGCTATCTCTAAGGTTGTATTGAAATTTATGTGTTTTCAGGAAGGAGAGCCGATTAGTTAGTTTTAGTGAGAGATAGCATGTTAATGATTTAGTGTCGGTAATGCATTTTACATGAATATTAATATTTTGAGTTTAACAAAACACCAGGGAGGATTTTTCATTTCATTGAACTTAAGAGTGGAGAGTTGATATGATAAAACTGAATTTACTGTGTTGAGGATTTATGAAAATTTAATATAGCTTAAAGAATTAATTAATTTGTTTTCAAACACCAGTCTCTATGCGTGATTTTATTGTACTCATTATATTTTTATGAGTATTTTTTAGTGTTTTTTTTTAGTTTGTCACGGCACCAAGAGAGGTTGAGTATGCGAGATAAATAAAAAAATAAATAGTAAAACCCGCAAATTTTTCTTTTCACAACGATAGGAGGAGAGCTTGATGCGACAGTCTCCTTCTTTTTGGTTTCAGAAATATCAGATTTCGCACCTTTTTTATGAATAGCTTAGACCCTGGTCCAAATGCCCTTCAATGCTGCAAAACTCTTAAATGTTAAAACACCAGTAATATCAAGATTACATTTTGTAAGGTTTTTCGCACACGTCTTCCTGATTTTAACTTTCCAAAAAAACCCTTTGGGATTTAATCATTTTCTTAGAAGCAGTTCTCTACTCTCGAAACTTGCGCTTGAATACGTTTTTTATCAATGAAGAAAATATTTTTGGTGAATCTTCAAATCAGCCTCAGTAGCCTTATTTTCATTAATGCTTTAAACCACATATTGCATTAATAACAACTCAAGTGAAACATCTTTAGCTTTCATTCTAGCCGAAGTCAAAAAATTCCAATCCAAATCATAACCATCTCCAGTCAAAGTAGTAAATCTGTGCCTCGCTAAAACCACACTCAGAAGTCATATCTGTGGAGGCACATATTAGAATTAGGTACTATAAATTACAATAAATTGCTTTAAACGAGAGCACTAAGCTAGTGAAAGTTCTCCTGAACCTCGAAGAAGTTTCTTGAAATGAGTACTCGTTGAAAATGTATACCTAATCACGAGAATCCTCACCACTTTCGAAAATAATCGTTAAATCTCAGTTCGTTTATATTTAGTTTTATCGCCAGCACCGTGAAAGAAAAGCCAATTTAAAGGAATTAGAATTATTTAAAAGAATATTAATAGAATTATTTAAAAGAGATTAATTTAAAAGCGATGTAAGATCTTTAAGTCTCGGTCTAATAAAATCACATACGTTGCGTAACAGCATTAAACATCTTAAAATAAACAAATAAAAATGATTTTACCAATTAAAAGAAATAAATTCCATTATTTTCAGAATTATTTACCCGATTTTTTTCTTTAAGAAATCAAAACGCTATGTTTCAAACTGAACAGTTTGGCTCATCGAAGTCTTCGAAAACCTGCAACCAAGAAAACATAGGAAAACATAATACAATAGAAGTCACGGAACATCAAATTTTCTCTGACATCAAGTGTCAGAATAATTTCTGAACTTTCGTTTGGTAGTGGATGTCAACACAGGTGCATTTCTGCTATTGATGCGTATCAGTTTGAAATCAGGAACGTTTTGCGCAGAATAATTTCCAAACACGAAATCATTGCAAAATATTTCAAGCATGTATTCACCTAGAAAATGTTAAAATATCTACGCATTTCATTGTTTTTCGTATTTTCTTGCGTCTCTTCCAATAACCTAGACAAGCAATGTTTGCAGAAAGGTGAGACTTAATTTATTGAGGTAAAAGCAATCCTGATTATGTATGCAACTTGATACATCACAAATTAAATTAATTTTAATTTTAATCTAAAAGTCTATTAATAAAATTAGAAATCATTTATTATTGCCTTTAAATCGCTTGACTTGTTAATCAGCAACAGACAGATTAAATCTGAAAATTAAATAGCTTACGCTTTGCCTAATGGCAAGCCTCCAACGTGTGGAATAAAAATATTTCTCCGGAAGTGAAAAAAATTGCTTCTATATAGTAATTGTTTGATTAAATATGAAAGATATATATGTTGTGTTTTGATATGTATCGCAGTCGCTCTAAAATCACTCACTACTTGTCACAGTTGAGTGACAGCTACGAATACGGATGTATTATAGATGTTGAAACTTGCAGCCCGATTGGATTGACCCTCGCTTAATTAAAAATTTGACTAATAAGTCGGAAAACTTCTATTAGCGGAATACTTCCAAAAAAAAAAAATAAGAGACGAAAGAAATGTGGAGACTTTAATCCGATACAATGACGACTTTGATACGTGATTCAGGGATAATATTTTAGATCTGCAATCATAAAACAAATAAGATAACGAAAAGTGCCTCCCCAAAACATGAATGATTACTAATTTGCCGAAGCATATTTATACAGTGTTGCCATATCCTCTGGAAATTTATGAGAAACTAGCTTCTAGAACTTCGAAAATCCATTTTTCGCTAAGTCGCGAAGTTAGCAAAACCTTACCAAACTTCGACAAGGCCCACAAGTAGCATTTCTGCAATTGTATTTGTTTTATTTTCATAATTTAAACGTTTTGGGATTCAAATCCCAAAATATACAATTCCATGTAATAAATAGCCATTTACACATGAAATACGTGGTCATAATGTCAACTACATAAAAATACACCCAAATAGTTTACCCTAAATACAGGAATTAAGCAAATAAACAATAAAACAATACACAAGCTTACAACAATACGCGAAACAGCAATCAATACAATCACACAAATTCAAATATTTGCAGAAGTTTTACAGCATTGTTGAAACCATCAAAAATATAATTAACGAAATCGAAACAACGTTATTCTAACACCCAGTCACGCGCTATGATTAATTTAAAAAATTTCTAAGCTTAATCCGTTTCACTAACTTTCTGTGTATACGTTCAGGACTGGGATTTCGTACTAAAAATATGTTACCTTTTTTAAGCTTATTTTACTTATTTTTGGTTAATTTTAATTTGCAAAATAACATTTTCTGTTAAAATATTTAGAATGATAAACCAAAATAAGTTCAAAATTTATAGTCTGACTTTTAAATCTTTTTCTTTGCGAAAAACAGAAACGCAGACACTTTCCACGAGACTCGTAATAGAACTATTATTTAATAAACACTGAAGATTAGAGTTCCTTCATACTTAATAGTTATGTTAGTTATATATGAAAGCGTTACATCCAAATGCATGTCTTTACGATGTAAACACTGATCATAACTTTTGAGTTTTCACTGTGCATTAGTGGTATTTAAAACGTATTTAGAAAGATTTCCCACATTTTTCACGTGTTCATTTAGAATCTCCTTTCTGTGTAAAGGTATAGATTAACGATTTTTCCTTTAAAGATTAACATTTTTGTTTACTTT
The DNA here is from genome assembly GCA_000611955.2 of Stegodyphus mimosarum. Lineage (NCBI taxonomy): Eukaryota > Metazoa > Arthropoda > Arachnida > Araneae > Eresidae > Stegodyphus > Stegodyphus mimosarum. The sequence goes on from KK116006.1 coordinate 79,560, forward strand.
GCACTTAGAAATTTTAATATCATTTTTTCACAGTCGTGATTTTATCCTGTTCGGATTATGGAATATGAATATATTTATTCGAAAAGGGAAAAATATACCTTCGAATGATTGCTAATTTAGGTATGAGATTTTGAAAGAAGAATAAATTTCAAGATAGCAGAAAATATTTCTCATTTCAAAATGTATGCTGTTGCTAGAAAATTTTATTCAACATAATTTACCTTTTTTAATCTTTTATCGAAATCGTTCTTTAGAACGTATTAACTAATTCTGCAGTATTTTGAAAACTTTACATTATCCTCTACCTTTATTTCATGATCAGAAGTGGTCATGCTTTCGTGGTTTAAAAATTAAACCGCGAAAGTTTCGTGGTTTAAAAATGAAATACTTATGTTACGCTTCCACTTTCTCAAATCGTTCTAATTTTATAACAAAATATAACATTAGAATTCATTATCTTAAAAACCTTAAGTTAATAGTCCAAAAGACATTAGCCAACTAGTGCGATTAATTTCCTTTTGGGTATTTTGTGGCATTTCACTGTAAACGGCGTATCACTTTTCAAATTTTTGCCACGAAATATTATCGCCTTGTATTTTATTTAAAGAAATTAAGTAATGAATAATCTGCATTAATTTATGTATGTTTCTCGCATTGTGATAAAACAACGGTACCTAGAGCCCTCCAATCTTGAATAACGTAGTCTCCACCGGAATATGGGCATTTGGAAGCCCAAATTTGGAATATGGAATTTGTTTTATTATCTATTTCATATTTTGTAAAGCATTAATGCGTTTTTGATTAAGAAACTTGACGATTTCAAAGCGAGCCATGGCAACACTGTACGGAAAAAACAAAAAAGTTTTATCTCCAGCGCGCGAGACTGTGTATCGGAAATTCTAAAGATATGGTCTTTTTAAATCATTTTTTTGATATTGCTGTTGAATTGAATGTTATGGTCTACGTGCGAAAAACCTGATGTTTAATAAATGAAGGTAACGCACAAAACGTTAAAAAAAGCCCCTTTGGACGTAATATAAAATCTGAAGATTTCAGATTTTTTTAATTAATTTTTGCATTATATTTAAACATTATACTGTATAGCGCTCTTAGCTTTTATTTTTTTATAATTATCTAGTCATCTGCTAATGACATAGAAGGAAGTGACATAGAAGCGGAAAATTCTGAATTTTTCTAAATAATATTAACACACGCAGATGTGTAAAAGACGTATTTTCAATACATACCTCTTTTACATTAAGCATATATATATATACCAATATTTCAGACCATTTCGACTCCATGACACTAAAATCATTTTTCATATGTTTGAGTCAATGATAAAGAACATGTTCACAACTAAGTTTCTGTAAAATGCAAGTCGCGCATACGACTATATATAGGAGTGCACAAGGATTTCCCTGTCTGTTTTTCCCGAGTCCTATGGATTTTGCTTGTACCTCCAGGCCGCTCCAGTAAATTAAAATAAATAGAAACTGAATGACACCAAAAACTAAGAAACGAAAGGTAGGATCGAAGTAAAAATTTATAAATTGGATTCTGAATGTGGAAATTTGTAAAACTGCATTTCGCATCTTCTCAAATTGATAATGTTTCGCCATTTCTTGAGACTTCACATTCGAGAAGTTTCCCGCTCGTTCTCGATCCTTCGAGGATTCCTAAAATCCTCTCAAGCTTTTCGCTTCAATCCTCCAAACCATAAAAATACAAACGGCTAGTTGATTTGAAGACACTTCATGGTGAATTTCCATGGCGATATTATTGTGATTTCCTACCAATTCTTCCATGAGTTTCGTATGCGTTTAATTTCTTTGCATGGTTTCCTTTTGTAGCTAACAAGTTTTCATCAATAAATATAATAATTCAAATAATAAACTGCATGAAACCGAAGTTGACATATTTGAGGAAACTGTATATACTATATCGTAGTATACACAGTTATAACACTTTATCGTACTACAATGTATCGTAACAGTGTATTGGCGATGTTTTAAAATGATGAAAACTAGATGTGTAAAATTAGGCATTGGCATCGAATTTTAGTTAAGTGAAAGAAATGAATCGGTTATTGCTAGGGTAAAATAAGACAATTTTTTATACAAACTCAAATGCACCTTCGTTTAAGAGAAAATTTGTATATTGATTACAGTACGAGGAAAATAAATGTAATGAATGCACTCTTGAAAACATATTCTTGAAAGTAAACAACACCAAGATTCGGAAAAAGCAAATAAAAATATTCAAGAGCAACTATAAGCTTATAAGGTATTTCCTAGGCCTTCTTAGCCCTTCGTGGTGTTGTGGTCAGCACACACGGCGCGTATTCGAGAGGTCCATTAATCGAGTCCCGGAGACAGCATTGCTCGTTTTTCATGTCTCCGGCTTCGAAATAACCTAATGTCTCTACAGTGGCGCCCGAATTAAAAAAGGTGGTGGATGATGATTGGATTTGGCGATTGGGTCCCCTAATTCCTAGTCGCCCTTTAAAAAGCAATATATAAGACATTTCTCCCGCCTTCTTAGCATGCCTTCGTGGTGTAATGATTTCGGCATTTTTGTTATATCTTATATTAAACCTGCAGTCCCCTACATTTGCATAACAGTTAAATTAAGGGGACATTGTACTGCAAAATCGATTAAATTACCGATTTCTCAACTTTTTTGTTAAAAAAATGCCTTAATTCAGCTTTGAAGAAACCTTTGTGGCTTACTTTCGACGATATTACATTGAGAATAACTTAAGCTATTTCGGTAAATTTTAAAATGTTAAATAATAATTCCATTTCATAAACATTATACAACTGTTTAGCCATTCGTTTGCCATTTATAACCTTTTCATATAACTGTAGTACTATTATTAAACATCATTACACTGTAAGACATAGAATAGGCCTCCCACTCTGGGTAGACTAATGTGCTGGCTATGATCTGTATTTAGGCAGCCTCAACACTGTGGGTAGGAAACTACTGAACGTATGGATTTCATTTACAACGGGATAAGCTCCTATGGGTTCCCGTAAGCAGCTTGGCGTAAATTCCCTAACTAGCGAAATTAATAGCTATAAACTAGTAGCTATCGGTATTGTGTGGCACTAAGGTTGCTAGGTAATATCCCTAGGGACGCGCAGCCTTTGTAGTACTAGCGGACAGCAAACTGAAGACCAGTCAAATTTTCAGGCGAATAGAGCTACACCAGGCCTGAACTTCTGAGAACAGAGAGCGATGACTCCTCATACCTGGGCCGGGAAGTGGGGCTAAGGCGAACCTTGTTAAGTCTTAATGATGTAATGTGGGATCCGGATACTCGTCAAAAGGAATTTATATTATCTTCAAGGTGGCTTTATTGGCAGGACTATCATCTCATGCCTAGTACCGAGGCAGCTCCAGTCCGTGCAGTTACACTTAGTTGCAGGAAAAGTAGACAGTTTAATGATGACGATGATAGAGTAGACCTAAGTAGCTCTCCTAGAATAGTTCATTCTAAATGACTCCGCGAGTCAAAATGCTTCGGAGCTGCTGGCCTAGCAGAATTCCCCCCTTTTTTTTGTTAATAAATCAGGCCAATTTTTTTCGAAGCATTATGCACTACTGATAACATGACAGCAGCAATCATTGTTGATGTGGTAACATAGACATGGATATAATGGGTTGCAAGCTATCTAGGCTGGAAACATGTTGCACTGATCGATGCCATTTTTAAAACCGTTCGCGCTTTCAAATGTATTACTGAAGAAATTCTCAATTATAATCTTGCAGATTCTCATCAAATTAAATTCTAACTCAAATCTCATAAAAAAAATTAAAATCCTCATCAAAATTTTGCGCTTTAAGTTTTTCTACAAGTTTTCCTTAGTTTCAGAACTTCACTTCAAAGAATACCATAAAAAAACCTTGCTCTTTGCATTTACAACGCCGTCTTGTTTAAGTGACAAGTGCTGCCCAAATTTAGATTTCTTTTTAGCATTCAGAATTTTCCTCCTAGAAGATATTTTCTTGCTGTAGTACAGTAGTTGGTTGCAGGGCCAGGGTAATACCCGAGTAGTCGTAGAGAGTCGTCCGGGTGCCCTGTCCTGCTGTCATCTGTCACCTGTACTACAGTAGTCAGATATTATGAATGTATTTGTGTATGCTGAAGATGCTGCCTTCCTTATCAAAAGAAGCATCAGAAATTAGCTCAACAAGAGGAACAGCAGCATGCACAAAATTCGTATTCCTATGACAAAATCTAAAACTTGAAATATCAACAGAAAAGCAACAGTAATAATAATACCAGGACCAGGTACCAATCCACAAAGACACATCTGTATTAAACTAACTCCTCGATAAACTATTAAACTTGTGAAACAACTAAAATATCTCGGTGTTACATAAGATTCAGGACTTACCTGGAATATCCGCATTACCAATGAGAAGAATGAAAATTAAATACTCTTAATGCACCAACATCCGTTTCAAGTGCCAAACAGGAGGCTATGTATTCGAAAATCATTCAATTAAGACGAGAAGCTACCTTTAACAATATCACGTACAGTCCAATACAATATAAATGACATAAAAAGATCTTACAGACACAGCCTGGCCCGAAAGGATCGGGAATACACATCCTAATCAACAATATGCAAAGTCAATATGCATCTCAATCAACAATGTATGCTTATTGGGCAACAAACACCTATTATTATATTCACGAAATGTTCCAAAGTACTGAAAAGGTCGGCAGAGCTTTTGTACCAATAGAAGGCAAAAGGAAATTTTATACATGGAAAGGACATCTCAAAGAATAGAATGTTTTTCAAACTGAAGCATTAGCTATTACAACAGCCATCCAGTATGTAATTAAAACAGCACCAGCAAATGCAGTTATCTACACCGATAGTATATCTACTTTACTCGCTATATTGAATCACAAGCATACATCCCCTTAATCGCAAATATCCAGCATCCTTTACAACATAAAACGTACAATCAAGTATCTGTACATATAGGTTAAAGCCCATGTAGGTCTTATAGGTAAAGAAGCAGCGGACAGATTAGCTAAAGAAGCAAGTCGTAACTATGAAGCAGAAGAGTTAAATATCCCGGCACCTTCCTCTTACCTAAAATGAATTCTACATAAAAAAGGCAGTACGATAATGGCAAGTAGAATGGGATCTAGGAGAAACTGGCAGATGCACATATGCTTCCATTCCTAAATTCAGCAAAAATAGACACATAGCCATCTCACAACTAACTAATTTTATTACGAGCCACGGCCTTTTTTCAAAGTATTTTCATTGTTTTTACATCTCCAATACAAGTACAAGTGTTTGCGGATTAGAAGACTCACCTGACCGTTATACCTTTTACTGTCCACTTAGAACTGCCACTCATTTACCTCAACTTAAGTGCAATATAAACTCTTTTAAGAAATTTATTATCAAAAACCGTGCATCAATTTAGAACATCTGCAATACAACGAACACTAATTCAGCTGTGGGGTGAAGATGCCAATAAAACTCAAATGTGATAATTGTAATAGAACAAATGCTAAAGAACTATCCAAAGAACTTTATATCAAACTCTAAAAACTGACCTAAATAGTTAACTATTACACGTAGTAATTAAAATTTTACCTTAGGTTATAATGCTTATAACATGTTCACTTTAAAAATAATTTTAAATATTTACATATATTTTACTCATAAATGTATAAATGAAAGACCCATTTACAATGGAAACCTTAAACTGATAAGTATTTAGTCTTAGCGCTTAAGTTAATTTTTAATTTTAGTAACTGTAAATTTATAATTTAAGTATAATTAATATTTAGTTTATTTTTTAACTTAGCTTAATTTTAATATTAATTTTAATATAAATATTGTTATTTTGTATATTATGTTCTAAAATTTCACGTTTAGTTAGAAAACACGCTTAACTTCTGTAAGACCAAACTCTTCATTATATAGTAGTAAAAGATAATCATCTGTAATACAGCGTTTATATACTCTATCCCTTGTATGGCCATGTCAAAATTATTTTTGTTATAATAAACCCCCTAATACGAAGGGGAAGTCATTTCCTGCTAAACTCTAGTAGCCACCAGCAGTCTCCGCAACCTGTCACCTGTCATCTGTGCACACTCCGTCACCTGTCACCTGCTGTAGCGCAGTTTTATTAGTATAATAATTGATTCCGATTATCCTGTTCTGCCATAAGATGCCATATACATATTACGAAATGGATATTGCTCCGTATTCGCTCAATAAACGAGAAAATAGGGAGTCTATACCCGACTCTCGAGTGCGACGGCGATCAGTAAAAAGGTGACAACGATTTGAATAATTAAAAAGAGAATAGCAATAGCTTAATGAAAAAATTTAGACATTATGAAAACTTATTTCTCTGTTATTAATAACTCCAATATTAACTTCAATTTTTAAAATATACAAATTATATATTTATATATAAGCAAAACTGTGACAGTCGTCTTATAATGTATATAATGAAAAACAGAAAAGTAAAAGTCAAGATAATAATTTACGCTGAAAATACATTTTTACATTTTTTTAAATTTAATGCTATCCTTTCAGAGATTCGTTAAAGGAAACATTCAATACTTATAAGTACATAAAAGGAAAGGACGTTTACCGAAAACATATATAAATAGAACGTAAACATTTGACCAAACTATACATATCTAAAAAGGAAATACATGCTAGCAATATATTTGTTATTTTAATCAGAAGAAATTCCTTTTCCTCCATTTTTCTGCTTTTACAATATTTACAAATTTTATATTTCAGAAAACTTGAATGGTTTCCCAATTTAACATAAAATGAATAAAGCTGCTAAGCTATAGTGCAGTCACTTGCAATTTTGCTTTTCTCTTCAAGTTCCTTTAACTTGAACTATCGTATTTATTTTCACTTGTTTATCGTTCAAGGTCTCCAATAATGACGGCATACGTAAAACTAGTTCCTAGAATACCAAAAATAAAATTTCTTTTTATTGGAACTATTTTCCATAAAGTTAGTGAAATAGCTTTCTCTGCATATCGGAAAAATGTTTTTGCTGTTCCTGTAGGGCACTGATTGTATTCCATTAGTTTCTGTGCAGTTTCAGAAAATTCTAAGGATGTATCGTGTATCATTGCTGCGGACACTGCAATAACTAAGAAAGATGAAAAGCTAGTTATGAAAAGAAATAAATTTGTGAAGTTATGTTCATGTTGTATTCGATCTAAAACAAAAGCAGACACCGCGGAATATATGCCAATGGCACTGAAAAGGATTACTAGGAAAGTGAGCAACGAAAACTTGTTGTCAATATATTTTGATATTCGTCTTAAGGCTTTCAACGAACGTAAGCAACAGTCATAATCAAAATCTTCTAATACTGCTGAAGATCTCGTCAGATTTTGAATTCTAATATTGAGCTGTCGACATAATATTGCATAAATTACTGCAAAGCTATTCAGGGGTAAGTAAAGTAAAACAACTAGAGTAAAGTCATTAATTAAACTTAATGCCTCTACCATTGCCCTAGATGAATTTCCAAACATTTTATAGCACAGCACCCGAAATGCATAGCTTCTGTCGCTGAGTGAGGAAAACATTAATATAGGTATGTGCATCAAAACATTTACAACAGCATAAATCAAAATCCAGAATGGAACGCGCACCCTAAATTTACGGTTTAATTGCAACAATGAATGTAAAATTCTTTTCAAGTGTTTGAGCCTGAAACTTAAGTGAAATCGAAAAATAACTATTGTTAACACCATTATAAGATAAATGATTTTTCCTATTGAATACCGTTCCCACAGGTTAACCCAAACGGCGACTGCAATGTGATTAGTGCAAATGATAATATTTAGCAGCAATATTGCGCATTTGAAGGATTTTATGAAAATACCATCTTTGCCACTTGAGCACAGGTTCACTATGGCACTAAGATGAGATAACAGAAATAAGAAATCAATTGGCTTTGCCATTTTGTTATTGAGTTTTATTCAATAATTATTTCTTCATAAGAATTTTGTAAAATGCAGAAAGGCATAAATCTTTTAATTTCGTGGATAGAGATCGCTACCTTAATCCTTTCTTTTGCTGATGGGAATTAATAATTTCTCAGTTATTTTCTGTAATATTTTTGTAAGCCTGAGGCAACTAAAACCTTCTTCGTTGTATATATTATACGGAATAACAGCTGAAGCTGCGATGACGAAAAATACAGTTACTTTTAATAAGGGTGGTACTTCTTCAACACAGTATTTCAACTCCAAATTATTTCTTCAATAAAGGAATCAGAACTATTATCCCTTTAAAGAGCCTCTGAACTTTTATTAGATAGCCTGCTCAAGAAATGCTGTTTATAAGTACTTGTACATAAAAAAAAAAAAAGAAAAGCCACTAATACATAACTGCTGATTTTCCTGCGTTAGTAATTGCTTTTTCTAACTCGTTTACATTTCCCTAAGCACGCAAAAGCAATGTATGTATAAAATACCACTTCTGAGATGTATTCACAGAAAAATTTGCAAAACATGAACGCAATCAAATGATTGCATATTCAATCCCCTTTCGTCTTAGGATGAATTACCCTCATGCATTGTATTTAACAAATATCTGAACGAAACCTCTGCTGTATTTCTCATGACATGAATTGCTTCTTGACGACATTAATGTATCTTCAAGAGAAATTATCAAGCATGAGATTAAATTTTTCTTTTCAATGGAAATGGCTTTTATTTATACAAAAAATTTCGTAAATCTGCTGCTTTTATAAAAACACGTCGATTTTTTTTAACTTATCCACAAACAAGTGTTTCATCTTCAGTTCTGTCATCTTATGTTATGGATAAATGCACAATCTTTGTGAAATCTCTTTTTAATTCCCAAAAGTAAGGGTACTGTGTCAGAATCGCTTTATTTACATCAAAAGGCTTTAGTGCTTGAAAAGTTATTCTTTTATTGTTATGCGCGTTATTTTGTCATTCTACGTGCAGACAGTTTCAACGAGCAACTACACATAATGTCCGAAACAATGGCAAATCGAATTATTTGAGATTGTGAGTGCAGTTTGCAGATCAATTTCCTTTCTACCTTTCGCCAACCTTTATGCGTAGGTAAAGAAGGTAATATTTTCGATCTAAAAATTCGAGAGTGAGTTTTCAGTGAGTAAATATCAATCCGCACAACACGTTTTTATTATTCTCATTATGATGTCTGTCTGTGTCTTTGTATATTTATGACGTTTTTTGTCCACAGCAACTTTTCGTTCACGATATGAAAACATCCAAAACATCCAATTAGGATTTCTACGTTCATGAAACGAGTTAATTAGATTTTGGTTAAAACTGAAAAACCGGAAGTGGTACTTTACATGAAGTCCATAAGTGTCTTTAATGGGCAATCGGAAGTGGTACTTCACATGAAGTCCCTAACAGTTTTTAATGAACAAGTATATAAAAATATAACCCAAAACTTCTTAATTTTAATATTTGACTTTTATATCAATGGAAATAATATATTAGATTTTTCTAAATCTTATAACCCGGAAGTTGTATAGTAATTGAAGAGCTGAACAGACTCTCTTAAAATATTATGTTATGAGATAATCCCAAACTTCTTCAACTTGGCATTTAAAATAGGCATGTTATAAGGTATTTCTCCCGCCTTCTTCGCATGCCTTCGTGGTGTAGTGGTCTGCATATGCGTAACCGAGAGGTCCGTGGTTCGATTCCCGGCGAAGGAATCGGAAGTGAATCGGCGTTGCTTATTTTTCACCTCTCCTGCTTCGTAATAACCTAATGTCTCTACACTGGCGCCCGAACTATAAAGGTGGTGGATGATGATTCTCCACCACCGCGAGTTGGCGGTTGGATCCCCAAAACCCCAGTCGCCCTTTAAATATGGGGAGTATATAAGGTATTTCTCCAGCCTTCTTCGCATGCCTTCGTGGTGTAGTGGTCTGCATGCTCGACGCGTAACCAAGAGGTCCGTGGTTCGATTCCCGGCGAAGGCGTTGCTCATTTTTCATGTCAGATGCTCCCAAAAATACCTAATGCCTGTACAATGTGACTGACATTTATAAGCATTAAATGTACTTTTGAATTATGCTAAATGCAACAATAATACGCTAATCATGAACGCGAGCTCTTGTTCTGAATAACTTAAATGTACTAGGCTCAGTACTCAATTTTATGCCGGCTTCCCTGTTGTATCGATTTACTTTTCAAATCAAATGATACTACCACCAGATGTTATCGTTATTTGTCCGTTTTAAAAAAATAATGTAGCAGATATAAATAATATAGCGAATATAAAAAATGGGCGGCAGCCAGTAACACTTTAACGGTAATTTTAAAATTATGCTGATCAATTTTGTTGTTGAATTTTATGTGTTTTAAGTGAGAAGAAAGTGATGTCGGATAAATAAATCTAAAACGACAAATAAAAAGGTTAGTCATCATTAATAAAATTGAACTCTGATAACACAAACTGAGAAAAGAATGCATGGAAACTCTTAGTGCTCGATCGGGAATGTTAAAGATATGCCAGTGTTAAAAATTATGCGAATTGTCAAGCCACTGACTTATGAATCTGAAACACTATATGATCAGACGACATACTACGACTGAGGCGATATTTTCAAATCAATGGAGGAAAACGGATGTGTAAATGAGCTCGTACAATTATTATTGTCCATTGCGCTTTAGTACAAAATAATCAAAACAAGATTTTATAATTAACATTAAGCTATAAAATTTATAAACAAATTATATTTTATTTACAAGCGATCAACCTGCCTGATCGTTTACTTAATGCTCGTTGATATACAGCCAATTCTGTGTCTTAACGTGAAAGTGGCGAGACGTCATGTCTTGGCCACATCATGGTTCTATTAAAATTTTATTGCCCGTGATCAAATCCATAGTAAGTAGATAAAATGTACCTCTAAGTCAGTTTCATGTACTTTTTTATTCTCATGCTTTTATAACATATCAATAAAAATATGTGTATACTTGCCTAATATCAAGGTTAATTATAGCTCTTAATGCAATCTGTTTTACTTTGAACTAATGGAAAGATAAGGAAAACATGTGAAAAAATGTATAATAGCGAAAGCTATAAAAATATGATATTCGCGTAGCATAAAATGCAATTATGTTCAATTCATAAGCCATTTTCAAGATTTAACGGTAACATTGTTAACATGGCGCTGTGATATCATATGTTGGAATATTAAATGTACACTAGTAATGAACATATTGTACATTAACAATGAAGATATTGTACACTAACAATAGAACTGTTCCATAGAAAAGGTTTCTGTCAGAAGAAATATTCCTACATGTGATATATGGCAATATTCTGGATCTCCCCAAATAAGGGCATACATTTATATATGAATGCACACCCAAGTTCAAATAATCTGCAAAGTGAAAAAGTAGTTAAAAGCAGATAAAAACTGCATCAAGTGAGGTTTAACAGTAAAATTTACCCAATTGTTTCTAAGTTACAATTTTATACGTACAATAGCATATCACTCGAAATGTGCGTATCGTTAATATTTATGGTATAGAAAAATAATCAGTTACATTACATTGCCATTTTTTATTTCCTTGTACGAAGTAAAGGAAATATTGTAATCGCGAAAAATTTTGATATCACATTTCAACGAACATACCCATTTTGACAGATCTCGAATCCATTTGAACAATCATTTTGCATGATATCTATACGTGTGGAGACATTTTCTCCCAAAATGGATTGTAAAATGGATTTAAAATGAATTCAGAGGAGTTTTTTTCCTTGATGACTGTTTTCTGTTCTTATTTGTTGGTAAATGCATGCCTTAAAAGTGATAGAATTATATTGTTCTTATATTCTGTTTAAGGTTTTTACGCCTTCTGTTAATCTGTACGCAATAATTGCAAAATTCTCAAGAATTTAAAAGTTGGTTAAGTGCTACAAAGCCTCACGAAGCCGAAATGTGTTTACATTTGAAACTGTTAGTAAAATAATGAATTATTAAGTAAGTTTGTGCACTACCTTCAGTGCATTTTGCTGAGTGGGACCAAAGGTAAACTCAGTTTCGTGCACCGAAAAATCTATCTTCCTCATCGCTCATCGAAATGCTTGTTTTTGCATATAAACTCTAACTTTAATTGTAAAAATTGTTTTTTAACCGTTTTTAACTGTATTTTGCTTTCAATTTTTTCTGTATTTTACGATTTTTAATGAAGATGTTTTGATTTCTTATGTATTCTTGCCTTCTCGCGGAGTGAGAAATAAATTGATCGAATGAGAAAGATATCTCTAATGAAATTCGAGGAAATAAATCTAAATAAAATGATACAAAAAGTATCCGTAATTTAAATAGGCCTTAAAATAAAGTCATGTGTTGTAGACATCCGATTTTTGTATTTGGGAATCTAACTAGTCTTGATTTTTCTATTGTATAACATCCATGAAGTCTGAAATATTGTTTTTATTCAAAAAGCATCTCAAAATGCTGAATTGCAACACTTGCTTGTTACTTCCGTCGGTTAAAGTATTCCGATGATCATCTTCTTCTTCTAAAACTACATTTTTTAAAATTTTACTGTCAGATCTCACTCTGAACACCTATAACTCGTCCTCAAAATTAACAAATTTAGAAGAATCAGCTGCCGTCATTCCTTCAGGCAAGATATATAAAGAACGCGTAGTTTCATTTCTTCAATAGTAGGAGCTTCTACCTGAAAGCCACACTTAAATAATTTTTATGCTTCCTATTTAAAATGCATTTCATAAAGTTATTCATTACATCAGCCGTAGTAATTGATGATATTGAGTTTACTAGTAGTATCAGCTTCAGTATCAAAAGATTTCGAAAAAGTAACCATCGTCTTTTCCCACTTATATAGTAGTTTATGGTTCTTGCTCTAAAGGTAGATGTTGCTTTAGACCTTAGATCATAGAATCGATGAGATCCTTGCAAGAAATGTTACACATTTTAGCTCGAGAGGAATTTTATAAACCGATCAATGTTTCCAGACAACACGGCTTGCTTTTCCCTGTTGTTCTTGTAGAATCAAATGATATTAGCCATTCCTCAAAATATTTAATGTCATCTAAGTACTCGCATTCGCTTGTAATATACCAGCAATGATATTATTCTTTGAAACATTGAAGATCTTTCTCACTTATGGATTACAAGTAATGGAAATTTTTAACGTTAGTACAATGCAAAACTTTATCTTTGGAATTGTTCACCTGTTAAATTATATATTTTGTTAAAGCATGGCTTTAAAATGAAAAGCAGTTTTGCCATAAATACATTAGGGATTGTAATAAAAGAGGCAACACGTCACCAATTAAAATACTTGCGCTTATTACATCCAGTATCCAGGCGAAGTATGCAATATCCAGGCGGAGGGGATACTTTCAGTATTCATCTTTGTCGTTAAGTTTTTCAGAAACGATCTAAGTTTTTCTTTCAATTGAAGTATCACCCTTTGCTAACTTTAAAGTCTGAAATAATTCATTTTCGTGCCTCTTCTTCTACTTTCAAATACACTGATTATCATAAATTAAGGAAAAATCACAAAAATAACGATTATTTAAAAAGTTACATGTAGAATTTTATGAAACTTACTCATAACATACAACAAATAGTAAGGTATCAAATAACATAAAAAGAAATTACCAGACAATTATGGTAGTATAGAAATTAACACATGTATAAAATGAACAAATCGAAGGTGTCAGTTTGCTGTAGGAAAAGTACCTTCAATATGATGGAATATGATCGCCTCTAGAAGCAAGATACAGCGATGTATGATGCTTTCAATTATGCAGTCTATCAGTTCCATAGGAAGCGAGAGCCATTGAAGTGCCAGTTTGCTATAGTAAAAGTACCTTCAATATGGAATATTATCCCCTCTAGAAGCAATACGGCACATACAGCGATATGTGATGCGTTTAATTATGCGGTCTGTCAGTTCCATAGGAAGCGAGAGCCATTGCTCTTGCAAAGAAGTTGCAGTGCGCGGGAAGGGCCTGAGGGGGCGGATTGAGAGCAGCTAGACGTCTCCCTAAAGCATCCCAAACGTGCTTGATAGGATTCAAGTCCGGGGATCGAGCTGGCCACTCCATGCGCATAATTGTTTCCTGTTGAAGATAATCATCTGCGATGCGAGCCCTGTGTGGTCTTGCGTTGTCGTCCTGTAACAGAAAAGTATCCCCGGCATATGGGAGCACATAAGCATCAAGGATGTCATCTCTATAAACCTGAACATTCACGGTTCATCTTGGAAAGACGTAGAGGTCTGTGCGTCCACCCAAAGAAATGCCTTCCCCAAACACAGACATTGCCTCTTCCGTATGCATTTCTTTCACGGATGTTTGACGATGATAACGGGTTCCAGGTTCTCTCCATATCAAATACCGTCTACTGTCGCTTTCTAGGCTAAACCTGGACTCATCCGTAAAGAGAAAATCCCTCCATTGATCAGGCGTCCAGTGGACATGTTGTCGTGCCCACTGCAAACCGTCCTTCCTATGGCGTGACGGGAGCGGCACGCAAATGGCTGGTCGCCTCGCATACAGACCACCTTCGTAAAGCCTTCTACGCACAGTTCACGTTGACACCAACCCTCCGGTTGTTGCAGCAAGGGAGGATCTAAGAAGAGTTGGACTAGCGGTTCTATTCCTGCGTGCACATAATGTCAAATATCAGTCATCTGCGCTCGTCGTAGCAATTGACCGTCCTTTCTGAACCTCCTAGATGCCGAATCTGTGGTTTGAAATTGAATTCAAAGCCTATGAACCGCAAAAGGACTCCCATTTAGCCATCTGTTTGACTTTGTCCTGCCTCTAGTCTCCCAATGGCTCTCCATCGTAGTTCTGCAGACAAATGATGCCTGGATGTCATTGTTACGAATTGGCGATCTCAGATTTCTGATGTCACTATCAGAGTGAAATATGTGGGCTTGCTCTCAAACATCGACTTTTATGCTCCTTGCAGATGACGTATTCCGAGTGCAGCGCCACTAATTTGCATATTGCAGTTTTACTCAGCTGCTCTTACTTGGCAACACAGTCAAATTTTACACGGTTGGGCTTATTTGTGAGGAAGTTATCGCTATTCTTGTGATTTTTCCTTAATTTATGATAGCCAATGTATAAAAATGCACTGCAAAATCATTTCTCCGTAAACTATTTTAAAATAATAGCATTTCGATTTCTTTTCCTCTACTATTCCGTTTTTGGCTAGGTTTGTTATTCCTTTTTCATTCGCCTAGATTGCATTATTCATTAGTAAATTAAATCAGTCATTTAATCATTCGTTTAGAATACTTCACTGTTCGTGTAGGATCAGTTTCATTACTTGGATGTTAGATGTGCTAATCATAATCTATACGTTTAACTTCTGAGCAAGTTTTACTCGAATATACTTCCTTAAAATTTAATTTGAGTAATTTACCCCTTGACATTACGCAATGAAATTAAAATTAAATGCATATTCCGTACAGGCTCAGGCACTTGCGGGCAATGTTAACCCTACATATACTCTTTTCCGAAAGATGTAAAATCAGTATTCTTATATTTCTTTCTCTCATTCTTTCTACAGTTGCAGGTGCGAGAAAGACTTACAGGTTTCGCAACAAAGCATTATGGATTCATCAATGATATTATGAAGCTAGACAGGGTGGACACGAAGTCTGGGAGTATCTGAAACGATGCAATGATATACAGGGTTTTATAAAGTCCCGGACCCATTTTGATGTTTAATAACTCATAAAATAATAAAGATAGATTAAAATTAATAACATAAATGGTTAGATAGACTCAAAACGTTTCATGACCCTTGTCAACGGGAGGAAATTCTTTAAAAGAAATGAAAATTTTTTTAACGGAATAAAAATCATTAACTGGAGTTTAAAATCTATTTGCCAAATACTTATGAAAATATACTAAACATTAATAATAATGCCCCCTAAAAAAATTCAATTTTAAAGTTATTTTATGTATGATTAAAGGTTGAGATCTGTAAGAAATTTCTGTTGGCCACACTATGTAATTCAAACTTATTGACACTTAAAACTTCAGCTAACTAATAGCATTTTGAAACATTAAAGAAGGGGCAATATCTCACATCTTAATTGGAACGACGGTTCATAACTGTAACACACTTTCAATGAGAAACGATCTAAATACTACAGAGCATGTATGAACAGCCTAATAATAAACAGGATCTAATTTCGAACGTACAGAAGGAAGTGCTGAGAAATATACTACTGAATAATAGATCAGTTTAATTAGAACAATAGACCAGTCGTTACTGCCGCTTCTTGTATTGCTCTAATATGTAGCGGCAATAATCCCACCAGTATCGTGGCTGCCGCCTTCGCTGTTGTACGTACCCTTTTGTAATAGCCAAAGCAAAGGGGCGTTGTATACTGCTAAGCAATTTGCATTTTCTTTCGTTCATTGGAGGGACCCAGATTGCCGCTTCATACAGTGCAACTTTTCCCCTGACAGACTGATAGAAATTTTTTTAGGAGATGTGATCTAAGGCCCAAGTCTGAGCCTTGAAGGCCCCTTGAAGTATTTGCAATTGCGTGTATCCTCGGGCGGACTGCTCTGAGGTGAGGCAGCCAGGAAAGCTTTTCATTGAATATAAGCCCCAGCAGTTTTTGTTTCCCAGATCGTTTGATTGTAGGGCCTTTTAGCTTAAAAACTTAGTTTATTGTAAGAGTTTGGCCTGATTTGTGTACGCTCAAATACTTTGACATTTGTTCTGAGACTGTGAGTATCTTGCCTTTATAGAGCCACTCAAATTACTGTATGGTCTCATTAGTGTTTCTTTCCAGCTGGTCTCTCATTTTGCCTCTGATGATGAATGTCGCGTCATCGGCAAAAGCAAGCAGCTTTGTGTGAGTTGCCCACGGTGTCTTGAGAATGGAATTGGAAGTTGCATTCCATAGGTCAGGACCTGCACATTAACCCTGGGGGCAGCCTCTGGTCTGCCTCTTTTCGACGACTCCTCCATCATGCACGGCTACAACAGTGGGATCAGAGAAATAACTCCTGCACATCTGCAGGGATCTGCGCGTTATTAGGGATCAGCGCGTCGTGAAATGCCTCCAGGATTGCTAGCCACCGCAGGATATCATACGCACTTTTCAGATCCAGCTTGTGCATGGCTACATGATTGCTAGAGTCATACGCGGGATAGATTTCCCTTGACGCTAAGAGCTTGGATAGTTTAGCGCTGCTCTCGAAAACCATACTGAGAATCCGTGGTCTCACTTTTAATCTCCAAGTAGAGCTTTATTCTCTGGACTAAATGCTTTGCATAAATTTTCCCTATGGCGGGCAGAAGACATATGGACTGGAACATTGAGGTCCTTTTCTTTCTTTTGGAAGAGAGTAACTTGCCCTGTCTTAAAGGGCTTAGGAAAATAATGCAGTTGCAGCAGCCTATGGTAAAAAGTTTTAAGGAACGTTTGTTTTGCCTGGTGCATCGCCTTGACAATATTGAAGTCTAACAAGTCGGGCCCTGTGGCTTTATTCCTCGGTAGAATCCGCAAATCAGACTAGACTTCCGGCTGCGTAAAGAACACGTTGTCTTTTGTTGTGGAGTGTGGAAGATAAGGTGGGTGTTCTGGACTGGAAGCATCCAAGGTATTGCCATCTTGAAAAACCGCATCAAGAATCTTGGTGAGTGTTTCCGAAATAGTGCTCCTACGCTCCTCTGCCGGTTACGCATTATTGGCGCCGTCTGGGTAGACCTTGTGAATTGGAGGGGAAAAGACTTTATTCGCTGCGATTTTGTGCTCTTTACTGCTTGTGCGAAACGAACGCCCTCCAGCTGTCCAGTTTTACTAGGAGAATGTCATTTTTATACAGAGCTTGTGCTTTTTCGTAGATAGTAGTTCTGCTGGGCTTTCTGGGTTGTATTCCGACTTCATATTTCTGCGAAGAGCTTGAGTTTTACTCCTTTGTGCCCTGAGACTTTTGGTCTACCAGTTGGCAATATAGTGTATCTTTGGAAATTTTATCTGGAACTTCGAGTCGCAAATGGTCTGGAGCTCTTTAATTAGGGTGCTAGTGAAGCTATCAATGTCATCTGTATTGTGACAATCTTCTAAACTTTGTTCTTCACGTGTGAGAGTACTGTGGGCCTTTTGGCTGAAGCTTAGCGTCCTTCACTTGACTTTCTACCTCTTGTTTGAGAATTTTCCATGATTGGGTCCTATGCTGTACGTAATGCATTTATGTTCCGAGTTAGACGGGGTATCATCAACCATCCAGGAATGCAATTTTGATGCAAAGGCTACTCTTTTTAAAGTTACATCTAGCCAACCCTGCCTGTGAATTCTTTCATATGTGAATTGACCGCGTGGGGCATTATACACGACGAGATCATTACAGGCAATGAAGTCCTCCACCTGTCGTTCTCGAGCATCACAATCTGAATAACACCGCAGTTCCGAGTGGGCTTTAAAATAACCCATAACTAGATGGTGTGCTTTTGGATATGGTTTAAGGATTTCTCATTGCTGATCAAGTGAAACTTGTACATCTGATGTAGGGGGAATATAAACGTTTGTAATAAGTAGATTTAGTCCTATTGTTTCAGTTGCTATACTGATGATATCTCTTGTACATCTGATTACATTGAGGGATCATCTTTGCCGGCAACAAATGGTTCCGACTCTCGGTTCATCAGTAGCATTGACTGCTGTCCATGAAAGTGGAAAGTTAATCACTCTGTTGCCATGCTGATAGGGTTCCTGAATGAGTATGAAGTCAAATTCATGCTCCATTATGAATTGGGTTAATTCAGCCGCTTCTGCTCGTGCTCTTTGTAAGTTTATTTGCACATATTTGACACCGATAATATCCGCAGTCTTCTTTCTCAGGTACCTTTGCTCGGTGCAGCGGTGTGAGAGCTTTGGAGCTTATCTATCATATATTGCTTGGGGTACTTTGTGTTCTTCATCAATAATGAGTGCTCACCCTGATCCATTACTATGCCGTTATGTTAGGGATGTAACTTAATGAATTTTGAATATGAATTAATTAGTTCCAGATGAAGCTTACATATCTCAAGTTTAATTTTGGATTACTGTTGACGTGTATTCCTTATGATGGACCGAAGCAAGGTAAGTTTGCAGTTTCAGAGATTTCTTGAAACACGATTGGAAGGTTTTTGATTAGATTTGGTTTGAATGAAATTGGTAATCAATCTTTTACGTTTACACTTTATTAAAAAGTGAAGGTGATTCAGAAACTTCTGTCGTTTCAGGTGTAATTTACTGAAACGATTAATGGACGAAAGCATGAAAAACAATGAAAAAAATCAGACTAACTTAAATAACCAAAAATAAAGCTCAAAACACTGGAAACATTTCACACTGAAAATGAATACAAAACACAGTATTTGCAAATAGAAAGCCTCAAATCAGATAAGCAAAGCACAGTATTAAATAAGAAAAAATAAAATGTGTAAAACACAAATCATACTTAAAAATTGGAAAAAAACTTACAGAAATTTATAAAATCACAATATGGCGAATATACCACGTGGAAAAAGAGGAATTTAACAATAGGCCTATTTGGGGCTCCGAAACTCATACAATCACAAAATGGTGAACATACCACTTGGAAAAAAGGAAGCTCAATGAAAGCCTGTTTGGGGCTTCTATAATTAATAACACGCTGAAAAAATATTAATTTAGAAGTCAAATAACAAAAATCAGCGTTATATTTGCAAATTTTCACAGGACTAGTTTTTATATTCTTATCGAACCATCATCCTCAGCTGCCAAAGCGCAAATGAACGAGATAAGGTATTGTGACACGATAAGATAAGATAAGAATGACTGAACAGACTTAAGCTACTGGGGACCTCTATTGGTGAAACAAGAAAACTAAAACATAATTCCCTTAAAGGTTGAAGGTATAGATGGATTGGACTAGGGCTGTTAACTAGCACAGAAAGAGTTTTTTTAATGTGAAACTTTTCTGGAAAATCTAATTCACGAATGGAAATGTTTTTGAATAATTTTGGCTGCAGAAAAATCGAAAGTGTGATTTCTGGACGAACAATTCTGGGCAACAGAGGACTTCTCTGCTTCCCTTTCCTAACATGTACGTCATGTTTCTTAACGCCACATTTTAAGTCTCTCTTAGTTTGACCAATGTAAATTAAACCACACTGGCAAGCAATCCTGTAAATACCCCAGGAATTCCTATCCGGAAAGGGGTCCTTAAGTATGGAACTCGTAATTTTATTGATAGGAAATTAAACGATCCGAAAGTTAAATTTCGGTAAAACAGGTGCAGATTTATAGTAAATTCATGGAAAAAAAGGATTGACAACAGAATTCTTATTATCTCCTAAAACATGAGTGCGCCTTTTGGTATGTTGACATGAGAATGTTTTAACTGATTAGTTAATAATGTTGGATCAAAAGCCCCTGTCAACAGTTACTGCTTTTAAGTAATTTAATTCTTGATTAAGAGCCAATCGGGAGGAGCAAACCTGAAGTGCACAGAAAACAAAGGAATAAAATGAAGCTAACTTTTTGTTTAGTCCGATGACATGATTTGAAGTGTGGTTGAAGGTTTACGGTAAACCGTAGTATTAAAGTTGGATATGTTACGTGTGACCAAAATGTCGAGCAACGGAAAAGAATTGTATGTCTCAAGTTCAAACGTGAACTGAATAGCAGGCTCAATGAATTCATTATTGAAAGAACTTTATTTAAATAAACAGAGTAAAAGTATCCCCTACGTAGCGGAACCGTGCAGGAGTTTAAAGTTTCAAATAATTTTGATTCATAATAATGCATGCAGCTATCAGCCAAGATGGGACTAAGAGGGCTTCCCATGTCTAATCCCTCAGTTTGTTTCTAATACTTATTTTGGAAAACAAAATGCGTTTCTTTCAAACAAAGTTGAGTGAAGGAAAATTTTTAATGATCTAAAAATATGGCATTCAGGTTCATTATGGAGATTTCGTTTTCTGCAATTATGTAGGCTAACATTCTTTTGACTTAAAAAACTGAAACTGTGCTTATTTCACCAATTTAGGACACTTTTAACTGCCATCTGAAATTGCTTTCCGCATATTTTCAAATTTGAACGCCAGAGAAAGAGCTACAATGCGAGAAATTCATTCTAACCCAGACATTATCATTTCAAAAGCAGACAAATGTGGTCAGATAGTCGTCACAGACAAAAACACTTACATCGATGGTGTCACTAAACTGTTAAACGAAGGACCATATAATCCGATCCCTAAAGACCCTTCACCTTCAGACCTCTCAAAAATAAAAACTGCGATCAAATCTTCACAAATCCTTTGAACCAACTTAAAACAGTCGCTTATCCCATCTGCTGCAAATTGTGCCAGATTATATGCTCGAAATTCCTAAAAGTGGTATTCTTTTCCGCCTTATTGTATCAAATTAAAACGCAGTCTAGTACCCGTTAGCTAAATATTTAGTTTCCAGGTCTAGAAAAGAGATTTCGTGCATTTCGTTACTCCTGTATGGAAATTGATGAGCTAATTTTCCTCACTCAACTCTGTTTGAAACAAAAGCATTTTGTTTTCCAAAATACTAACTCCTTCCTCTTTACTTGTAAGTACTACAAGTAAAGAGGGATTAGCCATGGGAAGCGCTTCTAGTCCCATCCTGGCATGATATCTTATGAATCAAAATTTGAAACTTTAAACTTCCCGGTATGGCTCCACTACGTAGACGATACATTTACCCTGTTTGATGGTAATAAAGATGATTTACATAAAGTTCTTTCAGTAATGAATTCCATTCATTCTGCTACTTAGTTCGCTTTTGAACTTGAGACATGCAATTCTCTTCCGTTCTTCGACATTTTGGTCACACGTAACACATCCAAACTTTAGTACTACAGTTTACTCTGAACCTTCATCGGTTTGCCTTCCACCACACTTCAAATCATGTCATTCGACTAAACAAAAATTAGTTTCATTTTATTCCTTTGTTTTCCGCGCACTTCAGGTTTGCTCCTCCTGATTGGCTCTTGATCAAGAACTAAATTATTTAAAAGCAGTAGCTGTGACAGGGGCTTTGGACCCAACATCAATAAAAATCAGTTAAAAAATTCTTATGTCAACACATCAAAAGGCGCACTCTTATTTTAGGAGATTATAAGAATTCTGTTGTCATTCCTTTCTTTCCATCAATTATCTATAAATCTGCACGTATTTTACAGAAATTTATTTTTCGGGTCGTTTATTCGCCTATCAATAATATTCCGAGTTCCATACTTAAGGGCCCCTTTCCGAATAGGAATTTCTGGGGTATTTACACGTTTCTTTGCCAGTGTGGTTTAATTTACATTTGTCAAACTAAGAGAGCTTTAAAATGTCGCGTTAAGGAACATGAGTCATATGTTAGGAGAAGGGAAACACAGAAGTCCTCTGTTGCACAGCATTGTTGATCTGAAAATCACACTTTCCCTTTTCTGCAGGCCTTTAGTGAATTAATTTTCTAGAAGCGCAGTTAACGACCCTTAGTCCAATCCATCTTTATCTTCAGCCTTTAAGGAAATTATGTTTTAGTTTTCTTATTTCACCAATAGATTTAGCCAGTAGCTTAACTTTTGTCCAGCCATTCTTATCTTATCTTATCACTAAACCTTATCTCTTCATTTGCGCTCTGGCAGTTGAGGATGATGGTTGGGTAAAACCATTGAAACTAGTGCTGTGAAAATTTGCAAATATAACGTTGTGAGTGTTTTACAATTTTATGCTGAAAATTAGCTATTTCTGTGTTCCTTTAATTCTAAATATGAGGTTGCTATGTAATTTCCCCTATATGTTCTACTAGTTAATTTTTCACTTAGAGTCATAATGACCGCATTAACTTTATTTGTGTTACTTAGTTATTTATAAATTTTCTTGCTTTTGCAAAACCTTTAGTCGGCCTCAAAAGCGTCATTTCTACCACTTATTATATTTAATTTTTATATACTTAACCAACGACTAAGCTTTATGATTCTTATTTATGAGGAATTTTACTAAACATTTATTAAAATTCTGATTAGATTTCACCTAATATTTTAATTTTGAGTCCCTTTTATAGCTTCACATATATTTAAGTTAAATTATGCTGTTAAGTTTTCCTCCTACAACAAATGATAGAATTACCTCAACCATATGAAGAAGAAACATGAGAAGAAATAGAAATGATTCCGTTTTCTCCGTCTAGAAATGATTCCGTTTAGAAATGAACGAAAGAAATGATTAGAAAACAAGAAAAATGAAAATAGAAAAAGAAATGAAGAAATTATTCCATTTTCTCCGTCTGTCTTCCCTGAAATGGCGAAAAATACACGTAACGTTATTATGTGTACTTAACGTTACAATTAAACGTTAAAATTTAGGTATTCTGTCTATGTTACTATAACAAATATTTTTCGATTTACAAATTTGCTGTTATAAATTACGCTTTTTTTTTCAGACACGTTCAAACATTGTATTCTGGAAAATTTCAGTAATAATTTAACTGACTTTTGTACATCGATTCATTTTTATAAACTTTAATTTAATTCACTCACGGTTCATGTTAGGCTGTTTTTAATTTAATGTTTAAACGCTTTTTTGCGCATATCTTTGTTTAACGAGCAAATAAAGTATATCAGAATTTTCCCATTTGCACCATCGAATACAGCATAAAAAATTCTTTTCAATGAAGAGCATATGAAAGGTGTAATTTAGCTTCTGAAATATGGAGAATTTTTTTTAAATCTCTCTATTCTTTTAGACAATATCACACTTTAAAATTTCAGCATTTTAAAATTTCAAAACTTTAAATCTGTACTGGATACAAAGTTTTGAAATTTTACAAATTATAAAACGAACTTTTCGTTGTTTTTTAAAGTAAGAATGATAGAAAAATGTTAACTGAGAGATTTTCTACATTTTTTAATGTGTTGCAGCATGAAGGAGATGGAGGAAAAAGCGTTTCAGTCGGCCACCTTGGCGCACTTTTAATGAAAAACTGAAGGTACTCGTTTTTTCATTTTAGCTTTAAGTAAAGAGCTCGTTAAGTAACATTATTACAGCCAATTTTCGAAACTGAATAGACAAAGCGATTTTTCATCCTCTGAAAGAACGCTCAGTTACTTTTCTTTATTTCATAATTTTCTTATAAATAATTCCTTGTGCTTTAGTAATGGTTAAAATTTTCATTATTGATAATGTGCAGTCATGACTCTAAACCAGAAAATAAAATGCAATTGAAAAAGATTTTTTGACAATCAGCTTTTGTTTAAAATGGGTACAATAATTAGTGTACTAAAGGGAGAAAAATAATTTATCATACAGCTTAATGGGAATAATATATTAAATAATTCTATTTACACACTTTATCTACAGTTTATATCACGAATAATAAAAGCGTTGGGCAACCAAATAACTAATTGCGCTGTCAAATGTATAAGCCATTATCTGTTTTAATTTATTGTAGGTGATATTTTTATTTTATTAATCGCTATGTAGAATTGTAGATGAAGTCTTTAAATATAATTAGTTAATTTATTATCTCCATTAAGCTATACTATAAATTATTCTTCTGCTTTTGTTACATTAATTTCATATCATTTTAAATAAAAGCTTATTGTGCAAAAACCTCTTTTCATTGTATTTTATTCCCCTTTAATGTGATGTCTAAGTATGTTTCACGAAATCTCATCCACTTTTAAGTCTCTGTTCAGAGTGCCTTGGGATTGTTTCCGATGAATATTAATATTCATACAAAAATGCAATAAGGATAAACTAAGTACTTTTACCCACTTTAATTAACAACATTTTGCTTGAGTTGATAATAATTGTCGCTTTAAATACATTAAAGGGGCATTTTGAATAATGTCTGGCATTAACACTGTTAAATTAAATTCTCGTCAAATGATGAAAATTTATTCACAGATAATATATAGAGGTTTTGCAGAAAGAAAGCATATTCCAAAAGAGCCAAAAACGAATACGTACAAACTTTAATCGAAATTTCAGATTTGTTACTGCTGTTTATCTAGCCATATTCATACCCTTATTTATGTCACCGTTCATGAATTGCATTTTTAAAGAACACTACAGCAAAGGTAATTAGAAGTTTGTCTATATTTCTAACTATTATTACACCATATATTAACTTAAAATATTCAGCTTAATTATTTGAAATACAGCACTGCACGGGTCACCTTTTGAACAGCAGTAATAAAAGAGCAATAATATCTAGAAACATGCCTTAAAAATAAGACATTTTCAAATGCCATTTTGTACACACAGACAATCAATAAGATAAAAACATTTATTTTTATACCGCATTTCCACTACCTTTTGCTGAAATACAAAAAAACGTAATATCTAGCATTCTATAAAGAAAACAAAATTCTCTGAGAATAAAAAGTTGATATCTGTATTTCTCTGTTTTTTGGTTGGCAATTATAATAAAGGATAATATCTAGGAATGTAAAGGTTCAAACAAAACTGAAGGTAAAATATACATTTGAAAGGAAAAGAAGCTCGTAAATATACATGTCTTTGTTTTCATTAAAAGAAACTCTTCTTTTTTTCCCCTTTTCCTCTTTGCAATTTTCACAACAGCACAAAACTTTCTACGTAATAAAAAAGAGTTTTAAAAGTATAATTTCATATACACTCATATTCCGATTTAGTATTATATATTACTAATATTATTATGTTTGCTGTAAAGCTAATATATTTTGCCCTAGTGCAGATGGTGTCAACTTTCTTTCGTGCTTAAGTGAGTTTAATTCAACTAACAGAATTCGTTTTCAGGTTTCTTAGTTTTCTAGGTTCTGTATGATGATGGTATATGTAAAAATTGTTCCTAGTGTACCAAATATAAAATTTCTCTTTATTGGAATTATTTTCCATAATGTTAATGAAATATTTTTCTCCGCATATGCGAAGAATCGTTTTGCAGTTTCTGTGGGATACTGGTTGTATTCCATCAACTTATCAGCGAATTCTGAAACTTCTAACGACTCCTCGTGTACCATGGATGCTGACACTGTAACAGTCAGGAAACCTGGAAAGCTAATAGCAAAAAAACATAATGGTATGAAATCATATGCACTATCTTTTATAGTTAAATTAGTGATTGTGAAGTATATCGTGATGGCATTGTACAGAACTACTAGAAAAGTGAGGAAAGACAATTTGTCGTTAATGTTCTTTGAAATTCGCCTGAGTCGCCTAAACGAAATTAGACAGTAGTCATAATTAAAATCTTCTAATGTTGCATCTGATTTCATAAGAGTTTTAATTCCCACTTTGAGTTCTTGACATATTATTGCATATATTACTGCAAAACTATTCAATGGTAAATAAAGCAAAAAGCATAAAGAAAAATTGGAAAATATATTAACTGCCTCTAATATTGCTGTATCTTTGAATGAGCTCGTAAATATGACTTTGCAAACCTTCTCTAAAACTACTTTGTTATTTTTGCTTGTAAGCACAAATGTAGGTATATGCATCAGTGTACTAATGAGAGTGCAAATCAAAATCCAGGCTGGGCAGCATTGTCGATATCTGTAATTTAATTGCTCCAGTGAATACAAAATATTCTTCAAATGATTGAGTTTGAAACTTAAATGAAACCTGAAAATCACTGTCGTAATTACCAGTATAAGATACACAAACACTGCTGCTGTTCTATTTATCCGTGTAATATAAAAAGCAGAAACTAAGAGATGATATGCGCACATAACTAAATTCATTAAGAGAACAGCATATTTTAAAATTTTCGTAATTATTCTATCTTTTATACTAACGCTCAGGTCCAACAAACCACTTAGAAAGAAGAAAGCAAATATGCACTTAAGTCGTATTGGAGTTTCAGAATCCATTATTTCACAATTATTATTGTTTTATAAATTCTTGGGGAAAAAATACAGGTAGCTTTTCACTGAGTACTTCGCTCGAAAAGTTCTCGAATCTCAATACTGAAAAATACTTACATATTTGCACTCTTATAATGCTAATTGTGTAAATGGTACAAAAACAGAACGTTCGCTACTTTATGTTAACAATTACTGACTAATTTCTTAATGCATTACTTTCTCGACAAGAAAAGTAGCAGCATATTAAATATCACTTTTGAATTGCAAGCAATTAACGCAATTTAATAGCTGTTTATCTATTATTTTGCTTTCTAATTTGTAGTACGTTTCATCGAAGTAATTATCATAATGGAATTTGAGTTTTGTTACAAAAGCTTTCAAATTTTATCTATATTGTAAGTTTTAAAAGTTTCGTCTCTATGACGATAATTTATGATATTGCCATAGTGACGGAAGCCATTTTTCCTTTGTTAGGCATTATGTTTCACACCGTTGTTCTTATTTCAGTTTGCTTGGATGGACATATATCAAAATTTATACTTACTGTGTATTTTCTATTAAAAAGTATATATATATATATATATATATAAGTTTCTTTAGAAAGTTAAAACTTGAACGATAGTATTT
>KK116006.1:107346-121519 GCA_000611955.2 Stegodyphus mimosarum
TATATATTCTTCTTTTATATATATATATATATATAAGATAAAAAATATGAAAATCAAAATTATAACTTAAAAGCCTGTTTATTGCTCATTTTTAATTTGGGCACTTTCTCTCTAGCAATAACTTTCTCAAAACTGCGTCATATCTGAAAACTAATTCCGCATTATGTTATCTTAAAACGTCTGCATTGCCTACACGTTTTAGCCAATCAGATTAACGAAAACTTTTAAATAAAAAAGACATCATCAAAATTGCGGGGTGCAGATTGCCCCCCCCCGTTGTGAAGTGCAAAACGTAATAAAGATTTATTTAAAATATCAAGTGGTTTTGTGATTCTTCAAAAGTTCCCGCCATCTTCTGCTATGTTACTGATATTTTCAATGATCTTCTAATCTTCAATCCACTCGCGACTGCAAACATAATGTCTTCTCTAGTCAAGCACTCATTTCTCATCAATTTACTGCAAGGAACTGAGTCTTATCATCACATATATATGTGTAATGGCAGAGAACTTCTACCGCAGTTAAGCACTGATTAATTGCCTAACTTTTAAATCATAAATTGACCGCACAGTATCCCCCCTTTTTTCTTCTCAAAAACACTGGGCAGAACATGAGCGAGTGATTATGAACACAGAAATTAAAAATAGACTTGGCACAAACTTGAACCGGGAATATAAAAGTAAAAATGTAGAAAGGTAGAACTTTGATTTTGTAAGTAAAAATGAAAAATAGAAATCGCAGACTTGCATCAAAATGATTTCCCCATAATTCACGGTCGATTCATTGCAATAAAGCAAAGTATTCTGATATTTTCATGTAATGGTTTCTCATTTATTAATGTTGTTGGAGCAATGTATTTCGTATTTTTTCCAATAGGGTATATTTAAATGATTTTCTAACTATGAACTAAATAATTATTAATTAATATTATTTTGAAATTTAAACACGTAATGTTGTTTCTTCTTTACTTTATGAAAATGAAATATAAAAATTTTATGGTATTAGAAACATACACTCACGTTTGTGAAAATTGCAACACCAAGAAGGAATCGTCATAATTGAATGCAATTTAATACACAGTTGAGTAGTAGTGGTACAAATAAATGATTAAATGTTCAAAGCAAACAAACAAGAACAAGAGATCAGAATCAGTATTTTGTGTGGCCACCACGCGCCGCAATAAGTGCTGCTACACGACGTGGCATGGAGTCAAACAAAGTTTGAATGTCTGACTGAGGAAGAGCATTCCATATCGTTTGTACGCGTACCCAAAGTTCGTCTGCAGACGCAACAGGACGAGGATCACGAGCAAGACGCCGACCAATGACATCCCACACATGTTCAATTGGCGACATATCCGGGGAACACGCAGGCCAAGGAAGAAGCTGTACCTGCTGCGCTGCAAAGAAGGATTTAACAATCCGAGCAGTATGAGGGCGGGCATTGTCCTGTTGAAATACAGCGCCTGGCAAGCTTTGAAGGAAGGGAACAGCTTCGGGCTGTAGAACTTCACGGATATACCGGTTGCTGTTCAGATTGCCCACAATTCGTAGCAATTGAGATCGTCTATGATATGCTATGGCGCCCCAGACCATAACTCCGGGTGTTCGTCCACTGTGGCGTTCGATAATGCACTCCGGAAGGTGGCGTTCACCGGCATAGCGTCTGACACGAATGCGGCCATCATGGTACCACAAATTAAAGCGGGATTCGTCAGAAAACACGACATGCTGCCAATCAGCACGCCAGTCTCTATGCTGATTGGCCCATTGTAGCCGCAGGCGGCGATGGTCGTGCGTTAGGGGGATCCTGTATAAAGGAGTCCGTGCGCGCAGTCCACACTGCAGCAGACGTCTACGAATTGATGAAGCACACAATGAAACACCTGTAGCTATTGACCACAGTGCTGCCAATTGTCTAGAGGAAGCTGTACGGTCCGTCCGCGCCATGCGGACCAGGTGTCTATCATCGCGAGCTGACGTCACATTTCGGGGTCCACTCCCGGATTTCCGAGTTGTCCGACACTCGTCCGTCCACTGCTTCCAAACGCGCATCACTGTGCTGCTGTTACGCTGCACACGAGAGGCTACTGCACGATACGACAATCCAGCTTCACGAAGGCCGATGATTCTCCCTCGTTCAAACTCTGTAAGTTGTTCAAATCTCGCTCTCTTTCGTCGACGAGGCATAAGTACAGATTGAGTTAACGTTTACCACTAGCAGATAACCACCGATAACCATACACGCCTCGCTACAGCCGTCTATTTATTCGGATCCATCAGCCGTTCAGAGGGCGCTGCTCAGCATACGCATGCGCTACGGATTTGCAATTCTAATCATTTGCATATCATGCGCTACTTTGCATTTCCTGAAAATTTCAGCTCACTCGCGTAAGTCCTTCATGGTGTTGCAATTTTCACAAACGTGAGTGTAAATTACTGTTTTGAATTAATTAAACAAATACTTTTAATATTTTTCCTTTCAGGGAATGTTATTAAACTGTAGTATCGTTTATCCTTAGATTCTCAAATTATTGTCATTACTCATATTTTTTCCTTATTTTAACAATGTTTCAATTAATGTTAATAATTTTATAATTATTCTGAAAATATAGTGAATGTGAAAAATAAGTAAGATTAATATGGCT
This sequence comes from Stegodyphus mimosarum, assembly GCA_000611955.2. Classification (NCBI taxonomy): domain Eukaryota; kingdom Metazoa; phylum Arthropoda; class Arachnida; order Araneae; family Eresidae; genus Stegodyphus; species Stegodyphus mimosarum. The sequence continues at coordinate 109,994 of KK116006.1, forward strand.
AAGTAACATGAAATTATGGAAAATGACCGTTGAAAATTTACAGATAATTGGCAGTTAAATATAGAGTAAGTTGAGAGAGTATTGGTTCGGAAACAGAATCTAGTTATTACCTTTCCACAGTTGTTATTTTTACCCTCGTCGTATAAGATAATATTGAAGGCTCTCATTTTATGACTGAATGTAATTTTTTGTATTTTATTTAGTATTTTATATCTTTTTGTTATGAAATGTATTAATGCAGTTCCCAAAGGCCAGCTACCTTTCCATATAGCACACTTAGTTACTGTGACGTTACAGTGACATCCCAATGTTACATTTTCGTCACGCTCCACGGTGACCATGGTGCTCACCGTGGTGACTCACGTGACCACGGTGCAAACGTCACAGAAATTTCTTATTGCGATGTGGATGCGAATGTCGCACGGATGACTGTTGCGGACACGTAACAAAAGCATTTAATGTCACCATAGAAATTTCCCAATCTCCCCCATCCTGACCTTTTTGACCGTGCTCACGTAATTCTTCTTTAATGAGAAGCATTCTTGCGCGTGACCTTACCCTTCCCCCGATTCATTATTAAATGTTTCAATAAACCTTTCAAAATCAATTATTTTTATGCTAATAGCTTGCGATTTTAATTACTTTTTTTATTTAAAATGCTTATAATTTATAGAGCATTTTTACTTTGTCTGATACAAAGAAATCGTGGAATCAGAGCTTAAATTGCGCCGGAGCCCGGGTCCGGTACTTCTTAGTTTTGGGGATAAATTATAGTTTTAGCTGGAGCGCACCGGAGCACTAAAATAAGAAAGCTCCGGCAATTCTTTTATGCAACTGAATAACGAATTTAGCAGAAATTTGATCTCGAAAATTTTGTTTTTAATAATAAAAATATATTCTGACTTCTGAATGTCTGCCTCTTCTTCCTTGGCAAACAAACCCTTGGAAGGAGGTCGAGACTTTTAAAGAAAGAAAAGCCTCCACCCTCACGGCAAAGGCTTATTCTCGGAAAAGAGCACCTGCAGACTTTTAGGAAAGCTGTAACCAAAGAGGGGAACGAAAATTGTCACTTGTTCCTTTTTTTTCCTCAACTAACCCTCGAATTCGGAGAAAATTTAGTCCCGTGTCACATTCTGCCTGATAGCAAATATTATATTGACAGGGGGTAGTGGTCAGAAAATACTAGACTCTTCCCTTTCGCATACAAACCTATACATCATCCGTTAAAATTTTCTCTAAATTCTGTTATTATTTATATCATTGTCTCTAGTCTTCTTAGTAACGCTTTAACCATTTTAGGGTTTTGCATTGGTATACTTGGAAAAGAATGGTTTTCATTTCTATCATCTCTTGAAATAGTATATTATATTCAGAGTCAAGTTCAACAGGAGACCGGTTGAACTATTTCTTAGCTTGTGTTACTTTATTTTAACTATTTACCATTCATTTAATAACTTAATTTTATTTAACTTTTAGCATTTTATTAAATTTTAATTGTTTAAATTTTTAATTATTAATTATTTTATTAGTTATTTTTTATTTATTTATTCTTGTTCTTGTATTCAGACGGTCTTCCTGAGCGTTCTGGCACTTCTAATTTTAGAAATTAAGTCCTGCGTGGAACTATATTCTGTGATGAATTGTATACACATTCTACCTTATCTAGTGTTATTAAGAAAGGTTGACCATAGAGTTAGTATAGCAATTTTTGTTTCGGCGATTTTCGCGACCATTTGTTTAGTTCTGTTCCCTCTAGTAGTCGAATATATTGTCACTGCTGAATTTTTCAGCTAAGCAATGTTTATTGTATATTGATGTGAATGATTTCAACGATAATTAATATGTAATAATAAAAGCATAATTTAAATGCTATGAACAAAACTAAATAATGAATTGGCAGTCGATTAACTTTATTTGTATTAACAAGGATGCTAAAGCAAGGCGTTGTCCAAAGTTTGCTCTCATTTTTGTCTCACTGCTTAGAAATTTTAATTTAGGAAGTAAGTTTTATTTCGATATAATATAGATTTATAGATATAATTCAATTTTTAGATATAATTCAATTTTTGTTGTTTTTTTAATATTAAAACGTAATGTGAAAAAAATATATTGTGCATTTTATTTCAGTGCTTTCACTGTGCTCTCTTGTTTTTCAAAATTAATTTCACATACTAATTACTTACCTCCATGCATGGTTCTTAGCGTCACATTACAAATGATGTCATATTTCCATAGCCAGGTTCTAGTTATACAAAAAGAGTCTTTTAATTACTATAATTTTGCAAAAAGCGTATTACTTTACAATGCTGAACTCTTCTACATGTTTCCTTTACGTAAATTTCTGAGATTGTTTTTAAAATTTATTACATTAGATCTTTTTTCTTGTGAATTGCGTCACGCTTTTAATATATTTAAGTTGTGTTGTTAAAGTAACTCAATTTCTTTATTAAAGAGTAAGATTTTAGTGTATTAATTTTAATTAATTTCCATATCAAAGCCATTTAATTATAGAAAAATATTTCTTAGTTTAGGTTAGGCTGTTTCAAAATGGCAAAACTCACAAAGGCTGTCTATCTAAGAGGAGGGATGCCTTTGTGGAGGACATTCTAAGGGAAACTGGCTCGCATTCACTTTACATATTAAGCAAAATATGAAACAGAAATATGCAAAAGTAATTCATACTTGAGACCTTAAGAGAATATAATTATTGTTAAGAAGACACTTACACAAAACAATCATGAGTACGTATTTGCCGCCTATAACTCTTTATTGAAAACTTAATACTCAACTCAGTACTCACACACACAGCGGCTCTCCGTCCAAAATACTCACAAAGTCTCTATTGCCGCTCTCCGCTCGGGGGCGCTGCTGATAGTTGAGCATGCGCAAACATGCCCCCCGGCTTTGAAATGTTTATGAAACATTCAGTCACTAAATTGTATAAGAAATTTCCTAGTAGTTTACAAACTATAACACTAAAAATTCAATAACGTAACTATGTAAACATAGCACTTTAACCATAATACAATACATAACACAAGATATAATTCTCATTGAAAATTCACATATGCACACCACAAAAGAATTTCACTTATACACATAATTTAGAACAATTCTCATTCGGGCATAGGTAAGACACAGATTTTGGAAATACATTCTTAAATATACCTGCTTTAGTTTTAATTTTAACAACCCGAATTTTTTTATCATCGGTGGTGGAGAGCAGTAAAACATGCATTTTTTTGTATAACAATGTAGAGTCTAAAGTCACGGGCTAAGGCATGAACGCAAAAAAACGACAAGAGAGGTTAGGTTAGGTTATTCAATTATGGCAAAGCACACGAGGGCTATCTGCCTAAAGGGAGGGATGCCTTCGTGGAGGACTTTCTAAGGGAAACTGGCTCGTATACACGTTACACATGGGGAAAACCTCTAAAACGCCCATGCAGCCAGCCCGTTCGCGGGATTCGAACCTCGGACCGAACTAACAGTGTTCAGCGTCTTTACCGCTCGGCCGCTGGTGGGCCGACAAGAGAGGAAAGTGTGCTTAAGTACAAAATCAACGCAAAGTGCTTCTTTGCAGCAATACAATATTCACAATAAATGTTCAAAAAAAGGAACACTAACAGTAATAGAAACTACAACTGTGATTGGCCGGCAATGCAGCGGTAGAGGGCGGTAGTGAGCCGGACAAACCACGATCCGATGCAGCAGAGGATCATTCGCAACTCTAATGTCAAGCGTGATGGGTGAGTTTACGCACAGGGAAAAAGCTGACATGCATCTCATGTATGGTGCTGCTAATGGGAACGGCAGAGCAGCGCTACGGTTGTATCAGGAACGGTTTCCGAACCGTATCAGAAAAGATTTTCTTCGGCGTATGCCGAAGCACACAATGTTCGAGAGGTTGCATCGGTCTCTGTGTGAAAACGGGTCATTTGAAGATCTCTGACACTAGGGGTGGACGAAGAACTGCACGACAACCTCGCATTGAAGAATCCATCTTGAACATTGTGCATGAATCACCTCAGACAAGTACAAGAGCTATTGCATGTCATCTGCAGCTAAGTCATTCCACCGTTTGGAGAGTATTGAATGAAAATAGTTTGCACCCGTACCATTTGCAGAGAGTCCAAGCCTTGCAAGAGACAGATTACCCTCTTTGAGTTCATTTCTGTCATTGTCTCTTGCAGCAGTGTGAGGCCCAGGCGGATTTCCCATCGGATGTGCTATTCACGGCGAGGCAACTTTCTTACAGGACGGCATCTTCAATAGTCACAGCATGCACGTGTGGGCAACTCATAATCCAAACGGCACACGTCCACGTGCATTCCAAACCCCCTTCTCTGTGAATGTGTGGGCGGGTTTTGTTAACGACTACCTCATAGGCCTATACCTCTTACCTTCATGTACAAATGGCTTATGTTATCATATTTTTCTGCAAGAAGTGCTACTGTAATTGCTGCAGAATGTTCTGGCTGTCGTTCGTAATCATATGTGGTTCCAGCATGATGGTACACCAGCCCATAACCATGTGCGGGTCCGCAATTACTTGGATGGGACATTTCCGGGCCGATCGATTGGCCTTGGTAGACCCGTTCGATAGCCACCCCGTTCGCCAGATTTATCCAGTTTGGATTTCTTTTTTATTGGGCCATCTGCAGAGCATCATTTACGAGACTCCCGTTGACTCACTGGAGGACCTCGTTGCACGAATATCCATTGCGGCTGCAAGCGTGCGCGAAATGCCTGTCGTTTTTCGAAATGTTCGTCAATCCCTTCTGCGACGTTACCAAGTATGTATTACTGCTGGTGGTCGCAATTTTGAACATTTATTGTGAATACTATATTGCTGCAAAGAAGCATTTTGCGTTGATCTTGTACATAAACACATTTTCCTCTCGTTTCTTTTTTTTACGTTCCTGCCTTAACCCGTGACTTTAGACCCTACATTCCTATAAAAAAATGCATGTTTTAGTATGCTTCACCACCCCTCCAAGTTTGTCCAATGATCTCTGAAACACCCTGCATAAAGGCGTTTCGATGGCAGCTAATACTTCCATATCCTGAATCCCGGATGCCTTTAAAGAGCTCATAGCAGTCCAACTGGAAGCTACTTAGAAATAATGAATATTTTACGAGAACTCTTCTAGTGGAGCAATGCAAGGGTTGATGAGCAAAAGTGCTAACAACCTTGTGATATTTGTGAGGGTCGGAAAGAACTGAAAAAACGCAGCTAAAAGCTGCAATGTTATAACGTAGAAGCGCCTTTTGAACACATCGCCTCTGATATCCTGGGACCTATGCCACGAACTGCTGATAGCAATAAATACATCCTCTTTTTTATTAACTACTTCACGAAGTAGCCTGAAGCGATCTTATCCCTGATCAAGAGGCTGTTGCAGTAGCAGAAGTAATGATACAGCACTGGATTTCCAATTCTGGAGTGACTTTTCAGTTACATTCTGATCAAATAAGGAATTTTATCTTGGCTATAATTAAAGAACTCTAAAGACCTTTCCTCATAGACAAAACCCTAATGACACCTTTACATCCACAGTCAGACTACATGATACAGAGCTTTAATCGAACCAATCTTTAACAACACTCCGCTGATGGTTTCCAGAAATCAACAGGACTGGAGCCCAGACGTTACCTCTTTTCTTATGGCCTATCGCAATGCTGTCGACAAGACTACTTAATAGAGTCTGAAAACAGGAAACCTACCTGAGAGATATTTTGAACTACGACAAAGCATTAATTTTCGAGATATCTCGCAAATCGCCAAGTTGTCGATGGTTTTGGCAACTAATTTTTGCCGACAAATTTGGCAAGAAATCGCTGAAAGTCGCCAACTTGGCGACCATGTCGTGGTATTTTGGCTCAGTTCCTGTATATCTGTAATTGATACTATAATTTAATAGCTGTATTTTATCACTATATGTGTTATCGTATCCGGCCCTTGTACGTAACTTTAACCAAATATGCCTTCCAGTAACTTCGAGAAATGGAAGGTGCTAGAGATTTCTCGGAGGCCGGTGGAAAACTACTCATAGTATTGAGAGATTTCTGTGGGAGCTTCGCCTTTTTAGATACGCTTAGAATTGGGCTATTTTTAATATTCTCAGTAGTTTGAAGTATTCACTGATTGTACTCTGTAATACTGAGAAGAGCTTTACAAGTATTTTTATGGAAAGTTCTAGAACAGTCAAGTATTTCATTTGAAAGAATAAATTTAATCAAGCTATCATTTGTGCAGTTAAGCCATAACAAACCATAAGAGCCTAACAAAATTAATGTAATGCACCATGTACAGTGAAAATCTATATTGTATTATGGGAATCCTCCCCAGATAAGTAAATATGACATCTATACTAGTGGGTTTGGTGTGGGGGAGAACATCGCCTTTCCTTTTGCAGTTTTCTATTATAGACCTGAGTTAGACTTGAGAAATATGAGTTAAATGAATATAATTCGATATTTAAAGTGGAAGGAATTGCTGTTTACTTTCGTTTTAAAGTGGATAAAATTATTGCTAAAATCAAAGGTTTAATCAATGCCTACAAATTATGGAATGAAGAATAGGAAATGCCTGATAAAAATTAAAACTGCATGACCCCAATAACAATACGAATAGAACACTTGGTGACATAGATTTAAATCAAATTTTAAAGGGTAATGAGAGTTTTAATGCGTATTTTAAAAGACTTAATCATCAAAACTCCGGGGTCTGCGGCAAATACTATGGACTTGCAGATGCTAAATATTTTATGAATATCTGCCCACATTTAAAAGGTATAAAGAATGGTTTTATGAAAACTGGAACTTTTAACTTGGAACAGATTTTATCAGATATTGGCAAGACAAGAAGAAATCTGTCCAGAACGATTATGAATTACATCAGCAATAATCAATCAACTGCGGGAATTCCACTTTACTGTATGTGCTGCGTTTGTACCTATAATTGGGACAGCCTTTTTTTTTAATTAAGTCATAAGGCCAATTGTGGTCAAGTGGCGAGAATGTTCCCCGCAAACCGATAAAGTAAACCTTATTTCTCTTTCTCGTACTTTTGAGTTTACAACTTTATATTCATAATGATAATAGAGGAATACTCTATCATCTATCATCATTGTTAAAACTTTTAATATCCTCTTGAGACCCAAGCTCATATTTGTTAACCGATTTTTACCAAACCTGAGATTAACCATTGTATTAGGACTACAAAACACCACATATAGTCAGTTTTCAAGAAAATTAAAAACATATATATATTTTGGTATGTCCATTATAATGGACATTGGGTCTTTATCTTGCAAAAATGCATTCTTACAAATGAATAAGAGAAGACATAAATACTTATTTTAATTAGCATAAATACAAAAAGTAATTTTATTTAAGTGTTAAAAATTGAATTTATTTTATAATTTATAAAAAATATTATAATTTTTGGACATATTTATTATACGCACGTAATAAATTTAAGTGAACTTGGATCATTTAAATATTTATTCACAAAATCTATGTATGTACTTCTGCAAAATAATTATTTTGCACTGTAAGACAAAAATACATATTACATTTAATACACATTACTTTAGTTTTTTTTGTACATCCTTTATTCTTGCATCTTACAGAATTATTAATGTCCATCATTCTTGGAAGATGTTTGATTTTTTGTCTTTTATTATTAGGAGTGGACTCCATGCTCAAGTCATGTCTTTTGCGTTTACAAGTGCCTGTTTCTTCATCACTAGAATCAGTCAGTTGAGATGGCCTCAGCAATTGTTCTGAAATTATGGTTTTAAAGTCTAAAAATAGCATAGACTTACCACCCATATTAGCTTTTTTATCCTGTCTGATCAAAATCCATGCATTGACAACACTGAGATCAAAGAAATGAAGGATTGTTTTGACCGTCCATTTCCTTGTGCGTGTCCTAATTCGATAGTAGCTAATCATCCTATCAATCAGATCCATTCCACCCATGTTGGCATTATACTCTTTTATTATTACTGGTCTTGGAACTTCTATGTATTTTCTGTCCTTTTTTGACCAACGTTTACAGTTATCTTGTGGTTCTACTCCAAGTTTGGATGAGCATAACAATACAGCCTTTTTATCATACCATTTTACGATACATATTTCATCATCCTGACGGACTGACATATCAAATGAACCTCTTTCCAATTTTGACATTATCTTATCATTTGTAAGATGAACAGCATTTGGGACTCTTGATTTCATGATAGTGCCCGTACATGCAATCTCTCTTTTCCTTAATTCATCTATTAATGGAATAGAAGTAAAATATCTGTCAAAAAAAAGATGTGTTCCTCTGGCTAATGTCTCTATTAACCTCATTACAGCTGCTCCACCAACACTGAAGCTCTGGTAGACTTCAAAATCTAACACTAAACCACTTGGTGCTGCCAAAACGAAATTCTTTAATTCTTCTGGATTCGGCTTCCCTGGTACATATTGTTTTACAGCACAAACACCTGTAAATGGTATCGTCTGCTCATCTATAGCAAGATTCTTACTACGAGGAAGTGTAAGGCAACCTTTTCTTACACGATCCATAATTGGTCTTACTTTCCAGAGTTTATCTTTCTGTTTTTGTTCATCTGTAACTTGAGCATCATCAAGTACTTTCAAATGGTTTCTAATTTGAAAATATTTGTTTCTAGTTATCGCGTTAGCAATAGCTGGAACACGTGTAGTTTTTTGCCAATACATTCGAACTCTTGGATAACCTAAGCATGACATCAGCAGGGTTGCTCCTAAATATGCTTTCATGTCGTTTAAACAAATATTTAAAACATTACCTGTTTCTTTATGAAACTTCATCTTCGTGTATTTGCACATTTCCATTAAAAACTTATCATCCCAAAAGAGAGAAACATATTCCTGCGGTGTCCAGTTCTGCCTATCAGCTGCTGATTCATTACTCTCCCAATTGACATCTTCTAGGCAATTGAATCTGTAACATGCAAAATAAAATAAATAATGTAATAGAATATTTTACTGCAACAAAAATGTTTAATTATAACTATTTAAATATGGCATTTACTTTTCAATTTTCTTCCAAAATTGGCGCCTATTTGTTTCAGTTTTTGCCTGTGCTTCTTGCTCAGAAGTTTCTTTTGCATCACTATTAGAAGGCTCATCATTCTCACTTGAACTGCTCTCATCTAATATTTCATTAGATATTAAAATATTATGCTCTTGGAGGTTTTCTTTTTCATCATCTTCATCACTAATGTCGATGTCCGACACATCACCATTCATTATGGCTTCCAAAATTTTTTCTGCATCTTTTTCAGCATCTAAATACCGTCGATTTCCAAAAATCTCTAATACAAATAAAACAAAAACAAAAGTGTACAACTATATTAAAAACCACAAAATATTTTTAAATTATTAAATGTAGAATTTGTATTTAAAATTTAAGTTTTTATCTATTGAATAAAAATTAAAACAGTAAAATATTAAGTTTTATTTCCATACACATTTAGAAATTCATACAACTAACTAGTTAACGATTATTATTAAAAACGTAAAACTAATTAATTTAGAGTTTACTGTAACAAAAGAATATAATATGTAAGCTAAGTTATTATAGAATGTACCTGAATTACTGAAATCATAACTATATGTTTGCATTTAATTTGTAAAATTTAGGCCCATTATGAATAAATTTTATAAAAACATACCCTTTTTAAAACATTTTTATAAATGCTTAATTAGCACAGGAAAGCCTACTAACTGAATTAACAATCAACTTTTATTTTTTTTTGCATATTATGACGTTAGTTCAAAATTAAAAATATTGTACTTCCGTATACCAAAAATTAGTGAGTACAATGTAATCAACTGACTAAGACCCACTGTCCAATAGGATGGACATGGATGAAAACATAGCTATTGTCTAAATATTATTCATGCAAGTACTGAAAAAACAACATAAATTTATCATTTTAACATTTAATATCAAATATCAGTTATTTTAGTATCAAACTACTTTAGTAAAATATGAGAAAAATTATCTAAAACAGCGCACTTACCTTCAACTGTCCTCCTTCTATTGGCAGCCATTTTCGAACGCTAATTTAAGAAATATTCCACTTCTTTATAGATGTTTGGCTGTATAGATGGCAGCACCAGACAGTCCAATATCATGGACGTTGGGACTTGAGGACTTCAAACTGTAATTATTTTTATTACATGTGAAATACAAATTTCCATTACATTATAAAGCTTTCTAACAAAACAGATAAAACTAGACAGTATTACAAAACATTAACAGAATATACATTAGAGTTGAAAAGTGAAACAATACATGGTTTAGGAAACTGAACAAAACAGTTATTGTGCTATTAACTTGTAATATGGACCTAACAATTAAATAAACAGCTGTGGTAATTTACAGAAGCAGAAAATCTCAGTGCATGAAAGAGGACAAGAATTTAGCTTACCATAGGAAAAAGAACTCATGGAGATAATGAATGTTTTTACTGACTTTTTTAAATTGGACAGTGAACTGGAAAGTACAAAAATAGCTTTACAATTAGTTAAATAACCGTACAGCACACACACACCTCTGATCACTACCTAAAAAAATGTTAGTATATCTTTCTGCAAATACAATTCTAACATTTGACTTTTAAACAAGAGTATTACAAAAACTTTCACATAGAGTGTTATAGGAAAGATGTTCAGAAAATGGTAAACAGAATCTAATCTTGTGAAAATGCAAACATTTCGAAGGAGATAATAGTTGACATCTCTGACAGAGGCTATGCATATATAAAGTCAATGCAAAAGGTCGGTCTATTAAAACACAGTTAAAAACTGTTATCAGATTCGTAGCTTCTATGTAGAAAAAGCCTTAGAGAAATTGAAACTAAAGCTGGTATTTCAGACGACATTAGTGTGGAAGTTATGAAGATTCAGTTTTAGAAAATGTGTCAATTAATAACATATATAAAAGCTATATATTACAGAAAGTATTCAAAGGACTGCAAAAACTGACAGCGAAAATAATAAAAAAGATTGTTATATAAAGGCCAACATTAATTGAATTTAGGAAAATTCTACAGTTTTTAAGAAAAGCTCTTGAACTGAAAAGTGCTGATCGAAAAAGGCAGTTTTACGAAATTCTGAATACAGTTCCAAAACTGTTCATGAACTATACGAAACAAAAACGGATAAGAATAATTTTTTGTAAAAGTTAAAAATTTCGTCAGGTATATAATTTTAAAACTATTTTTATAAAAAGTCAAAAACTAAATTTCAAAGTTGAGTAAATGGTTTAATTTTAGCATTAGTGTTTAATTATTACTTTAGAAATAATTACTGCATTAATTGTTGTTTATTATTTTAAAGGATAAATTGAAAACTGTTATGACAGTTTTCTGAGCATAAATTACCGTCTATTTAACTCAGCCGCTTAATAAATTCAAATTGTTGTGTAGCAAATTTTCACGTAACACTTAATTATTTAAGTTTGACTTAAGATTAATT
>KK116007.1:0-76914 GCA_000611955.2 Stegodyphus mimosarum
AATCTTAAGTCAAACTTAAATAATTAAGTGTTACATGAAAATTTGCTACACAACACTGGTAATAAAAATTAACCTTGCCAGTTCAAGCTAAACTGAATAAATTTTGGAATTGCACGAAACTACACTCTATAACAAAAAAATCGACGGACCAAGAATAAATAATCCGACTGCTTTAAAATTTTGTATGCATAAATGTTTTGATCAAATATGCAAATGATTAAAATTTGGTGTCCAGTGAATGAATAGTGCGATCTCCAACGCATCGGAACCGCCCGACCCATGGCAAAAGCGTACGTATATAGAACAATGTCTATACTTTCTAAGTTAGTTTGTAGAAAACAAACTAAATTAAAGTAAGTTAGATTGTCGAAAGCAAATCTTATTAATTAGAGAACCATAGAAAATGAATTATTAAATAGTTAATCCTATTCTGAATTTTTTTAAAGGAATGGTTCAATTTCTCCATTTCGATGATTGGGTAGTTAACCAAAATAGAAATATTTGGGATTCAGGAAGTTCTGATGTGTATCAAGCCCAACACATCTGCAGAAGGTTTCTTTTTACGCCACAGTATCATAAAAAATGTTTTTTTTTGGAAATTAATGCAGAGTACTCTCAGAATTAAGTGATGCAGTTCACCGCGTTTTTAGAAGTGAAAGAATGAAGTTGTTTATTGCACTGTTATAGAGCAATATCATATTAACCAAATGTAATGATCGCATTCCTATAGAAATATTTGGAAGCCGTAACTTATAGCGTTCATCTAAATCTTCAGACTTTTAAATATTTTAACAAAAATATTTATAATACAAGTAAGAGCTTCATACACTGGAAAAAATTGTTAGCATTTCTCATATATCGTGAAGAGGTTATGAAAAATATTTTCTGGCAATAATTTCCCGCAAGAAAAATGCAACGGAGAAAAAAGTACTGGAAAGTTTGGATCTGGATGTTTTCCCTGTTCATACTCTTTTACATTTATTTATTCTCGAATATATAAATACAATGATTATATGCTTGCGTTTTGTAAGGACAATTAAGTGAATCTAATGTTGTTATTTTGATTACTTGAACAATCTTTGAAATAAAACCCAATATTTCTCAAAAAATAAATAGTGCAGAACATGAAGAGGAATCGATTCAGAAGTGACAGAAAAAAATCTGCCGAGGTAGTTATAGGAATTCATATTTTGGGGAAGTTATAAGACTCTAGCTTAATTAACTTTACTTTGCTGGCTAGATTCTTTATTTGAACTGTAAAGCGACTATTCACTAAGGTCAAATCGTATAAATGACAAGGCTTACGAAGGTATAAAGACTTTTTTTTTCAACTTAAGAAGTAATTTACAGTCGGCAGTCCTGTTGCTTACAACTGAGCCAATACTTTTGGCTGTGACTCAAAATAGAAATATAAAATTAAAACTAAGTTAAATAATCAGCCGAAGCAGCTGAGACATAAGTAACACGAGTTGGATCTTCTGCCCTACCACCGACGCAAACAAATCAGCAATTAAAATGTACATCTGTAAAATAGCATGATTAACTCAATGATACGACGTGGTTGGAAAGAAATCGCTCTGTATGAAGTTAACTCATACACCAGCTTAAATAGTATCTTTCTAACCTACTTTGCATGTTACGCGAAACTGAAATCACATTCTGGCAGGAATGGAAATGAGGAAAGACAGGAAAGATACTTACAAAATCGGTTAGTTTAAAAATTAAAATAACATTTTTGCAACGCTTATCAACAATTTGCATTTCACATGTTTCACATTATATCTAAGGTTTATTGCATATTACACAGCTGGAGCTTTGAAGCTGGAGCTCAGCTTTACCACAAGTATTCAAAACGAAATATTTATAAATAAATATAAAGAATAAATATAAGAATAAAATATAAAGAATAAGAAGGTTCTTCAAAACAATACTTAATAAATAATTCGCAGCTGTGCAATTTGTTATCATTTATCGCTGCAAGTTTTAAGCGTCTAAAGAAATTACTCTTTACACATAAAAACATTTTAAAATAAACTGAAATTTCTAAAATTATTACCACGCAGCTGGCTTAAAATTGATCAATGTAGTAAATCTTTGGAAATACATGAAAAACTCGAAGAAATTATGAAGTACATCATTGCAATTTTATCACCAGATGGGAAGGTATTATTATATACTAATAATATCTTCCCAACCATTCAGACGATATAGGTTGATTCAGTATACTTTTATCATATTCTGATAATCTTGAAACAACTGGTTCACCTATTATTTAGTACGTTAAAGACTTTCTGTACGTCCAAAAAGCATGTGAAAATGGTATGTAGATTTGGACCTTTCCTGAATATCGTGCTTGTGCTCTGCTATATCGATAACATCGAAAACTATCGATTTTCCTAGACTTTTCCATCTGTATCGAAAAGTAATCTCCTTATAAATCAACAAAAGACAGTTATCAATTTAAATTGTATTCTTTATTTGCCGATTGGGAAGGCCTGACATAATTAGACACAGTAAAAGACAATTACGAACTAATATCATATCCATTATTTGTCGATAGTGAAGTCAATGACCTCTAATGTTTTTCTTTTGCCTTTCTGGAAATACGAACAACGAACAATGTTTTGAGAACGATTAGCAACTTTGACTGGAACGAAAGAACTTCATTACACATGCACAAAAAGAGTTCTTGTTGGCAATAAATCTGGATTAACTATTTAAATAGCATATATAATGCACCCTTTTCTGATAATGTACTGTTTGTTGGTAAATATGTACTGTCATAAAAATTATAAATTTTATTAAAATTTCCTGAAATAACTTATAAGGTATTTCTCCCGCCTTCTCAGCATACTTTCCTGCTGTTATGGTCACATTTGTCACGTACTCGAGAGGTCTAAGGTTCGAGTCCTGGCGAGGACATTACTCATTTTTCATGTCTCTCAGCTTCAAAATAACTTAATGTCTCTACACTGGCGCCCGAACTAAAAAGGTGGTGGATGATGATTCTCCACCACCAGGATTTGCGACTGTTTTCCCCCAGCTCCAATCGCCCTTTAAAAGGGGGAGTGTATAAGATATTTCCCCGCCTTTTTAGCCTTCCTTCGTGGTGTAATGGTCAGCACGCTCGGCGCGTATTCGAGAGGTCTGAGGTTCGATTCCCGTCAAGGGCACTGGAAATTTTTCACGTCTCTCAGCATCAAAAATCCTGATCTTTCTACAAACTTTAAGACTTTTTAAAAGATTTTGCATGGAATGAAAGTTGAAAATAGATTCTGACCATCTGCATTTACACGTATTTTTGAATGGCCACTGGTAATCTGTCATATCTCAGTATTATATTGGCAGGCTTCTAACAAATTGTAACAAGTATATTTTTTCTTTCAGTTCGATGTAACGATTAAGCAAAATCAGCACATTATTAGTGCCCAATTATTGTACGTGACAACCTTTAGAATTTGAAGAAAGTTTTCAAAAGCAAAGGTCTTTTCAAAGAGATTTGTAAAATTATCAAAACTTGTATACATACTTCGAGTATAAAATCCTTTTGTTAACTTATAAAGCGTAATTTCTAATATATATAAAAGTAGTTAAACGTAACCGCAACAATTGCAAAATTTCCACCATTTAAAATAAATTTAGAATTTCATAAAAATAAATATTATTCACGGATAAACTGAAAAGTTAATCAAATTTAATTACTAAATTTGAATAAACAAGTTAATCTTGAAATTTTAAAGGAACTGCGCATGTGAAGTTTTAAAGTGATTGTATATCATATAATTTACTTGGTATTAACATAGGAATATCCGGAAATGTTACATAATTTATCTTCTTAATATTACGTGTGACATTCTTTCATATTTAATGCCAGTTTGGAAAATTACTCAGACGCTTCGCGATTAGCTTTTGCAGGTTTGTCTTCATAAAAATGATATACGTCATTCAAAGCTAAGGATTATCCTGCGCGTTGTCAGAATAACAGTAAATATGAAACGTATACTAAACAATCCAAATTTTATGAAGATAAATGTTTTAAAAAGAGGAAAGAGCGAGATTTCTTTTTTTAGTCACTCTTGTTGACCTCTGATTTTAACTGTTTACAGATTGTTCCGGAATATCATAAATTTATTTTAAAGATGACCTTATAAGCTATAAAAGTAATGACAAGCCGAATTGAGAAAAATGATGATATTTTTATAAATACAAATAATTGCATGTGTTTACTGAAATGGGAATTTGCATCAACTGAGTATTAATTTTAAAAAAACTGAAGTACTGTAGACATACTGATTGAAAAATTACTTTAAAAAAAATGAATTATTTGATTTTTTCACCCTAACGATGTAATGCAATTTATTACGGAAATTAAGCAAATTTTGTTGATAGATTCCTTTTTTGTGGCCATATAATGTAAAATATTTGTAAAAAATTCAACAATATTTTCTATTTTATTAATGAGATAGAATCATCTAAATGTTGTAAATTTAATTATATACCTGTGCAAAAGTTACGCAACAAAGGGAAGAAAGAAGATAGAAAGGAAATAATTTAACGGAATTCATGGTAACTTTCATTAGATCTACAGATTAGTATTAACAAGAGAGTGTTAACAAGAAATATTCACAAGATTAGTATTATCAAGAGAAATTAGACTGATTAATGAAAAAATGAGCAATAAATAATAAAATAATAGTTAATAATAAAATATAATGATAAAATAAACTGAAATTTCTAAAATTATAAAAGATAAAAGTAAAAAGATAGGTATTTCGGAAGCAAAAATACTCTTGGTAAAGGTCAATCCATATGGCATATATGATGATTTCACTGAAAACTTATAAACTTAAACTGTCCAATATCATGATTTATGATAAGAACAAGATCATTTATATGGTTCAGGGTATCTCTTCTCATTTACAGGGCAGATGTATTGTGATCTCGTAAATGTTGCGGCTAGCGTTGTAAAGAAAAATATTTCAAGTAGAGTTCAAACCAGCCATCAAGTATGCCCCACTGAATTCACGTCAGGTGATCTTGAGGACCATTACATACGAAGCATTCTAATGCAACCCTGCCAACTTGTCCTTTATCATCTACAAAAATGGCCTCAAGAATTGATGATTGCAAAAATAGGTAGAGCATAAGAAATATTACTATTTGCATAATGCATTGCAATAACAGTATCGTAAAGAGAGATGTAAAATTAATGCGGCTACCGATAGCAATTCTTTTCCAAACTATCAAAGTACTGCCTCTTTATATTTGCATTTTACGCATGTTAGAGGCATAAGTTCCAAAGATTCTGGTAACGAAATCATTAGGTATCGGTACTTAGAGCAAACAATGATTAATGTGGAATACTTTCCCACAATGTTTTGCAACCAGTTGAGGTACATTTAATGCATATTAAATGGAGACTAGAGTATAAATAAGAAGCAAAACAGTGAACGATTTGTATGCAGACTTATATGTAGCGCAAGTCCGCCTGCTGTATTAAGTTACTTTAGAACGAGCTTAGAGTGGCGTGTAGTGTTGTTGCTGCAGGTATAGCAACAATATACTTGGCTTTATGCACATGACCATTTTATGAAGGTTAGAAAATATATAATCCTTCAACACATGTCCACTAACAACAAGATAAACATCAGATATAAGCACTTGACATAAGAATTTTACAAGTAGTAAATCCACGCTAGCAATAAGCATCTAAGCTGTAGGAAAAGTCCACCGGCATCATTAATATAAATAGAAACATTCATTAATATAAATAGAAACACAATACTTTTATAGATGTCTATCTTAGATTACCAGAGCATAAAAATTGTCTGAATGAAATGGCGATAAGAGTATTTTCTATGTCTCATAAACTTGGAATTGTGCAGAGACAGGAAACAGCCTATTGCGATCCAGCCACGTACAACAATATATAGTTCAGATTTTTTTACGTAACTATAGCAACCAGTTAACTGAAAAATTGCAATTTGCGAGCTCATATATTAGAAGAGTAAGAGACGCGAAATCGGAAACCTATATTTAAGGAAACAAAATTTTCTTTTCTCTTGCTAATCAGCAATATACTCTGTAGGTTTAATATACAACCGGCGATAACAAGGCGACATCTTGTGTTGGCTCGCAGTGCATTCTTCCTGTTTACTTGGCAAAGGGGGAAGCAGGTGTCTGCGACGTCTTTGTCACTTGTAGCTGCCGATGACGATTAATCGATGCCCAGAAGCGCAGACAAAACTTATTTTGGTCGTTCACAGAAGATGTGCTTAGCCTTCTGTTTAATTTAAGATACTCTAAGTTTATCAAGTTTACGGTATTTAAAGGAAATCAGAAATAAGTAGTTCGAAATAATTAATTTATTTCTGAAAAAAGAATCAGGCAACTATCCTTGGATTGTCCAACCACTTTTTAGAAGATGTGACAGCTTCGTTAATTTTCTTTGTACAGTATAATAGAGAGGTACTCATGCATGTAAAAGTTTAAAATAGGGTTAATTATTTAACTATGCAAAAGCATCGTGCACAGATATCTTTTTATAGCTTTAATTAGGTATATTTATGAAATTGGTACTTGGAATGACAGTTACTTACCACCAACTTGAAAGATATGGTGCTTCGAGAAGACAACTGGAACATCACCGGGTCGGGATTCTGATCTCAAAGAAAGCATGGATGTTTATAAATGCATCATGGGCATTTAAATTATCATCGAATCAAAAATCTCCTCCAGAAGTTCATAGCAAAGACATAGAGGTAGAATTTTTTTAGATTCCTTACCCGAGGTGTACTCTATCTAAATTGGGATGGAACTGGTCAAAATCCATAATGTAAAATATAAGATGCCTAATACATTAACTAACGCGAAGCGCTCTCTTGGCCGTAATTAATCCAAGAACCTCAAGGTAAGAGAAGTAACAGCAAGACAACAACTTGTCGTTTCTTACAAACTACTTCTTATACTCGGCAATGTATTTTTACGAATAAACAAGGAAGCATATTTATTCTTATAAAATATGTGAAAAATATTCGGATGGTTTTATTGGGCAATGTTTGATACGTTTCAGACAACGTAGTTATTCAGGGTCGACCTTACTGAGTTTGGAGACTTGGGCGAAAATTTCCTCACCACTGTAAAAATTAAAATAAAGCGAGATCACGATGGAATCTTTTGCAAAAATTTTGTGAGTATATAAATTACGATTAAGCTATAACCTATTTTTATCCCGGTGGGGGGTTAGACCTCCCTCCACGCACTTTGACGTTTGGGCGCAATTACAAATTTGATAAATTTATTCGTCGGTGGGGTCGATCGCACTTTTGATGTTTGGACCTAATTACAAAAGTGATGCATTTATAATTTAAATATTAAAAGCTTTTGAATTATTTTGACTTGATAAAATGTAACTAGAAAAAGAGTCTAAATAATTAATAATTAAAAGCTCATATTGTTGATTCCTTTTTTTCAAAATATTTTATTAAAAAAATTTCTATATTAATTGTGACATCTTTTTCTAGTCATAAATTTGCTGTAATGTATCTTTAATAAATTTTATTGTTTCACGTTTAAAGAAACTGTGTTCTCCAATAAGCGACGTTATCCATACGTGCAGAGTATAAATTCTGAACATTGTTCTGTTTAATATAGGAACCAGCTGGACAGGCTATGGGCTTCCTTGCTAAAAAAAGCTTGTAAATGCGAAAGTTTGGCAAGCAATAAATTTTCGTCAGTATCTGACTTAAAACTGTTTCTAAAATTTATAAAATTTAAGTGTCTTTTAATCAGGGTTCATAATATCAGAGAGTGTTTGTGATTTTAACATTTTATTATATCGTTTGCTAAAACTGCGGTCATTTGCTCATAATGAACTGCAAATTAAATAATTTTCATTTGTGCTTCCTGTATAATGCTGTGCAGAGAGTACAGAGTTAAGGGAAAGGATAATCTGTCCCCAGGATTAAAATAAGAATAAAATTTAATTAATAAAACGATAAACCAGTCGAGGAAAAAAGTTTTTGGTTTTCTCAAAAGGTTTTTTATTATTCACCGCTATACCAGTCTGAGTTCGACTAAGCGATGCCCTGCTTCAATTTACCTTAAAGCCGCTACTGGCACAGTCCTTAAATTAACGTTGTTTTAGCATATGTCCATAGAAATAGCTCATAAAGAAATACGGTGATGACTAGCAGCTTTTGAAGTTTAATATGAAAACTTGACATTAATGGAGACTGTAAAAGTGTGTTATTCAATATCATTCTAATTTTGACTTAATCACTGAGAATTTCAAATCGCTCTTCTTCGGCTCTAGGCCCAGCAGAAATCTATGGCTAAGGACATTGACCTTAATTTGAAAGTCCTCTCACTTCGCGTTACTTATTAACTAATGATGACGATAACAACGACTTGCGATAAATCGTAGATAATTATGATGTGTACTTTCCTTTTATTGAAATTTGTATTATACTTGTATTAATGTCAACATGTAATATATATATATATAAACTTATGTAAGATAAAAAAGAAACTAAAAATTCTAGTTTAAATTTGTGATTGTTTTTTAACTTTTTATTTTAATTTATGTTTCCTTTCTGTCCTAAAAATAACAAACGTTTTTAATAAATCGCTCTAAAGTATGTCTTTCAAAATTCATTCATGGCATATGATTCTTGATGAATGCTAATGAAGCAAATACTTACATGACGTTTCAACAAATATTAATTACTAATAAGGGAACGTAAATTTGAAAATTAGCCAATGAGGACACATCTGAATTGAAACTAAATCATTCTGAAAGGGAATTTCATTGTCGAATTTGTTCTCTGATTCTGGGTCTAGCTAGATTGTCATCGCTACTTTGCATTTCTTATATATTACGTCTTTCTGAATTTTTTTATTGTTCTTTATTTTTTCTGAATCGGATCTGTGTTCTTTATACACTACATTATTGTATATGAATTCTCTTGGCCTTTTGCAGACTGATGCAACTTTTGAACTTTTATCGTATTGAATTTTGACATGTATTTGTATATGTTCATGCACATATATATGTAATTATATCATTTTTAATAACGATGCACAAGCATATCGATAAAAGCCGATTCATGACGAAATAGATGCATGGTGATGGAATAAAGAAGTGTAAAAGACGTTAGCAATACTAGAGGCTAATTTAAGACTTATTTTCCCTTGAGAAACACACCCTTAATACGAATCACAGTATAATAGACAAAATCTTCGCGCTTGTTCTTAATCACATTTATGCTTTTTCTGCATATAATATCTGATTTTGATGAACGAAAGTTCGGTACGTGGCAGCACGTTGGAAGGAGAAAAGCGACTGAAAGGATGTGACGTACATAACATCAAAACTAGATTCAGAATTATTTAGCTTTGTTTCAAATTGGTCTCTAAACGTTTCTGTTCTCAGAATTTAAGACTGCTGTTGGCTGTGTCATTAGAGTTATGTAAAAATCATATGAGGAGAATTAATGTTGAAATGGCGCAATTCAGAGAGATTTATTATAAGGAATTTCTATTTTTAGGACAGAAAGAGAACTAACCAAATTAGAATGGAGAATTAAACAGCTATTGAAAATAAAAATTAGAATTTTGATTTGTATGTTTTTTTGTCTAACACCGTCCTCCCCCACACACATACATTGTAAGACTAAAAGGAAAATGGTGTCCTAATTTAGCTTAATACCTGAAATAAATTTACTCTAATCAGTTATATTAAACCTACTAGTTAAGGAATTAGTTTCCTAGAAGTTAATATGCCGAATATAAAACTTATATTTAAAATGGAGAAACCAAATTGTAGGAAAAGAAATTTGCTTTGATACAATCTCAGTACTATATTAACGACATGTAGAAATTTGTGCATTTATTTAACAAAGCAAAGACTTAATTATTAAAGACTTAGCTTTATGTTGATTTCATGAAAGCTGTTGTGGTGAAGTTTGAAAGAAAGTTTTCCCTTAAATAACGGTACTATTTTCAGTTTCGCGAAGATGCAAAATTTGCGAGGAATGAGCAACAAGTGCCTCTAAGACAAGCTTCCTTCAAGATTTTTTAAAATTAGAAGTATAAAACTGAACTTGCCACAACTTAAACTATTATATATAGGAATAAAATGATATATAAACCTACAAGTTCCTAATGTTTGTATTATAGGTAATTTTTTTTATTTGTGTCTTCATGACTCCTTTTTTCCATTGCGTTAAAATTCAAATAATTAAATGTTCTTGCACAAATAATTAATGTTAATACACAAGTCTATGATGTTCTTGAATGCTATGCAGAAATTAAAAATTTTTTGAATTACATTGCTTGAGAAAAAGGGCGAAAAAAGGCCTTATTTTCTATAGTAAAGGAAACTATTTTTTCCCTAAATATTAGCAATATTTAGTTAAAAATACTCATTGTAAAAGGATTGTTCCGTTGTTCATGAGCGCTGTAGCTGTTTTCATGAACACCTTACGAGTATCCAGTAAGAATTGAGAGTCTAGTTGAAATTGAGAGTCTAATTTATTTTTGTAGTCATTTATAAACTTCTGCTTTTGTTCAAACAAACAAAATATTGTAAGTGAGTCGCAAGACATTGTTGCCAATCCAGTTATATCATGCAGTTTTTTTTCTCAGAAATGACTTTAGAAGAAATTCACATTTTTGAGGCTATTCGTCGCTGCACTGATATTGTCATTACGTATTTAACAAATGACATATTTGATTTAATTTTTCTCCGATAGTACAATTAAAAGAACTGTCCTGAAATTAATAAATGTTTCAGGGTGTAATAAGCGGGGAAACAAATAAACATTCATTAAAATGTGAGTTTTTGTTTGTTTAAATTCCTAAAACTTAAATACCTACGACTTTCTTTTAACTTTATTTCGAAAAGTATAAATATAGTCATTATCTTTGAATTATTTTGAATCGAACTATTCAGATGGATTTGAAATCAGGAATCTAAAATTCGCTATGAATGTATAAAAAAACTCAGCCAAGTGTCACCAGAAGAATCTATTGAATTTCACATCTGTATTCTACAATCGTTAAATATAAAAAAATACAAAAGATTTGGAAGACGAATGCAATTAAAATCAGACGAATGCAACAAACCAGAAGAATCTTGAATTTCACATCTGTATTCTACAGTCGTTAAATATAAAAAATTACAAAAGATTTGGAAGACGAATGCAATTAAAATCAGACGAATGCAACAAACCAGAAGAATCTATTGAATTTCACATCTGTATTCTACAGTCGTTAAATATAAAAAATTACAAAAGATTTGGAAGAAGAATGCAATTAAAATCTTATTCTATATTACCAAGAAGTGATAGATCAGATTCAATTGAACCCCTCCCTTCAACGGAAACCATTGCCTTTCTGTTCATCAAAAATTAGTTGATGAACCATTTTAGGTTATTTAATTATAGCAATTCACCCGAAAATTCTGAACGCCTCCTTTACGCAGAAGAATTCCAAAAATGAAATAAAAATATACAAAAACAAATCCATATGTAAATTCAATGTGCAAGAAAATAAAAGACACATAATTATGTTTTAAAATAAAAAAAAATATAATACCTTAATATGCATTATATATATATGACTGAGTTCAAAAGGAAGAGAGATTTTGATTATCCTATCTGGGAAAAAAGGTAGGATATATTTAAGATGTCTTTTTAATAAAAGTTAAAATTTAGAATAGTAAGAAATGGTGATCTAATCTTTTTGCACTGGAAGTTAAAACTTTCTAAAACATTAGTATAATCATATATATAGACAGACAGATTGATAGATAGATAGATAAATAGGTAGATAGACAGACAGATAGATAGATAGATAAATAGCTAGATAGACAGACAGATAGATAGATAGATATAAGGCATATGTTAAAATTAAAGTACAAAAGTTTGAACGAATAATTAGTAAAATTTTAATAGCACGTTGAAAAGTTTGGGCATGCGAAGATATTTTTATACCTCACTCTTGTATGGTATGGCTGCATAGAGAATTCAATAAACATGATCTACCTCCAATTTTTAATCTTTATCAATAAGGATTGCATGTTCTTTTATGATGTTAGTTGGCAAGATGAAACTTCGGCTACTGGTGTAAATTATAGGATGTTCTTTTCATTTTATTTTACTTTTTTAATTTTCTTTTTGGAGAAAGTTATTTACAGATGTTTAAGTTATTTTCATAGCATATCTGTAAAATGTTTACGTCAAGGGTATTTTTTATTCTTCGTATTATTTTAGAAGAAAATCGATTTCAAATAAACTAAATATCTCCAGTTTAAAATACAGTTACTTTCAGTACATAAGGGTAGTATCTACTTTCAGTGATACAGGTTTCAAAGAACCCGGTTCTTAAATGGCGTGTTTCTCGAATCGAATCAAATAAAAATTTTTAAAATATACTAAATCGAAGCAAGAAGTTGTTACCAAGCAGATATTTTGTGCAATAGTTCTATTTACGTTATCCTAGGCTATCCAAATTGAAAGAACGTTTCCTTTCCCAAATCTTTTCAGGAGGCGTCCGTCCGTCCGTCTCCAACTTCAAAGGCTATCGGCTCATATTTTATTAGGAAGGTGTGGAACAGGTGTCCTGGACACCTGCGTCTGCGACACTTGTGAAAGTGAAGGAAGATCAATCGATAGAGATTCTGGAAAAGTTAAAGAACGAGAACATCTTCTACTCCAAATGACAAGAAAGGGTTGCTTGCGATAGATTATGTATTCAGGAGAACAATATCAGGTGGTTTAAATCTAAGGCTAATGATAGGATTAATATTCCTTACTGAATAGTACAGTACTGATGCAAAAAAGAATCATGAGACGAATAAATTACAAATGTCACATGCTTACTAAAACACTTATTGCGCAGAACCAGATTTGAGTTTCGAATCTTACATAGGAATAAAGCTGCATGCTTTTTTTGCGTCTTGGTTTTTCTGACATTTTGCATTTTTATAGTCACATGTAACTTGTTTTAATTACATCATAGCTATCTTCAGTAAATTAGGGTTTTCAAACGTTTACCATTATGTTTGTAATCGGAAGATGTGGAGACTTTCACATATTGTATTTATTTTACCTGAAAGCTAAAGGTGTTCTCACCTCCCAAAATAAATTACTTAAAAAATTAAAAATTAATTTTAAATAATTTTAATTAAACATTAGAATCTTTTTTAGAGCATTCGGTACACTTATTTAAATCAAAATTTATTCTTACGAATTACTTAACGATTTTTAGTAATTTAATATACTTTTAGTGTTAATTACACAGTATTTAAAAAGTTTAATATGTAGTTTGTAAATGATGTCCACAGAACGGAAATAAAATTCATTTCTAATCACTTTTTTTAAGAAGAGATCATTCTTAAATAATGGATAGGAATAAAAAATGGAACTCAGACGAAACCAATCAGAAATTGATATCCGAAAAAATAATGTACTGTTCAAATATAATTATCCAATATTAGAAGAAAGAGTTCCATTTTCTAGTCGATTACATTATAAAGTATTTCTCCCGCCTTGTAGCATACCTTCGTGGTGTAGTGGTAAGCAAGCTCGGGGCGTATTCGAGAGGTCCGTGGTTCGAGTCCCGGCGAGGGCATCGCTCATTTTTCATATTTCCTGCTTCAAAAAATATCCTAATGTCTCTACAGTGGCGCCCAAACTAAAAAAAGGTGGTGGATGATTATTCTCCACCACCAGGATTTGGCGATTGGGTCCCCTAATCCCCAGTCACCCTTTAAAAGGAGAATTGCATAAGGTATTTATTTCTCCCATCTTGTTAGCATGCCTTCGTGGCGTAGGGGTCAGCACGCTCGGCGCATATTCGGGAAAGCCGTGGTTCGAGTCCCAGGGAGGGCATTGTTAATTTTTCATCTGATGAGATGAAAAATGACTACTACTTTGAAAAAATACCTCATGTCTTTACAACTCGTAGATCATACAAGGGATTCAATATTTAGATATTGAATTATAAAAATTGTAAAAAAACTATTCCTTTCAAAATGATGATCTAGAAATTTTCACGATTACAGTTATAGATGGAAAATGAAATGCATGAAGTTAGTTGAATTCCAGCCAGTAGAAAGTTTTTATTTTGAATATGTATCTATTTGATTAACACCAGAACAAAACGAAAAGTGTCCAGTTTTACATAAATTTCAGAGATCTAACAACACTGTAGCTCTGGTTTTGAAAAAAACCTGCATTAGATCACATTATAAAAAAAACTTATTACTCTACCCTAGAATAATACGGTGTTTCATAATCCGGGCATCTTTCATAAGAAACACATTTCACTGATGTTTTTCATCAATATGTATGAAGATAAATGCATGTAAAATTCAACTGATCCTCTCGATTTTGTCTCCTTTAGTCCTAAATATATCTAATATGTGAGAATGGCTTTCAGCACAAACGTATGCATGTACTGTAATCACATTTATCGTAATTACTGATTTGTGGTAACATCTACTACGCTTCAAAATGCTTTTGAGCTTCAAAGCACTTGTACTGCTCTCAGAAAGCGATAGATGTAAGATAATAATATGAAAAAAGTGAAAATATACGCAAGTTCTGCACGGGAAATGGGATGCCAAACTAGAGAAAGGCTTAGGTCTAGATATAAGTGAACAGAGCCTTTTACATGGTTGGGCAAAAAGATGTTCGCCTTGCTCAATTATTAATTATCGAGTATTAAAGAAAATAATTTCGGTCTTTTAGTGTGAAATAAAACTCAACGTTTTCTACACGAAAAATCGATTTTAATGAGTCAAATAATATTCGTGTAAAATACCGGGTTTTAACGAACGTTTCCCTCCACAGCATATATCATCTGAGCAAACAGTTCGCGTTGCCACGTTTAATCATATTATGTCACACGAGTTTTGGTATTTCAAAGAAAGATGTTTGATTTAGAACACGCTGGGGTATGAAATATGTAAAAAACATATCGTTATCATTAAGTGCAAGGTGTCTGAAATGGAACTATCACGCTACTAGATTAGGATCAACATTTACTTTCAGTTCCGTTGCAAAAAACCAGCTACAGAATGTTACCAAATGATGTGTACAGTTTTAGGTACTAATGTTGTATCATATGACACTGTGAAGGTTTGGTACCGAAAGCTCGAAAGCATGGACTATGGAATTAAAGAAGCAGAGCGCTCTGGCCAGCGTACTAATGTTGATGAAGTTTTGGAAGAAGATTTGTATGCAACCACTCGAGAGCTTGCTAAGGAGTTAGACGTTAATGCTATAGCTTTTAGTCGGGTTTTCCATCTTATAAATTTGAGACGTACGAGTTCAGGCGCTGGCTACCGCAAGAACGGACTCAAGCACATAAGGTCAGACGTGTTCGGGCTTGCACTAATTTACTCGAATATCAAACCCAGGAAAAATTCTGGACCGGATCTTCACTTGTGATAAAAATTGGATTTACTTGACCAGCACAGGCCGGAAAGGGGGTTGTTCTGAGCTCGTCGGCAGCGTCTCAAAGTCTGCAGTGTCTGACTCTTTAAGGATTCGAATGAGATCTTTGCCACACCCACCATATAGTCCTGACATCGTTCCTTCGAACTTCTACCTATTTTTACAACTGCAGCTACACCTTGCTGGTGATATCTTCCATTCTGCACAGGACGTTCGAAATGAGGTTGGTTTGTGTTTGGACTCGAGGCCACCAAGTTTCTGGGCAGAGGGCTTTGAAAAACTAACAAAACGTTGGAGGACAATCATAGATTTAGGTGGTGATTACTACCCGCACTAAAAGGTATTGCTTTCATGTCCTTTTTCTAACTCTATTAAGAATGTTTTCTGGCAGGAAACGTTCCTTACAACCAGATATTTTAAGGTTATGTTCCAAAAGATTTTATTTGAGAAGTTATATTATTATAAGTAATTAGTATATACACAAAGAAGGTATTATTAACATTATACAGTAAATAAAAAATTACATGTTATGAAAAACGTTATATGGTAAATAAAATTCCGAAAATCAAATTTTGAAATTCTAAACAGTTTAAATGTTTCAGAAGTTGTAAAATGTAAATCATAGCAAATTATGCAAGATAACTTATTACAAGTCTAAATTTTGGACATAATTTTCGAAACACTTTACAGTCGCTAGACCTGCATGTATTAATCTCATGAGTTGATAATACCCACACAGTAATATTAATGTTATGTTAAAACTGTGAAGTTTAAATTGCGTAGTTCATATAGAACTTCCAACAACTTAGTGACGTGTTGATATGTAAATTCTTTGCGATGAAACAGACGAATAGAAATTGATCCCGATTTTCTTTTTTCCCTCATATTCAGAACAGTGAAAGAGAAGTTTGTTTGAACAGAATAAAGTATGAAACAGACAATGGGGTGTTATATATCGATTTAAGCAACTACTAGGATGTAGCCGTTTATTATTTCCTTTTTGTCAAAAATTGAAGTTTCTTCGACCTTCAGATGCTCTGTCAAATATTATTTTTGCAAAGAATTTATAGGAATTCTAAGTAGTATGCGATGTAAATGGCATTTCGGACATAGAATCTGAGTTGATTGGGCACCCTGTATGTTAAGTTGATTTTTTATTAAGTTGATCAATTTTCCGTTTTCTATTTCGACATTAGAAATAATCCAAGTGAGATTGATGTTAAACTTTGCATTTCATTTGCTTAATTTTATCGAGGCTTTTAAAAATTATGGAAGGAGTGATTTAAATTTTGAATGGTCTCCATACCAGACAGATTATCTGACGAACCGCAAAAATGTTGTAGGTTATAGGTAATTAACAAGTCAACTGATTTTTGTAGCGTAGGATTCGGCTTGAAAAACATTGCTATTTTCGTTAAGATTGCCTTTTATTGAATTGCATAATTGCTATCATGAGATAAATGTCATAAAAAATTAAAATTGCATCAAAATAAATTTTTGATTCATTTTTATAGGTTCTGGAGAAAATAGATGATGAATCGTCTTTCAAATTAAAATGTATACAATTGACATGCAAAGCAGGATGTATTGGAAAACATTATGTGCGATTTTCAAAATACTAGGCGTAAAAATTAAGGTAATTAATTTTATTTCGATTGAAACAGGATGGACTTCTTAGCATCAGCTTGTAGAATCTGTTAGGCGTTTAAAGACTAAGAAAAGTGAGATAATCACGATGTCAGAAAACTGAAGAAATCCGGAATGCCTTTGCCAGGATTCGAACTCCGAAATTCCGATATTTAGCCAGACTTGCATCCAGTTACATATAAGAAGACCCGCAATAAGGAGTGAGAAAATAATTTGCAATATTTCTTACTTAAAGGGCGACCGAGAACTCTTGGACCCACTCGACAAATCCCGTCCACCACAATCAAAACCAGTGCCACTGTACAGTCATTAGACATTTTAGAAGCTGTTAATCTGGAGAAGTCAGCGATGCCCTGTCCTAGATTCGAGCTCCGAACCTCCCGATTACTAAGAGGCCGTACTAACTGTTACGTCCTGAAGGCGCGTAATAAGGAGGGAGAAAATACCTCCAACCTTCTGCTTGAATGTGGTAGGTAAAATGCCGCAAGTGTATCGTTGCAACATTGAAAGGAGTTCTATCAGCTTTTATTATTTGCAAAGAAAATAGTCTCCTAATTGAAAGGTAGTACATTTTTTTTGCTTTCGGTTACATACATTGCTCGTATACAGTAACATAATTAGCTGTTTTTGAATAACTGTTTCATATAAAATTTTCAAACAATGAGAATTACGTCTTCAACTGTAATCTTCATTTTATGCAGAGTATTTGCTATGCTGGTAGGATTTTAATATTGTAGAGACATTAGGTAATTTATGAAAGCAGGAGAGATGAAACATGAGCAATGCCCTCGCCTGACTCGAACCACGGACCTCTCAAATTCACGTGCTGACCACTACACCACGAAGGCATGCGAAGAAGGCGTTAAGTCAGAAGCCCAATAAAAAATTATGAAGCATTACTCCAATATACACTGGTGTGCAAAAATTAAGGACGAAGTCGAAAAATTAGCATATCAGCTGAACGAAGAGGCAGAGCGGACAGAAAGACAAATCAGGAGATTAAGTAAGGTGATGCACGGTAGCACATGCGCAGATATGCAGGTAGACGAAATGGGGGAGTGTCTGAGTAGTATAAAGCATGTTGTCGGTGTAAGATCAGTATATCTGGCAAAGAGATTGCACGCCATATAGCAGTTAAAATCACACCGAGTTGCTGCCTCAGCGAGAAATGGCGAATAATCAATCTGTTAGACGACATCTGGATGCTTTTACCCGAGGTCGAATCATTGGGAAGTTGGAGGAAGGCCGCAGTGTGACAGGTGTGGCTGCAGAGTTCGGAATCGCTCACAGCATCTATTCACGACTTTGGAGACAATTTCAAACTACAGGAACAGCTATCCGGGGGTTTAGTAGTGGTCGTCCACGAGGAACCATACCCGCAGATGACCGGTATATTGCCTTACAGGCATGAAGAAACAGGCGGCAGACAGCGGGAGAAATCGCTAGACACACGACACAGGCGACTGGATGACCGATATTGCGTTTTACCATGGCCAGAAGACTGTACGGTGGTTTGCATGACGCCCTGTACGGTGTGTACCTCTAACGCCTGCCCATCGGAGAAGGCGTTCTCTGTGGTGCCGGGAACATCGGAATTGGAGAGACAATGAATGGGGACGAGTACTCTTTACAGATGAGAGCAGATTTAGTCTGAGTTGCGATTCTAGACACATACACATCTGGACAGAGCGGGGAACACGCAATAACCCCTTCAACATCATCAAAAGGGACTGTTTTGGAGGTCGCGGAGTTCTCGTTCGAGCAGACATAATGCTTGGTAGCCGGACCGACCTTCATATCTCCCAAGGAGGTTCGTCACCTGGGACTGCTATTGTAACGAGGTTCTTCTTCCTTACATGCGTCTTTTCACAAGGGCTATGGGTCCTCAGTTCCTCTTCATGGACGACAACGCTCCACCTCATCGCACAGTTACTGTCGAAGAGCTGTTGGAGAGTGAAGATATTGAACACATGGATTGGTCGGCAAGGTCTCTGGATCTAAATCCCGTCAAGCATGTACGGAACTTACTAGGGAGACCCGTGGCAGCACGTAACTTATCGCCAGTAACGATTCCGAAACTGCGATTGGTGCTACAAGAGGAACGAGCAGCAGTGTCTCAACAGCTCATTAACAACCACACATCCAGCATGCACAAATGATATGAAACCTGCCTAGCAGTCAGGGGAGATCATATCCCCTATTAAAGACCGGATGTTTCTTGCTGGACACCCATCACAGGGATGTTTCGGCTTTCAGTCGCATTGCGCTCCATGCTACTTTTTCAATAAAGCTTCTTTTTATCCCTCTGATTTCTCTTTTAGTAAGTGTTGCTTACATTACTCATGTCCTTACTTATTGGGGATCTTACGGTATTAAATGTGTTGATTTGGAAAGCTTTTGTACAAAGTTATATTGAAAAAACCGTCTCGTCCTTAATTTTTGCACACCAGTGTATTTTAGCTGTTTGACAATCTTTACATTTTTATTTTTTAATTGCCTGGTTTCTTCCCCATTTTTTAACAGGAGTGTGCGCAAAATACGGCATGCAAGTTTTCTTCAGTGATGATGAGCTTCTGTTCTTTACAAATAGAGTTAAATATCTGAAGAATTTCATCACAGTTAGACTCTCGTTCTTTAATTACAAAAGCAGTGTCATTAATAAAAAGTATTACTTTTGCATGAGGGGTGCATGCATGGAAGAGAACATTGTTAAATATCGTGTTCCATAATTCTGATCTGGTGCATAATTTTTACGGAGAATTGTAAATATTTGCTAACTGAATACTTGCGGCCAATAACATTGTTTCGGGTTTTAAGAAAATCAGCATGATTAGGAAAGGATTGGACAGACAGACAGAATTCTGTCATTTCAGACAGAATTTCATCAGACAGAATATTTTAAGATAATTGGCCACTGTAATGAGTAAAACACATTCTTTAGATCATGTACTGCGGAAAGTAATTTAATACACTTATTGTTAGAAATTTCATAACGCAGAAATTGATATAGCTGTATCTAGCTTATTTATTATTAAACAATTATAATTTCAAAGGTGTTGAAACTAACGTGGGATGGCTTGTTGTCTCACCTAACAACTTACCCTACAAGTTAAGCACAGAAATGAGTTATCTCTCGGAAATGATTAACTGCTAGCACACAAAAGAGGACTCAAAGTTAAAGGTAAGTGGCGGAGTAACATAAATTTTATGAACTGCAACGTGTGAAGTAATACATTTCAAAACAGGGAAAAAACAAACTGCATATCATCTCGTCAACTTACAATTTAGCTGCTTGCTAGGATGCTCAATTTCAAAGGTGAGTAAAACAACAGGGTCTAACAGAATGTAAACAATTCTACGACTCTGCGTTGAAACTGAAATTTTGCTACTCATATAACAACTATCGTAATTCGCCGAACTTCTGATAGCTGTAATTCTTATTCTGGAAGAGGTTTCTGAAACAAGACGGCAATACTCAAGTTTCAGTGGCGTGCTATTAAAATTACATCTTAGTTTTAAACTATGCTACTTGCAGTAACATTTGCATGAACCATTGGTTTTGGTGAATACAGTGACGAGACGAGGAACAATGTCACACGATGATTTCTGAACCCAAACAGATTGGCACTAAAGGTGTTATTATGGAGGCGATATTTGATTTGATTAAGCACAGAACTTGTGTTGCAGAAAGCAGTATTTTAAAACGAAAAAATTCAGGATTGCGTTATGAAACGAAACTAATTTAAGATATTTTTAAACATCTGGGTTAGAACAAGAGAATTTAAATGTGGAATAAATTTGGATATGTTGTTGGCGATTAAATCTAGAACAGGAGCTTTCTTTACAAGATAAAAGTTTAATAATAAAGGTAATTTATTTCTCTTCTCGCGAAAGAAGTGTCGTTGCTTAATAATATCCCTATTCTCTGTCATGTGTCTACGTACATCAGAATCTTGAGGTGGATCGTCTTGAAGAAAAATAATGTTTAATATATTATTACGAGTAGCTGATGGCAAATCACTATTAATTAGTCTGCTTGGATTAGATTTTGTTGAGTAAGTAGTATAACTAAGTTTAAAATTTTGTAATTTATAATTTTATAAGTTTTTCTCTTTGCTTACTGCACATTTCACAACTTTATTTGCGTAGATTGCTATCATCAGACATTCAGATCGTTTTTATCAGAGTTTGGGCTTTATTTTTTCTAATAAAAACTCTTAGTTTACCAGAAAATTTTATTTAAAAAATTATTTTTAATTAAAGAATGGATTTCATATGTTTGTATGGTACTAAAGCGATATTGTGGGAGTTATAGACGAAAACATCGCGGATGAAAACAACGCAATGTGAAAACGGTGTCGTATAAAACATCGTCGGACAGAAGAAAGTAAAGAGAAAACATTGCAGATCTAAAACATTGTAGTACAAAACATAGTGGCCCAAATATGTTTTTCATGCTTTAAAAGTTATAAATGAATATTCGTATAATTATTTGTGAACTCAAGTAGGAATGAAGAACATTTTTACCTCTATTTTCATATTTTTGGATTAAAATTTTTTTTTGCTATAGCAGTTAACAGAAATCTTAAATATGATATTTAATTAAACAATTTTAGTAGGGATAACTACTGCCAGTTACACATATTTCTTTCTCTAATCTTTTTTAGATTATGTCATTTATGAAAAATTACTAATAAAACTTTATGAAAGAGATTAATTAATTAATGAATTTCATGAGTTAATTATATAAATTTAAAATTATAATAACTGCTATACCTAACATTATTTTTCTGCTTATTTTCAGTTTCGAATGCTTAAATTCTCTTCTTATTTTTTCATCAAAAACTTATCATTTAATTCAAAAATATGAAAATAAAAGTATTCCTCATTCCTTCTTACGCTCATAAATCATTATGCTAATATGCAGATTTTTAAAGTCTTATAAAGCATGTTTGTGATATTATCATCATGCGATGATTTGTATGTGCTTTATTTTTACCGCGATATTATTTACGACGATGTTTTTGAACCGCTTTTTGACGATGTTTCGTATAGAACTGTGAGGATTTCTCCTTCCTTTCTTTTTTCCCACAATGTTTTGTACGACAACGTTTTTCCCCTTGCATTATTTTTTCCTCGACCTTTTCGTCCGCAATGTATTTGTCGCGATATTTTCAGCGGGAGCCATTGTGGGGCACTATTAGTATCAATAACGTTCTGACAGCTGTTTTTACATTATCTGATAACTTCCAAATTTGAAATAAAATTTTTTATTTTTAATTTTCTTATTTTAATTCTATGCAGTATAAGTTCAGTATGAGTATTTTGAAGCTGAGAATTAAAATTATAATCAAAATTTATTCATTATTTAAAACGTTTTTATTGTCATATACTAAAAGTGATGTAATGAAGAGAGATGGTTATATCAGGCTGTTGTCATTTATGTTTTAGAAAGTAGAAGAATCGTTATATTGCGAATTATAGTATTGGTCGAATTAAGTCAACTGACAACTAGCCTCGTACATATAGATCAAGGAAACTTACAACAAATTATGTGCATAGAACGAGCCAGAAATAATATGGGAAAACGATATATTTTAATTTAGAATATTTTCAATGGGTATTAAAATATCATTAATCATGGATTATTAATTATAATATTTACAGGAAGATTACAGTACATGTAATCAGTAAATATTGTAATACAGTCCTGTATTACAATATTTACATGATTAAAAGATTAATAATAATAATATTTACAGAAAATGAGATACTCTTCTATAAAAAATTCCATGATAATTTAATAATAAAGGACAATATGTTTCGTAAATAAATTATTGCATGAGATAAACGAATTATCGATACTTGTGATATATTGTAGAAATATTAGAAACTAAACTAATATTGCATAATTCAGTGATTTTATGTGATCGCCATCATTTTCCTTATTCATAAACTCACAGAATCATAGAATATTTCTCATAGATCTTTTAAATGATTTCGGTAAGCCTTCAATTACCTATTTGCCCTGTATTCCTATTTTAAAATTTAAATAACGGTATAATTTTTTTGTTGAGGAATATGAAGTTGAGATGTGACTTTTTTTTAAATGTCCAGTATAAGTTTAGAAGTTGTAACAACATGGAAAATGCACTTGTAAAACCTTTGATTCGTGATTTTAACATCAAAACTTGCCAGTTTTAAAAATTTATAATAATATTCTTGTATTAACTTAATACAGCAACGATTCCATATAACCTGCTATTCCATATAACTTATAATCTATTTTTCGTTAAATTAATCATTTTGACTGGAATTTTTCAATTTGAACGCAATTTTAAGTTCTTAAAAGAATTGTGTTTTAATTTATAAATTTTCATTTATCTAATAATTGCTAAATTTGATAAAATGGAAAAATCTTTTGTTAAATAAAATATTCAATAATAATTTACTTAACTAATATGCTTTTTTAAAGGGAAAAAAAAAAAAGGAAAGAGTTAATCAGTACTGTAAATGCTGTAATGTACAGTACTGTAATGACAAGAGGACTTGCTTTTCTGTTATAGGCAGTATCTTACGCTGCATTTTACAAAGATTAGCATTACATCTATACCAGCTGATATTCTGATGCTTGCCAAATGAAGACGCAGCGTTGCTGCTCATAAGAGCAACAATTCGGAAGAAACCGTGTATTAGTACCATTTTGAATGCTATATTTACGCAGATGCATTATGAAATATGCTTTTGTATTTTAAAAAAACTTATTTCCATTCAAATCCATTGTTTTCCAACTTGTTCAGAAAAATGAGGTTCTGTATAATCAATTTATTAAATTTCTATAAAGCAATTTTATTGAACCATAAATCGGTTACATTTAATATATATTTATTTCACCCTTTTAACTAATAAGGAAAAAAGCAAACTGTAAATTAATTGGATACGACGCAACCTTTGTTGAACATACACAGTTAAGGGGCTTAAACATGTGCCCCGTATTCAATAACTATAAGTGCGAATTTATATATTTAAATCATTACAATAAGCGATCAAGAAAGGCGTTGGGTATGACGTATGTCAGTAGGACAGAGGCAAGAAGGAAAAGAATGAAAATAATACTAAGGCCATTATATTAAGAACAGAGAATTGATGGTTCCCCTTTATTTCTCTTTGTTAATTAAAATCTCTGATTTGAATACTTTTCATTACTATCAGGAAAATTCTTCAGTTTTTACTTTTTCTATTATGCAAGTATTTTTATAGGAAAATAATATGACAGTAATTAATTTTAAAATGGTGTATTTCAGAAAGGCTTACTTTAACTATAGGTTTTGTATATTTGTAAGATATTGAAGTGAAATAATTAAATTAAAAAAGAGAAATAAGTAGCTACAGAATTTTATCTTGCAAATTCTTTATTATTGATTTGTTTCACGAAATTGCCCATATAAATAAAAAATTAGCGGACATAAATCTGCAGTAGATTGTAAAATTAATTTTATCACTAGTAACAGTTATTCCCTTTTAAGAAAAAATTTAAAGAACATAAAGTTTGGAAAAGGAAACATACCTCTTTCTTTTCCTACATGATAGAGCCTGGTGTCAGATGCTCCTCTCCGGCTTCATGAGTCAAAAGAAGTCGAGGTCAGTGAGTCACAGGCTAATCTTTAGCTTCGTTATAAAGAAATACTGACCCGTCAAAACTCATCACAATTGCTTAATCTGAATTAAAACGATAGGGTATCTGATTTCGGAATTAAAATGATGTGCTTATTGTCATGATTCATTTTCGATTAATTAATTAATTATCCTTCTAACTGAATGTGCCTTATTTTACTCACAGATTCGGAGGACATACGTATTCAGATTAGTTTAGATTATTATGCGTAGACTATGTTTAGGTTAATTTATGTAGGGAATAAAAACTTAAATGAATTTTGTTCAGATTTCCAATTATTTATTTTTAAGTTATCTTCTCTCGCTCCTTTTCTTTTAATTTGCTTCAAAAACTTTTTAATTTACGTTTTATAAAGGTATTAATTTTATCCTGTTTCAGAGCCTTTTTCCCCTTTCCGAAAACAGATAATACAGAATCAAATGATTTTTGGTACAGATTATTAAATTCTGCTGTATTTTAAGCAGTCCTTATTTATTTTAATACTTGAAAAGATTCGGCTCCTCTGCGATACAAATTAAATAAACTTCATGTGTTATCCAGTACTCTTTAGATACATGAAAAAGGGGAAAATTATTTTAGCAAAGATCGATCTGCATTGAAACATTTTAAATGGAATTCCTGACACTTAGTTTCATTCGGTATTTCTGGAACTTAAATTGCACCAACGACCATCAAGTACTAAGTTTTCATCTACGCAATGCACATTAAAAAAAAACCGGAGAGTAGCATCTGAGATTCCGTGACAGAGGGCGCCACTAACCGGTCTCTCTCTCCTTCACCCTTCTCTTCACCACTGTCGTTAGCATCCCCTCTCCGGAGCGGTTATCACTCGTACGCCCCCCCTAGATCCGGTCACAACTGTGCACCCCGTCGGTCTGTCTGCCGGCTTCTCTCTCTCCCCTCTCACGCACTCTCTCCGGAAACGTGGTTCTCCCCCTCCGGAGGTTTTTCCGAGTCCGGGAAGCTTTCAAGTCCGGGAGACAACAACGCCATTTCGGAGCCAGCAACGAACAAGGCCGTTTGTCTTCCGGCCGGCAGTGTCCTGGCAATGCCGCGACCTTCTCGGGCGGCTGCCGCAGAGGAGGACGGAGTCTTCCCGTAGCCAGATGAGGCCAAAATGCCGAGATCATTCTTGGTGAAGAAAGCTAAGTACCCTGTCGACCATGGAAATCGGTGGCCTTACAGGGAACCTTCGAGTCCAACGGAGGGGGCCACTGCACCACCTTATCCGGTGTCACCACCTCATCACTGCCTCACCGTCCGTTATACAAACGGTAAGTCCATAAGTTTTCTTTCTTACAGTACTATATGCAAGGCGGTGAAACAAAAATAAAGTTGACAATTCTTTCTTTATCCAAAGCGATTTTTAAAACTGCATTCGCAAGCATAATTAGTTGATAATTATCAGTAAATTGGTTTGCTTAGAATCTAATTTTTCTACTGCTTAGAAACAAGTATCATAATTATTTTGGTTAACGGGAAGCATAAAAGTATTGCAAGATAAGAGAAGCTAATTATAATCTTATGTTTAAATCATTGATATTATTTATATAAACACCAATTATCAATATTTAGACTAAACATCATTAGGGAAGTTATATAACATTGCATTATATTGGGTAATTACGAGACTTACAATTTTGGGGTTTGAATTTCAAGACAGTATCGTTGACATCCACAATTTGCTTCTACTATATATTTACTTTCCTTTTAATTCCAACAGTAATACATTACTGACTTAATTTTAAACTAAATTCATAGTATGTGTGGTGAGGGGATTTAATGCTAATTAAATAATTAACTGCTTCTTAAATTCTTTTTTCTGTACAGGAGAAATACATCATAAGACATGCGCAACAAGCTGTTGCTGTAACTTGTGGCTCTTAATAAGCTACAAAGCATCAATCACACTACGATATATGTTATATTATATTTCTATAATAAAGTCAATTAAATAATACTTTGTTAAAAAACAACAAAGAGATTCAGTTTAGAGGAAAAGTTACGTATTTTGCACTTCCCCCGATGGCAAAAACCGCTGCGTGGATATTAAAAATATTTTATTTTGGTTATCTTTAGAATTCCCGATAAAGTTTTAAATGCTGGCAAATATTATTAATATTCTCTTTGTTACTTCTTAAAAATAATACATGGTGATAAAATTTGCAGAAACATCCGTTTATTTGTGTTTGCGTACATTTCTCTTTATATTATTTCTTTAAAAACAATACTTACCGATAACATTCAGTGGCAACTTTTAAAAAGCGATACGGACAAAAAAGTGAGGTTTAAAACTAGTAGCAAATCTGGCACTTAGGCAAAAAATGAAATTTTGAATTTACTTCTACGCTTCAAGAGATCTTTGCAATACATGACATTTCAGTAGCACTTTTGAGAAGAGACACATAAATACGATGAAAATTTTTCCTACATGTACAGTTTGATAAAACTCCTCCTCATGCAGGTTACAAAACACTTGCAGGTTAGAAAACACATGCAGAAATCGATTGTAAATGATCCTACAAAGTTACATATTTTGTACGTTTTTTCTAAGAATTATTCAAAGTTTTGAATGCATTCGAAAAACTGTTTAGGAGACCGTAATAAAGATAAACTAAATAGCTTATGTTTCCATCGATGGCAATATTTGCCAAATCTTCTCAATATTAAATGTCTGATAGTACAATGTTATATAAGTAACTGTCCGGAAAGTTTGGAAAGTCTCCTTGAAAATGATTTTCCAGCGTCATGACCGCAAAAATAAATTTCCAAATTTGAGAGTAGTTAATTTTATGTATATACGTAGTGTATTAAATTTTCGCAGTTAACGTATCCTGCGAAACTTTTAAAGTAGCAACATGCAAAGTTATATCGGTTTTGGTTTGAACATCAAATGTGTACATTTAGCTCATTCTGTCAACTGTAAAATTAATATTCTGTA
Organism: Stegodyphus mimosarum; assembly: GCA_000611955.2. Taxonomy (NCBI): domain Eukaryota; kingdom Metazoa; phylum Arthropoda; class Arachnida; order Araneae; family Eresidae; genus Stegodyphus; species Stegodyphus mimosarum. The sequence continues at coordinate 27,728 of KK116007.1, forward strand.
TGATAAATATATTTGGAAAAGCTAGCGCGGTAGGCATATTAATTTTTTATGTAATATAAATTTGATTGATCTACGTAAATTAAAATATAAAGCAGAAATAATTTTTATTTAGTGATATGTAGATTTGATGTTAGATGTAAAACTATGTTCTTCGATTTTAAATGTATGCATAAATTAATTTAAATCAGAGAATAATTTACCATAATCGCCAGGAGAAAATTAAACTTTATTCTTCATTAAATAGTAATGGAAACACACTAATGTAAAACTTAAATTAAGCAAAAGAGCAACTTTGATTTTGGCGCAGCAACCTTCTTTCTAAGCCAAAATTTGATTGCTGTTTTGTCTAATTTTGAACCTTGCTCCTAAGTTTTTCAAACATTTATTCCGCTACAGGTGTGATTTACATACATGAAGGAATTCTCTGTGTTTAATGAAAATATGCGAAAACAATAAAGAGCATTGTTTCTTAATATGTCCTTCTGTAGGAATCCATCGATCATTCTCAAGTATAACACTTGATTACTGAGCATTGTTTATAGAGTTTGCTTTGTTTTACCAAAAATAGTTCCAATGGCAGAATCATTTTAAGGTATATAAATCAAAAATCTAAAGTGAATGTAAATTAATAATAACGTTTTAACTGAAATATATGAGAAGAATTGAATTAGAATTCCAGAATAAATGAAATAGAATTTTGTTTCTTACTACATCTCATTCCTGAAAGATATAGAAGGGAAATCATAAGTGAGGACAATTTTACCTACATACTAAGTACTAAAACATTACAATAAACTCGTTAGAATTAGGTCTTATGAAAAGAAGATCATTATTTCATGTGAGAAATTATTATACTTAACGATTGCAAAAATCAATTGCTTCTGACAGATTAATTATAATAACCAGCTATTCTAAAATTTTCTGCTGTCAAGAATTTCATTGAAAGGAATATCAATGCGTTTTCTTGCTTGCAGTTGCCATTGATGTATATGTAAACGTAAACGATCTTTCATTAAATTTGTATGCCCTTTTCTATGTAAAGATTTCTGCCTGTAGAATGTTCTCTACTACTAGTAATTCGGCTTATCAACGCAGAATTAAGATTTGAAAACCATAAGAGTAATAATAGAATTGCAATCAAAACTGTTAATGAAAATCATTTGAAAAAATAACTCACGCGTGAGGAATCTAAATAATTTTTCTAAAATGAAAAAGCTAATAAGAAGGCTAGTATGTAAAGCTTTCATAGTAGGAAAGCGCAGTCAGAAAGAATTCCTGAATCAACAGAAGCCTCTGAATGTAACTTGCATGATTAAACATAATTAACTATTTATCTGCATCTGCCTAAACTTATTTTTCTCAGATGACGTTTAGTCTAAATAAAAGTCTAAATGAATTTTGGTAATATAGATAAAAGTTAAAATAGATAGAATAATCTATCTATATATATATAAAGAAGAAAGTCTGTTTGATTGTCCTCTAATAACTCAGTCACTACTACAGCTATCGTCACCAAACTTTCTATAATTCTTTTCTGGGTTCTGGAAGAGGTTGCTGTCTACTTGTTTTACAAAAAAGTAGCTAAAATCAGAGATATTAATTAAAAACTCGGAAAAACGATCATTTTTGCACTCATTTTTCCGAGTGGCAATAATCTCTTACTCTGGAGATGAAAACATTCTATTTCGAAAGTTGTTGCCACTGCTCGCTTTCAAATCCTAGAGTTGTTAATAAAAAATTTCGAAGTTTTACGATGAAATAAAAATAGCGTTGCCAAATATTAAATACATTATTTCCGATTCCATAAACTCATAGGAAGCCATTTCGACTATTACAATCTTCATAATTCCTCTTAATCAGCTGAAATATTAATTAAAAACACCGAAAGCGTTAATTTTCCCACTCATTTTTCCGAGTGGCAACAATCTGGCGCGTTGGATATAAAAGCGTTTATTTCGGAAAGTGTTGATACTGCTCGCTTTTCAAATCGTAAAATTTATTAGTTAAAGATATCTAAGTTTTACAAAATCTATATATATAAAGAAGAATGCCTATTTGTGTGTTTATTTCATTATTTGTTGCATTATTGATTTCCGATCAATTATGATCACTTTTTTGCGATATGTAATAGACTAAAATTGAATATAAGTGAAATATCGGATGGAATTTGAGTTTTTTCGACCATTTGATTAGGAAGATTAAAAATTGATAGCCTGCCATTATTTCTGATATAATGAGAAAGAATCAGTTTATTTTTCTATTGAAATATTTTATGTGGGTTTCATATGGCATCAGACTGAAAAATGTATGACTATGAATCTTATTTTTTGCATCGTTGTTAGAGAAGGATTACAGCGGTATCGTTCTCTCTGTTGTTAAATGCATTGCTCTCAATCTAACTTAACTGGCATCGGGTACTTCCGCTAGTAACTAGATAAATAAAAGTGACAGGATTTTCTGCACTATTACTTGCTGATTTATAAATTTAAAATTAACAATCAATAGCCACGATGACTTCGGGTTTCTAGTAACTCCAACATTTAAACTTAAGAATTTCAAAATGCAGACATAGCTTTGTAATTCTTTTCTGACAAACGTTATCCCAATCATAATCATTTCACAAATACAAAACTCACTCGACTAAAGTGGGAACCACTAACAGGGGACTAGATCTTACTGTATCTCAAAGGCGGTTTCCCTCACTGTTTAAAATTGACTTAATTTGTACTTTGGTGAAGGCTGAGGAAATATGTGGAAGATATAGAAGCGAATTCAAATAAAAATATTTATATGAAGAGGCCCTGAACTGTCTACAGTATGAGTTCACTTGAATATCTTCCTTGCTGTTAGCTATGTACTACTTTGACAATATCTTTATTTGTGCTTCTTATTCGTGCGTACAGAAGCCATTATCAGCTCACAGTCAGTCACTGTTGCTATAACCAAATAAATTCTTATAGTCCAGTGTGATGGGTTCTGGTATTATATTTATTTTAAGGCTTTATGTAAGTTTGTGATGAAAACATCCATTCAAAACTTTCTGCTGTTTCAAACTTGTTTTTGAATTTTTTGCCAGCTTTTAAACGTAAGCTGATACAAAAATAGTATACAATTACTGAGTTTAGCTTTATTGAAAATGATGTTTCTCATGCTTTTAAGCATGGAAATTTTCATAATCTTTTGGACCTTACTTGCATTCATTATAGAAGTATATTACTTCTCTTTACGGCTAAGTAGCACTTTTCTAATTGCATGTAAACTGTAAACCACCAGTTTACATGCCATTTCGCGAGGCCTTAAATAATTGATGGGTTTTATTCAGTTGTTGCGTCCGAATACACTTAAGCCGCACTCTGACTAAGCAAGACGAACGAATGAAGCTTTGTCTCATCTTGATTTAGAAGCTTGCAACTCAATAACAACAAATATATGAAAGTAACTAAAATATTTATCGGTACTTCAAGTTAAAAATACAGCTAAAAGTAATACCAAAGCTTAATTGCCGCTGCTTGCGGACTGATACTCATACAACAGCAACTAATATTTTATAGATCAAAATACTAAAAGATCAAAAACTGAGAACCTGGTCTCTGTGCTAACGCTTCTGATATAGCTACAAATGAAAATTAAGTCGCATATAGTTAGCACTCCAACTCGAAAATAAGAGGAAACTCACAACGCTTTGGATCGCAATATCGCTCTAAATCTAAATTCTTTCTTTTTATTTAAATTCCCTTCTTTGGAATTTCTGGCACAGAAGACGAAATATTAGAAATATAGGAAAGATTTAACATAGGTAATATGTTAACTAAAATAAATGTTATAGAAGAGTGTTTTTTGCGCTTAATACAAGTTCACATTATACAAATACAAATAAAATATTACACTCAAATCCAGATTGCGATATTAGTGATGGTTAACTAATGCATATTTGCAATACCATCATAAACTAATTCAAAAAATAAATAAACTGTATGAATATTTTTACATAACAATTTCTAAACAATACATTTAAAGAAACAATAAAACACTTTGAGCATCCAATACTGATGATTCTGCGAGGTTCATCTTCAACGCTTTTGAAAATGAGAAAAATAGAGAAAAATTTCAAAATATTAGTATCTTGAAATTTTATTTGTAAATATATCAGATCATAGCATGAAAAATCTCATGTTTTCTTGTCCTTTTAAAATTGTCTTTAAGAATACTAATTTAGTTGACTCTTATCGAAAATGCTTTTATTCACACTAGTTACAGAATGTTGACCGAAGGTTGAAAATATTCCACTTTAATGTCATATTAAGGTAAGCGATGTTGCTTTTATTTTCAAAGAGCTAACCGCTTTATTTAGGAAACTGGTATCCTGCAATAAAGGAACTCTTCTTAATGTTCAACTATTTAGCTATTTCAATTACAATAACGTACATTTACTATCTGCTATATAAATAATTTTACTGGTGTTTAAATCAGGATAATAAAAAATTTCGTGATTATTTAAAACGTAAGGAAACAAAAAGCATGCATCTACAAAAAACGTTAGGTAAAGCATTTCCATGTTTCTTCCAACAATTTTCGCCTATTACACGGATAAAATGCTTTCCCTTTTAAAGCATAGAGATATAGACAAATCATTACGAAAAACCGAACAATAAAATTTCTGATGTTTTATTCTCAAAGATAAAGCCTATTTTTACTGCGCAGCAATTATGTAGCATTTATCCTAACAGAACCTTTTATTGCGTAATGCTGCTCTGCCAAAACCGAAAATACAATATAATCATAAAATGTGATCCATAAAATTGGACCAGGAGACGCGTAATAAAAATAATTTATTTTTTGACACTGTACCTCCTGGGTGCAATTAGACATAAATGAGTAGATACTAATGCAACGAAGCCTTTTCACAGCTGGCTATTTTATTTGTCGTCTTCCTTACTGGTTATTTAAAATGAGTGTTCTCTTACTGTGAAATAATAAAAAAACTGCGAAATATTTATTTGAAAAGATTCTCCATTTTAGTATATATTTCAGTTGCGGTAAGAAATTATATTTTGCATATAAATAATCTAAAACAAGGTTACACATTTATTCTGCATGTTTGCTTAACTGAATTAGCATGCAAAGATATATAGCTGTCAGTCAAATTTAATTAATTCACATATATTTATATTTTACAGTGTGTGCTCACATTCTTGCAAATTCTTGCAATTCTTCACATATATTTTACAGTGTGTGCTCACATTCTGCATTCTTACAGTCTGCTCTCACATTCAAATTCTTGCAACACACTCACAATAAAAGTTATAAATACGCAGAGCTATCTTTTTTCTAGAGATTTAACTAAAGCCAGAAACAAAGTCAACTATTACGAAATATTTGTAAGTTATGTCAAAGAAACGAAAATAATAATCCAGAAATTTGTATTGTTAAGTACTGAAAAAGTTAAGGATTGTGTTCAGTTAATAAGTCAAATAATTAGTTTGTATTCTTTAATTTAATTATAATCATATTGCAGAATTTTCAGCAGCACAGTTGTCAGTTTTTTTACCCATTGAATTTCCTCAATTGTTGCTCTCGTTGGAAAAAAATTCCCGTTAGATACGAAATTAGCAGAATTAGGTTTATTTCTAAGAAAATATAGATACATCTAGTAGACCAAATTCCTTATACAATCTTATCGCAGCCTGTGAAAATAAATTTTAAAAAACTATTATTTAGCATTTAAATTTTCATATTTTCATAAAAATATAATAAATAACTATAAATGTGGTTTTAAAGCTGGAATATCTATGGACAATGTGTTATTAAAGTTGCGTTATTAATTGTGTGACAAGGTGTTACTAATTTTGAATCAAATAAAAAAGGATGAGAGACAGAGTCTATATTTGTTGCTATTCCTATTGGCTTTCAATACATTCATTAAAGTAAAAAAAAATTCGTTATGGTAGAAAATAATCTTCAACAATCTGATTCATAAATGGTCTAAGATTTTTTATGATTTAATACATAGTTATGTAATACATAGCTATTTTTGTCTACAGTATTTTAGTCGAAGGGATTCACATGGGATGCTCTTACAGTATGTTTTATACATTTGTAAGAAACAGTTACGAACTGCACATTAAATTTAAGAACAGGAAAGTACATTTGTGCGAAAATATGATCAAACAGAGGAAGGTTTGATTTTATATACTTCATTCGCTACTGTCCCCCCGGAAAAAAAATCAGTAGCATTTTAATTATTTTCTTCGAGTACTTTTTTCAGTACATCAGACTTTTGTCATAACTTGCTTTTTATTTCAGAGACAATTGCATTAGTTATGACAATACAAATTTTTAAATCAGTAAGGAAATGTACGGTACGGTTTTAATTCCGTTTCGAGACAGTATACTGAGTTAATCACTTACGATATTCAAATTTTCATTTATCGGTTATAAGATATTTTCTTCCTCCTTTCAGCATGCTTTCCTGGTGTAACGGTAGCACACTGGGCACGTATTCGAGAGATCCAGGTTCGAGTCTCGGAGAGGGCATTACTCATTTTTCACGTCTCTCGTGTCAAAAAAAAAACCCAATGTCTCTACAGTAGTGACTGAAAGAAACACGGTGAACGATAATTCGTCACCACCAGGATTTGGCGATTGGAACCCTTAATCGCCAGTCGTCCTTTAAAAGGGAGAGCTTGTAAGGTATTTTCTTCCTCCTTTCAACATGTCTTCGTTGTGTAATGGTAGCACAGTGGGCGAGTATCGAGAGGTCCAGGTTCGCATCCCGGCGAGGGCACTGCCTATTTTCACATTTCCTGCTTAAAAAAAATAAACACCCGAATGATTTTACAGGATTTTAATTTCTAAAAGTGCATACTTATATATCACGTGATATATTATTATCACGAAGAGTATACTGATTCATTAACACAACAGGGGAAACGTTAATCCTTTTAGCATGAAATTCTTTTACCTGTTGTTTTACAATACACCAAGCTATATGTACATATAAGGGATAGAGAGAATATATACATTTGCATTCGCCATTAATTATATACTAGAAAAGAGTAATAAGTAAACAAGGCTACTAATAAATAATTTAGTTGCAGTAAAAGAAGTCTTTGCGAAACAGCATATGAATGTCACCATTCATATCGATCATGAAATTACAAGTTTTATTTGGTTTGGACTTAAATCCCATTTCAAATTAAAATAGGACAGCATTATTTCAAAGCTTACAGTAAATATTCTGTGGTTAATTTTAAAACCTCATTCATCAATCTTTTATTTAGCTCAGATTCGAGCGAATAACACTTAAGTGCCAAAAGTGTTATCTAAAATTTTCCATATGCTGCTATTGCTTTCATATTTGAAGATAGCGGTAATACGCGGATGTGAAAGCGAAAATCATCCTCATGATCAATAAAACGTTTCTGAATAATTATAATAGGAATGATAATGATGAAATTATGATATGAATGATAACCATGGAATTATGATATTGCGATATGAATGATGATATGAATGAATGATAATGATAAATGAAAAAATTACCATAACCTGGATAAAATTTCAGTATCACGTCACGCATTTAGTTCACAAGGAAATAAAAGTAAACTCTCATATCGAGAATATTATATCAAAAAGAAAAGCCAGTACTTTAGATAGCTACCACCTTAATCTTGAAAAAGAGCTGCTTGAGTTACACAAACCATTTTTTCCTATTGAATCATACAGTTTCCTTTTTATAACTCATTTAACACTTCTCTCTGTCATTTGATACCTATAAAAACTGATTTCCCCTGTCTTCCATCACCGTCACATCGCACTTAATACAATAGCAGGCAACTTTCTTGAAGTTCTATAAAAACAAAAGGCTTTCTTATGCCACACCGCTACTAATTCCTCAGTTTGTTATAATTCCCTTAATGTATCCCCATTCATTAGAAATAATATTTCTTACAAGTGCCTGTTGTAACTCAGGGAAGCTGTTGATTAGTAAACTGTCGTGGTACGTAGTTGGTACTTCAGTCCAGCTGCAGGTTAACATCACATTCTCACTCTACCTAAATGACAATTTTTGAGAGGTCTATCATCTTTGTGATGACAGACCTCTAAAAGATATCAAGACCTCTAAAGAACTTTGAGGAGTTAAAATCATATCTATAGCTGTATTCGAATGTGTAAGACATTTGATGATTTGATCCTCTTGATGAAGGCACTAAAATTGAACTAATATATAAGGAAATTTAATTCGAATTGTGATTAGTGATCTCAAATAAGAAGCACTGTGTTATTAAATTAATGAAACCTGCTTTACGTATAGAGTCTTCAAATATTTTAGAGAGTTATAAAACCCTTTAAAGCACATTCCAAAGCTAACGTTTCTTATTTTAAACTCCGTTCTCTTCTTTCTATTTTGTTTCAGTTTTATTTTGAAATATGTATTCCATTAGCTCAAATTAGCATCTTAACCCCTCCCCAAAAATAATATTTAATAAGTAAATAAAATTCCCAGGAAACTGGCATTCAAAATTTGCTCTTATTTCATAAATAATTTGATTATAGCAACCGAATCTTGGAAGAAAGATTTAAACTGCACTTTAAGTATTTTCATCCTGTCCGGTATGAGCTTTGTTATACGTTTCACGAAGTTAGGTACATTTTGAAAATTATAGACTTTTCTACGGATAAAAATATCTCGAAATCTGAGTCATTTTGCTGGCTGTACTTAAAGAATATTATAAGCAATTTAGAGGACTTCTTGACGATAGATTAAAGAATACATTTGATTAATTTATAATTTATATACAGTCCACTTCCTATTTACGAACGAGATTGGGTTAATTAAAACCTGCCTAAAAAACATTAAGTTGTTTAATGTGGAACAGTCAAAAACTACTATCACAAAGCTTAGCGTCAGATAAAACTGTCTATAATAGAAAATATAGAAAAGAAAAGATTTAGAATAACCGAAATCACAGCTGTTAATGCCGTACGGTACTCGAGAGTCGTTTCTATTCACAGCTGTACCCAATTTAATATGTACCAAATTCGGAATACGAAAATCATCCGCTGAGTGAATTCCTTTGCTTTGTTTTGATTTCTGATTTAATTTATGTAACCTACTGAATTTGTTTGTGAGATTAACTATTTGCAAATACAGGTACACTGCAAAAAAAAAGGACAGTTCTATATCTCCCGTTCTGCTAGGCCAATTGACGAATTTCAACTTGCGTTTTTCATGTCTCGAAAGTGCGACTTGTATTAGACTTGTAGTAACATGTATTAGATTTAATAGATTTATACATAGCATTGTTCTAATATAAATATTTTGACACAAAATCGGCTTTTTTCTGAAATGACATGTCAAATATTTTCCATAGTTCGATTCTACGACTCATATTATGCCAAAGAGCTAAAATTGTAAAAGTCGCACGAGTAATTTTTAAAAAATTACCTTTTGAAATTTTAGCTCCTCTATGTTAACTGAATTTTGCATATATTTAATAGTACCTCTTTTTTATTAAACTTATTTGATGCTACCTTTTGCATATCGAAGTTCGTTCCAAATAAAATTCGCCCAATTTTTAATAATTTATTTTTTAAATTTGTATTTTCAAATAATTTTTTTTAAATTCTTCGAAAAATATTTTGAGTTATAATCTATGAAATGTTCACCATCATCTTAAAGTAGATGTATTTCTAAGCATACCTGCAAAAAATTGATGTTTATTATTCAAAATTTCCTAAGATATGCATGAATTTACATTTTGCGGCGTTTAAAAAATTTGACATATTTGTTATAAGAGATAATAACGTCAAATGTGGTTTGCGCAGTTTGTTAAAGTTATTTGAAAGCATGTACAATGCCTTTTTTATCGTTCGAGCCCAATGAGGAAAAGCGAAGGAAAATATATTGGAAAATAAAATTGGAAGGAATATAAATTAAGAAGTTCGCCAATTTGGCGCAAATTGAAGAACTGCGCCAAGATAAATTTTTTAAATTTCTTCATACATTTCTCAACAAAAATTACAAAATTTAATATCTAGGCGTAATTTGCGTAGTAGAATTGAAATACGAAAAAAAAAATAGTATTTTATTTCAGAAAAATCCGATTTTATATCAAAATACCTGTATTACAGCAATGCTATATATAAATTTAATATATATCCTAGTTCGCGCTTTCGATGCATGAAAAATGCAGTTTGAATTTCATCAATCGGCCGAGTAGAACGGGGATGAGAAATAGTCTTTTTTTTTCGCAGTGTACATTGTATGGGTTATATCGCTTTACTAAACTGACCTCAGATTAATCGTGATTGTCTCTTAAGCATGAGAATCGTCTCGGGTATTATCCCTACAAATGAGCAGCGGATGGTAATAAAGGAACTGAAATGGGCTCATTTATTGAAAATTGAAATTCTTTTCCTACTCTTAAAACTAAACGTATTAATATCTATGGAGTAATAATTTGGTTTTTTTTATTTTGAAAAGCATCCAAATTTCACGTTATGAAATCTCTCATATCTTAGCCAATTTTAAGATAAAACAGCAACTGAAGATTAGAGAGTTATTACATTTAACAAACTGATATTCAGAAAAACAACATGTATACTTAACGTAACGAAGAAATAAATATTTAGCACATGTCATCATTCATTGTATAGAATAAAATTAATTATATCACTCAACGTAGCACTGCTAAGTGTAAAAGAGTGCATTTTAACATATGTTAGCAATATAAACAATTATGTATATTATATTATATCGATAATTATGAGAAATTTAATATAACATGTTAAGCAGTTTTATATTTCCCTATTTTTGAGGAAATAGTATTTTATATACCATATTTAACCGAAAGTAATACCCTCTTTTTCTTGCATGTATTTACCTTTAAAATTTAGTACGGTTTTATAATTATATATTTAAATAAAGGAAATTGTAGAATGAAAGGAAGTAGTTTAATTACCATTATTAGTATTTAAATAATGTGTAGAATAAATGCATTATTTAAATACTAATAAACCATATAGGTAATTACCGTATGTATATATTGCAAAACTGCTGTTAATTATAATAGCAGTATCTAGTTGAGTTAGGCAACCTCAATTATACTGGTACTAGAATACTTGAAAACAAATAAAAAATAGTCTAGCATTAATTTTTCGTAGTCTTTGTACCATCGTAAAATACTGTGTTTAATTAGCTAGCTTACATTCCATTACAATCAGACACAAATGAATACTAATCAGAGCTATATTCTCATCAAATAGTCACCTTGAGTTGTACGTTTAAAAAATGTATCATAACCTGTTAAAATGATCTTATACTCAAGAGCTTTTTACATTACAATAAGCACGGTATTTATTGCAGCATGAATAGATAATAGATTTTACTGAATCATCAAGCTTTATATACCTTTTCCTCGAGAAATTTCAAAAATAATTTACATGGCAATTATTTAAAATAACATCTAAAAATTGTTTGAAGCGCTTTGTTTGTAGCACGATTCATATTCCAAATAGAATTGCCGATACACAAGGAAAGGTTAACAGTAACGTCACTTTTTTTTCTGATTCAAGAACGCAAGCATAGTGTTTCAGAACATATTTGTGAAGAATAAACAATCTGATGGATCACGTAACTTAAAGCAATGTGCAATTAGGTCACGGAAACATCAATTCTGAATACTTAATAAGGTTGACTAGCAAAATGGAAGTATCATTCTTAACATTTAATAAACTGCAATGAAACAGTAATTATTTATTAGTACGTCTACAGTTTTTGATTTAATAGCCGTCACATACGGCTATGGATGTTGTTACTTAGTAAAGTTTTAATTATAATAACTTCCAAGTTTATATTTATCAGTTTGAATTTTACCAAGTAAACCAGAATCGTTTGTTTTAATATTCTTGGCAATCAAACGCATTGTCTTTTGAAATTTCAAAAATGTAAATAAAAGAATCAATAACACATAATCTTATGTAATACTTCCTTATGCAAAAATAATACTCATTTATTCTGTATAATAAAGAACATCTACAGCTTTATATAAAATAAAATTTCATTTATCTAAAACTAGATTAGCTGTAGTTGAGGATTACCTAGGATAAACGTATTAACTTATGTTTTAGGTATTAACTTAGGTATTAGGTTTATTAACTGACATTTCTTTGATTTCATAAATCTTTACCTAATACTCTGCTCAGCTTACAAAAAATCCTCTAGTCCTCACGTACTGAAACATAACTCTTCAAGGCACACGTGTGTTCTGAGATATGCGTTGACGTAAGGCAATTAGGGAATTGTTATTAAAAATTGTTACGAATACGCGCCGAGTGTGCTACCGTTACACCACGAAGGCATCCAGAAAGGAGGGAACAAATATCTTACATTCGCCCCCTTTTAAAGAGCAACTGGTGATGAGGGGACCCTGTGTAAAACCCTGGTGGCGAAGAATCATAACCCATCACCTTTCAGTTCGGGCGCCACTGTAGAGACATTAGATTATTTTGAGCAGGAGATGTGTAAAATGAGCAATACCTTCACCGGGACTCGAACCTGGACTCCTTCACTGGACCTCTCGAATACGCGCCGAATGGACTAACCGTTACACTAGGAAGACATACAGAGGGAGTAATCTTAAAATTTAAAGAAATATCTGCAGTTATGTATGTTTTGTATGTTAAATACATATGCGTCTTAAATGTATAGTACAGTGAGAAGTGAGAAAGTATAATTTTCTTTACTTTTTGCCGCGTTAAGGTTTTTTTTAATATACAAGGCTTAAAAGTGATTTTTATAGGAAGAATTAAACTCGTTTTTACAAAATAATTTATAAATAAAAATATTTGTGACCTTTCTTTTTATTTGAGGTGAAAGAGACATGTATTACTTAAGATAATTTGGATTATACTTTTAAAAACCACTTTTTTTTACATAATTTTTATACATCACGAAGGAAAATAGTACAGATTTATTACTATAAACATTTTCAAGGAATTTAAAAAAAATCAAGAACTGCCAATTGGTCACCGTATTTTTCTAAGAGTAACTGGTTTAGTTATTTTGTATAATACAAGTTCTTATTGCATTCATCTTATCGGAAAATTTCTAATTTATTGCCCCGAGGAAGATACAGTTATTTCGTTGTGACAACACAGTAGCATAATGTTAGGTTTACGACCAACGCTTGCATACATATTCTAGTACGTTATTACACTTTTTTTAATTAAAGGGCATCTTTTTCATAAATGTTTAGGTAAATTGCGCAGATGATGTTAATTTAAGTAACTTACAACATAATTTAAATATTCTTTTATATATATATAAAGCCCTAATTTTAATTTTAATTAAAGTATTGTGTTTCTCTCATACATCATTTAAAGAGATAATTATCCTTCAAGAAAAAAGGATTTCCCTGAAATACTCATTGTCATGTTCACGAATTCAAGACACAAACAAGCGCATACACGAAATTTTAAACTGAAAAAAATATTCCGAGTTTAAATGAGAAAGGCGGTTCGGAAAGCAACTGTGCAGACATGTCTTCATTACCTGAAAACAGGTGGTGATGCCAGCAGGTTTTTTTAATTGTTCCCCATCATAATGTAACATTTGGGGAAAACTAAGATAATTTACAGCATTTAATGTTTTAAAATAAATTAATTATTTGATTTTTATAAATGTGAGCTGTTTTATTAATTAAGAATTAATATTTTTTTTTTGAAAAAAGATGAATATGTTGGTGACACCTGTAAGTGATTTTCTAACATTATTAGCAGAAAAGTTTGCAGTATTCTTTCAGTCCTTTCGAAGAACCGTTTAAAACCGTGTGATAAGTTCTTTGTGTTAAAACGTATGTTAAACCGTGTTAAAACGTATGTTAAGTTTCTCCATTTTGCGTTCGGTCATTGCACTTGCTACTGCGTTATTTTTCTCTTTTCCTCTACAACATTCTTCCCTTTCTGTACTGTAGCTTATCGATATATTTTTCTAAATTTAAAATAAGTTAGATATTGTGAAAGTTAAATGCAGGTATTAAACTTAAAAAAGTAATTACATATTTTTGAAGATGATGTTACTTTTCCTTGAAGGGAGAAAATTTCTAGTTACAGACTAAAGGTTAAAATACTATTTCTATCTAAATATCCTTTAATTTAGGTTTTAACCTCTATTCAAGCTAAATAACCCTTAATTTAGTTTTTAGCTTATTGTTATTAAATTAAATTGAATTTTTACAAATTTGTTTCTAACGAAATGTTCTTCACATAAAATTATTGCACACAGAGTATTTTATCAGATTGAGCAAAAACAAGCTTAGGCATTTTTAGAACTTCTAGTTGAAATGCCACCGATTGCACTCTATCTACCCTTTCCGTAGAGTTTGGGAAAAAATTCTAGCTAATATTTGCTATAACTATGAGGTACAGAAATTTAATTACATTGTACATCATTTAGATGGTTAGAAATACTTTTTATGGCTGTTTTGTACCTATAATCGTCTATGTGTAAAGGAAAGAAAAGAATCTGTACAACTTCAAAATTAATGGTCATACTTTCATGTAGCTTAAGTAGCTCTAAAGGTATAAGGGCTGATACAGAAGACACCACTACCGCTTCCGCCATAACTTTTCCGAGGTCTAATGATGTACACTGCGCAAAAAAATAGGGCAATTCTATATCTCCTGTTCTACTGATCCGATTGACGAAATTCAAATTGCGTTTTTCATGTCTCGAAAGCGCGACTTAGGATACATATTACATTTATATACAGCATTGTTCTAACACAGGTATTTTGACACAAAATTGGAGCTTTTCTGAAATGACATACCAATTGTTTTCCATATTTCGATTCTATGATTAAATTATTCCTAAATAATAAATTCTGTAAAATTTAGTGAGAAATTTATGGAGAAAATTAAAAATTTATCTTGGCCGATTTTTTCAGTTTGCGCCAAGAATAGTCCACGAGCGGGAAAAACGCAAGGTCATTACTTTCAAATAATTATAACAGAGTGCGTAAACCACATTTTGCGTTAATATCGCTTCTAAGGAATGGGAAAATTTTCAAAACGCTTCAAACTGTAAATTCAAATTTTGAATAAAACTCTAATTTGTTGCAGGTGTGCCTAGAAGTACATCTCTTTTAAGATGATGTTAAAACTTTTATAGGTTATAATACAAAAATGGTTTTTAAAATTTATAAAAATTATTTAAAAATACAAATTTTAAAAATAAATTATAAAAAATGTGCAAATTATATTCCAGGATTATATTCGAATCCTGGAAGGATTCGAATATAAAAGTAATATAATCCAGGATATATATATATATATAAAGTAATATAATCCAGGATATATATATAATCCAGGATATTATATATATAAAGGAATATTCCAGGATTATATTCGACCCATGAGCTAAAATTTTGAGAGCTCATTTTCTGAAACCTACTTGTGTTATTTTTAGGAAACTTTGCAGTTTGGCATAATTTGAGCCGCAGAATCGAAATGTGAAAAAAAAATTGGCATGTCATTTCAGAAAGTGTCATTTTATGTCAAAACACCTATATTAAAAACAATGCTATATATAAATCTAATACATATCCTAAGTTGCGCTTTTGAGGCATGCAAAACTCAAGTTGAATTTCGTCAAACGGCCTAGTAGAACTGGAGATACAGAACTGTCCCATTTTTTCACAGTCTACATCTCTAAAAATTGATTTGGAATCATGGCATCTGATCCTGATTTTACAGATAGACCAAAATCGTATATTAAGACAGTTTCTATGTAAACCCCGCACGCATACTTTTAGATAAAAATTTCCCCTTCTGGAAGGAATTACGAAGTAAACAAGTGAACACAATGAGGAATACCTTTATCCGTCAGTGTCATACAGTAGAGGATAAATTTCAGGGTCATGTAAAAGCTTGTGTGAATGAAAACTATTTGAAGTTCACTTCCTTATGTATTTTTCATTGGCATGAATTAGCGATGAAGCATTTCGCGAACCAAAATCGTATATTAAGACCAAAATCGTATATTAAGACAGTTTCTATGTAAACCCCGCACGCATACTTTTAGATAAAAATTTCCCCTTCTGGAAGGAATTACGAAGTAAACAAGTGAACACAATGAGGAATACCTTTATCCGTCAGTGTCATACAGTAGAGGATAAATTTCAGGGTCATGTAAAAGCTTGTGTGAATGAAAACTATTTGAAGTTCACTTCCTTATGTATTTTTCATTGGCATGAATTAGCGATGAAGCATTTCGATCTCGCGCTCGGTATTTTCTCATGTGGCATATAGTAAGACTTAGCATACTACAGTTTTTAAAATAATACGTACACAATATATAATTCGATCAATAAAGGTACTCCAGAAGAACCCATGTAAAATTCGCCGTAAAGAGTCAAATGCATTAATATTGAGAAAAATATATGAATTCACAGAAATTTACTACTGACTTTCAATCTAAGTACTAAATTAGTTATCTATGAAAACTAACTTGAATTGTAACTAAGTTGCCACGAAACTTTTGCATTTAAGTTGGGATAAATATCCACTCCTCGCACGGATGGCTTCGCAGCTGCTTGCTAAAGTGCTTAGAAAATAGCTCTATTTTGATGCCGTGAACAAAGTGATATTAACATGTCGAATTACAAAACCTGACTTGACCTGAAGTGCATTTTTTGTATTTAACTCATAAATTTATTAGCTGTACTTTTATTATTACAGTGGTTTTGAAATATTTAATAATTATTAATTTTTTCTTATTTTAAGAGCAAAAAGGAAACATAAGACTTCTGGATAATGTGTGACTAGTAAGCACATCTAGAAGAACAAGCGTTTGAGTTCTTACCTAAAACTAAATGAAACATAAAGGCTTTTGCAGAGGAATAGTAATGATATCATTTGGTGAAACATAACAGTAACTAATTCTGTTGTGTAATTGATAATTCTTTTTAATTTTTTTAATGTAAAATAATTTTAATATTTTCAAAATGCTATGTATAACAAAATTTATTTTCCAGTTTACGAAATGTCCAGTTTCGAAATATGAATGTACTCATTGCAGTGTTTTAGAAAATATCAAACATAAAGCAACGCATATCTTATTTAAGTAAAATGATTTAATCAGCTAAAATCTTCACTTGAAATAGAACAACACTATAACCTATTAAAAATGTTTTACCAGGAAATATGCAGCGGTATAACCTCAAAAGTGGAACTTAAACTCAGTCATTCTTAGTAATGAATACATTTTGATCTAGCCCTGAAATATTTCGTAGATGAATTTGTTATTTTTGTAAAAATGATGAACTCTTCATTTCATTCAAAACTTGTAATTAATTAGCACGAATGATTATACCACATATTTAAGCAGTTACGGTATTTGTAGCAATTTCTCACTACATTCTATCTACCGTTATTTTGTACCGAATAATGTTATTGTATAATTAAAGCAAAATGTATTTAAAAAACATTCCAGATAAATAAAACCAACAAAAATGTATGCTAGTTGCTGTGAAATAACTGTGACTAAGCATCTGCTACAAATGATAGCGACAAAACCTAGAGCATATTCTGTGTAATGTCATAAAATTTGAAAATCCCAGCTTGAAGGAACTCGAGAGTTCCCACTAAATTTTGAGAAGCTTATTAAAATTGTACCTACTTGGAAGAAAGTTGGGTTATTACTTATATTTGCTCACAGTGCTATAATTAGTTCTAGAAAAAAGATACCAGACATCAGCAAGGTATCTGTCTTTTTCACGGATCTCTCACTTAATAGTATGAGATGATGCATAAAATATCCAAACCACAGTAAACCTAACTGAATATTAACGGATTGAACGAAGTCAGAAATAAGGACGGAAAGAACAAAGCAAAAGCCAAATACATACCTTGACTCAAAATACCTATAAAGTGTTTCTTAAATTTCAAGTTATTTTTATCGTTTTAAATCTATGAAGATTCACCTATAAGTCTCATAATAATTCTTAACTTCTATACTTTTGTCCTTGGCAATGAAATGCAGTAGAAAAAATAATTGCTTTTTGTCTTAATGCGTGCTGTATTAACAAAGTATTCATACTCAGTTTAATGATAGAAAGTCACGTAATTAAGGAGGGAAGGGAATGTTAAAATGTATATTTCCTATCGCAATACGTACTTTCCATTTATTTTCTGTAACATCTTAAACTGACGATTAGGCATGTAAAAGCTTCAGTTTTTTTTACCTTATTAACTTCAGTTTTTAACAACTAAACGCAGTTTTTGATGATCAAAGATGTGCAGTTGAGGTAAATAACACCATAATCAATTTTTCGCGCAATCAAAACTTTAGAAAGTTAAAAAGAAAATAAAAATATATTCTTTTGTTAGAAGATTTAAAATGTATTGAAATGCCACGTAATGTTTACAGTGTTCTTCGAAATTAATTTATAAATTATTTATTAAAGCGTGCCTTCTTTAACAACACAAAAAGCATGCCGGTAAGGAAACATCGAAATATATCTTAGTATTGTTATGCAAACTTAACGTGAAAAGAAAGGAAACCATAACAGCTCTGTGATTCAGGAATAAAATAAGCTGCAATAATGAAAAATTGATGTTTTTATTTACTTTATATGGCTCTGAAAAATAATATTCAACATGGACTAAACGCACAAAAGTTCAAAAATAGTATCATGAAGTAAAAAATTCTATAAGTTCTTCAATTATCCAGCCATTTCTCGATATACCATAATAAGCGGAGGCAGCGTCTTTCAATATAACAAGCATAGTTTATTAAAAAAGTGTTAAACGCTGGCTTTCTACATTAGGAAAGAGTCTTCGAAAAGCGTATGGTCAGACGTTCACTTGTTGAAAAATTGCTGGTGAATGCTGTACATACAAGGGTAACATAATGCAAAATACCATGATGTGGACGCATGCTATGCTGCCTCAAGAATGGGCTTCTGACTATTGTCACGGCAACTGAATGCGTATGGAATGTCTAATTATTGTAGGCTGCCTTTATAATGCACGTAGATTGACGGAAATACCAGATGTCTCTACGCATGTGCATAAGAGTCACTGACACCCAGATGGAATCGTAATGGCATCACTTAAAGTCATAAGACAATATAGGCAATATCGCATGTCGATTGGAGAAGTACGAATGATGCCATTGTAAATGGCATTGATGATGTTCGATGGTCATTGATTAGAGAGGTATTGGCACTTTAGAACGAAAAATCATTCCACAAATGGCCTAAAAAGGATTTAAATGGATACATTTTTGCTTGAAGATCAAATACTGTAAAACGTGTTTACAAGTTATTTAACAAAAGAAAGCAAACGTTTTAAAAAAACGTGCACTGCGCAAAAATAAATAAATAAATAAAAATAAAAAAGTTAGTTCTATTTCTCGCGTTCTACTGGGCCGATTGACGAAATTCAAATTGCGTTCTTCATGTCTCGAAAGTGCGACTTAGGATATATATTAGATTTACATATAGAACTGTTCTAAAATATGTATTTTGACACAAAATCAGACTTTTTTCTGAAATAACATACCAAGTTTTTTTACATATTTCGATTCTACGACTCAAATTATGCCTATATATTATTTTTTGTAAAATTTAGTGGGAAAAGAAATTCAAAATTTTAACTTGGAGCATTTTTTTAGTTTGCGCCTAGAACAGTTCACTTGGCGAACTTCTTAATATATGGCAACCTGTTTTCCCTTTTTACTTGAGCGTGAACGGAAAAAAAGGTTACAATCGTTCCCTACTTTCAAATAATTTTCTTTGTATTAAATTTTTAATTATAATTGTTATTATTTTAAGGAATTTTTTCCTTTTTCGAATTTCATTTTAATCCTTTAAGTTGCACGATTTCTTTCAAAGAACTGTTTTAAAATTTTCTATTTACTCATTCGAACTGCGTAGTTTAAATAAAAGGTGCATCGTTTATATTTTTCAAATAGTTTTCTTTATACTATATTTTTAGTCATAGTTATTATTTTAGGTCATTTTTAAATTTTCAGAATTTTATTTTAATTGTTTGTATTGCATAATCTCTTCAGATAAATGTTTTAAAATTTTCTATTTATTCATTCGTACTGCGCATTTTAAATATATTATTAGTATAAAAATTTTTCAGAATTTGATTTTATTTATTTGAATTGCATTTCTTTCAAAAGCATACTTTGGAACCCAGACTGCGATGCATTTGAAAACTGCATATATTAAAAGAGAAAATAAAGTAAAGTACAGTTGACACGCCTTTCAATGGGCCGTTCAGAAAAGATATATAAAGAAGAGATATATATAACCGACTCAGGGTGCTAGTGCAGCGATCAGGGTAACATGACTGACCTGTAATGCCCATTGAGAGGTGAAACAGGGAGACTAATAAATAAATAAATAAATATAACCGACATTTTAACTTAGGAGGACATTCATACATTGCTTCAGACAGTTTTATCATTGTGCCAATTGCTCTACACAATTTTATCATCCTACATTTAGTTTCTTAAAATGTTATTCATATTTTAGTCAAATATTTTATTTTTGAAATCTCAATCAAATATCATAAGATTAAAAAAGTTTTAAATTAAAAATAATACTAAATCTTATGCAAAAATTTATTTTTCTTCTTAATGGCTTGTTCTTTTTCTTCAGGCATTCTGCAAGTATATTAAAAAGCATCCAACTTTTAGAAACATCTTGGTTTTTCTGATATTCAATTTAAATAAAGTTATGGCCTTCCATTTCATAAGGGTCCCCAAACCGCAGAGCGGCAAAGTCGTTGAACACTGGTAGTTTGCTACAAGGTTCGTATCCCCGAGAACGGGCTAGTTGCATAGGCGCTTTCGTGGTTTTTCTCATGTGTAACGTGCATACGAGGTGGTTTTCCTTAAAAAGTTCTTCCCCGAAGGCATCCCTCCTTTTAGCCAAATAGCCCTGCTTTGACGTAAATTAATAATCCAATTCAATCCATTTCATCAGTATTTTGTCTGAGCCTTTATCAGTCTTTAGAGGCTAGGCATTTTGAAGGCATGAGATGAAAGGAAAGACTGGTTTCATAAAGAGGAAAAACGTCTTTAGATGGCATCCATATACATCACTGGATAAATTCCTGAATCTTCAAATAATTCGACTGAGAAATCATGAGATTTTCCGTTTATGGTACGATATGATGTTCTAATACCAATCATATAGTCGAAAACCAATAATTAATTTTGTTCATCCTCTGAGTGTGTGCTCAGATGTACGTAGTTCGTTGGTTGTCTCACAAAAGCAATCCGTTAGGTTACATGTTTTAGCTTAAGTTGTGTTCTTTATATGAATGTTTTCCAAGCACTATGTTTGCATTGTTGTTAGGAAGTAGGACTGGACATTTTAAACGTTTAAGAATTTGTTCCTAAAGCGCTGAGTTTTAGCTAGACCAACGAATGAGATTGAAGGCACTTTTTTATGTTTGTGTGTGTGAAAAGGTGCATAATTTCTAAATACTGTAATGAAATTTTATCAAAATTTGATGCACTATAAATCATGATTATTGGACACAGAGTTTAATGCTTTTTGTTTGATTATGACACAAGCAATACACTGAAATTTTGATATAGTATATAACGAAGCATCTTAACACAGACTCCAAAAGTTCAATTAAAGGTTGCTGCGGAATTGCATCTCTGTAAAAGCTCATTAGAAAATTTGAAATTAATGTAGCATTTTATATATCTTTCAATGAAAAATTTTCTGAAGCTAGCAAACTCTGCATAAGATTAATTCAGTTATGCATTTGAGCGCAAAATCAACAGCATTTCTCTCATGATTTAAATATTCCATGTTATCATTAATGCGATGCAAATAGACTGAAAACTAATTAAAGATTCGGAACTCGTGTATAATTATGAACTCGTCTCTGATAGCGACGGTGACAATTATCTTCATCGGGAGGAACAAATATCTGATGCACAAAATAGAACACTTGAGAATATTTTCATCAGAGAAATAATATTTTTCCCATCTGATTACATCATTTCAAATTTAATTTCTTTCTTCGTCTTTTTAAAATATTTCTGTGTGTCACAAATAAGGAAATATTTTATCCTTTCTTAAATTAAATTAATGTTTTCCAATTTCAGAACCATGATAAAAATTGGTATTTCTGTGAAAAAGTTTAAACATTTTAACCAGTAAGAAAATTTCAAACATAAATACATAAAACATCTAGAAAACAAATTATGTCATGGACTTCTGCATGCATTTCAAATATAATTCGTAAAACAAAAGAGCTATGGTCTAAAACAGTATTTGAAAAATTTCATTACTATCATATTTGCGCATGGCAAAACCTGTGAGGAATGTGAAACTTAATTTGCATAAATAATGTTGTTGTAATAAAAACAGGTTAAAGTTTATATAGTATCAGCTGTTCTTCCGCTTCTGTAAAAGTGTATTTCTGGGTTCACAACTGTTAGGAGAACTCGCGAGGCCCGCGCAAAATTGTTTTCAGTTGAAATAACTTTTACCAATTTAAATCATATTAAAATTTGATGAGTATTAGAAGACATAGTCTTGAAAAATGTTTTGATTCTTTATCCTTTAGAAATAACCTTTAGGTTTTTAAAATTCTTTTAACCTTTAAGTTTGGTCTAGTTTATTAAATTATGGCAAAGCACATGAGGGCTATCTTTCTGAGAGCAGAGATGCCTTTGTGGAGGAGTTTTAAGGAAACTGGCTCTTATAGAGTTACAGATGGGGGAACTATGAAACTGCCAATGCAGCCAGATTATTTGCAGAGATTCAAATCCCAAACCGAACTACCAATATTCAACGACTTTACCGCTTGGCCGCTGGTGGGCACTTTAACCTTTATATAACATGTACATAGACCATGAAAGTAACATACGGATTTCCTCGAACAGATTCATTTATTCAGCAACTAAAGTTTTTATGGATAATTTGATAAATCATGAGAGCAATATATGATAAGATTTAGACTTGTCTTCAGAGATTTATTTTTTGCAACTTCTCTTCCTAACATGTACGCAAGTCCATAATCTGTAAAAAACCGGTAATTTCTTTTATACGCAGCTTATTTCTGTCAGACTTCTTTGGTTTTTCAGATATACAGGTGGTTATCAAAATAATGGAAACACCCGAGATTTACAAGGAAGCCTTTACTAACATGGCAAAGGATTGCCTTTGGCATATAATTCAGCTTGAATTCGGCTGGAAATAAAATCATACAAGCGCTGAATAGTGTGCAGTGGAAAATTGTACCATTCTTGATGGCAATATTGTGAAAGTTCTGGGAGAGATGCGGGCAGAGGATACTGATTGCGGATCGTACGCTGTAAAACAGAGTATAACATTCCGCTATATTCAGTTGTGGGTGCTGTGCGAGCCAAGGTAGATGCTTCATTTTATCCTAGAAATCATCAAACCATGATTGGACAAGTCCTGTTGTATGAATAGGAACATTATCATCGTGGAAAATTCTATCTCCTGCAAGATTCAAAGTTTGCATCATAAGATAGACCTGGTCAATTGCAACTTCTCTATACTTCTGCTTAGTAATCCTTCCTTGCAGGGTTACGATTGGATCAGCAGAAAACCACATCACGGCTGCCCATATCATGATGTATCCATCTCCATGCTCGACAGCTGGAAGGGGACAATCAAGATCATACGTTTGTTCAGTTGTCCTCCACACGTAATATAAAAGATGCTTCGTCTGACCATATAACGCCAATCCACCAGGTTCCGTGGTTATGGCACCACTGTAGATGACGTTTGGCATTAATATGCGTGACAAGCGACTTGGTAATTGCTGCTCTGCTGTAAATGTTCTGTTTATGAAGGTGCCTCCTAACCGTAATTATTGACATTGGAGAATCCAAATGCTGGTAGCTCTGCGGTCATTTTGACTGCAATTTTTTTCTTTTTAGACATTACAATCCGTTTTATTACCAACGATCTTTTTCAGTCATCTTCTCTTTTCGTCTACCTTTCTGCTTTACCAAGCTTGTCTTGCCGCGCTGTGTGTACGTTGTCATGAGTTTAGACACCTTAACTCTAGAAAAGTCTGACTGCTGGGATGTATCGCTCACAGTTGCTCCAGTTTTCAGGTTCCTACGATTCGGCCTCTTTGAAACTCTATGACGTTTGACATTTTACGCTTTTGGCAAAAATCCAAACGCATACAACTTCACTATAATCACCTGCATTTAATGACTAAAAGTGACGCAGGTTCCCCTTTTTGGGATACAGTATCTTCTTAAAGACAACAAGTTTTACAACACTAGGTAAATCTATTATTTCTGCTCAACGTGCAGCAGAAAACCAATGAACAACGTAAAAATCAATGGATAGAATGATATAAACATAAATGTATCATATTTCTAAAATGTTAGAAATGGGGTTGTTAAAATAATATACGCTTACGGACGAAAGTATCGCTGACCAAATTCTCAGGCAGAAACCATTGCAAGGCAAATTTGTTGTTGTACAAACATCGTGGGAGAAAAAAAGCAAGAAGAAAATATCACATTTATAAAACATTGTGGTACAAGTATCGTCGTTGGAAATAAAGTGGCTCAAAAATTTCGCAATTTAGAAACATTGTCATAGAAAATATCGTGACAAAAATGAAGCACCTACGAATGATCGCATGACACCCATGACATGTGTTTTTCAGGCTTTAAAAGATGTAAATGCACGTTTGCATAGTGATGTATAAATTCAAGAAGAAATGAGGAATATATTTACTTTTATATTTAATATGCTTGAAATAACTAATAAATTTTTGCAGAAAAAGTAAAGAAGAAACTTAAGCATTCAGAAAATGAAAATAAGTAGAATGGGAAAATTAGAATTAAAACTTAAGCTTTTATTAAGAAATTTTCAGTTTAAGAAATTTTAAATTTTTATTAAAATTTTTAATACAAAAATTAACGATAAAGATTTATAAAATATTTTATTATATCAATTAATAGCATTTATTATTTAAAAATTTATTTTAAAACATTCCTCTTTCCTTTTTGAACTCAAAAATGTGCATATGCATTTACATACGTTTAAGTCTGAAAATCACATGTTTGGGATGTTGTCGTCATGTGATCATTAGCAGGTGTTTTATTTTTTTAACACAATATCTTCTATGACGATGCTCCAAAACTGCGAATTGTCTGAATGTCTTTGTTTGACAGCATTGTTTCGTACCAGGATAATTCAGAACTGCGATGTTTTCTCTTTGCTTTCTTCCTTGCCACGATGTTTTTTTTACGATAACGTTTCCATCTTGCAATATTTTCTGTATGACATTTTTGTTCGTGATGTTTTCAGCGGACGCTCGGACGGCAAGTGATAGAGTACAGGGACACCTGTTGGCTAACAACGGCAAACGGGTATTATGTCCAAATATGCAAACTATTAATCAAAATTATCCATTACAGTAACTGAGCAACTTAGAAGTTAAATAAGCGAAATACAAATGAAATTAAAAATGCCATGTAAATGTGACTTGTATCTTGCTTATACAGTTATATTAATGATATGTGCAAATATTTTAATCAAGAAAGTTACCTGTTGAAGAACATATATTTGATTTAAATTAAAAAAGTTAAAACTAAGCTTGATCTTAGAAAAAGCAAATAATTGATGCTTTAAATTAGCATGCGAAACCATACAGATGTTGAAATAGATAGCAGAAATAAATGAAGTGGTGGTTTAGGGTTAAAAGAAATGTTGATGATTTACGCTACTCCACATCAGAAAAAGAAAAAAATTTTGCTTCTTGTTTTATTAAGGAATACATGGGGAAAAGACAGTTCGGCTATCATAGAATCCCCACAATAATTGAAAATCTACAAATTTTCTGCTACCTAAGCTGTATACGAGGGACTTTCAGGAATTTTTATGTTTAATTCTGGCAAAAAGTCCAATGTAATCATGACTCTCTTGCCAGACATACACATGTTAGAACAATGCATGTGTCAAGAATAATGCTAGTTTCTCTTTTCATTACCCCTGTTAAGTGCAATCAATACATCGGGACTTCAGGATCATAAAAGTTTTGTGCAAAGAGCCGTCGTTAGATTTTCAACTTTAGAAGTTGTTGTGTTTCAGATTTATTAGAGACTTTTGGAAGTGAATTTCTGTTTCTGTCTTATGTGTATATAACTGGTACAAGTCACTTAAAGAAGGCCAAATGAGAACCGAAAATGAACCACACCACGATTTCAGAAGCCGAGGACATGAATCGTTGAAGATAAGCTGACTGAGTAGGTTCATTGATTCTGGTTCACTAGAGAATCTGCGTGAGAGAAACGTTAAGTTACTTAGTAGCTTAAAAACTTCAATTTATTGTCATAAATAAGAATGAGAGAATACAGCCAGGTCTTACAATCAGATTATTAATACTGTGCAAGAATGAATCAATATGCAGTATTAAAAGGAAATTCTTCTGGAAGTTTATTCTTTCTCTGCTTTCGAACTACTCAGTGTAATGCAGTGGCAGATAACTACATGGAAAAATTATGTCGAAATCGTTTCTTTGCATCCAGTAAAAAAGTTTTGAACATAAATTCTTGTTTAATTTTGAAAAGCTGCGAAAGGAATCACTCACCTGTAAAATATACATCCTTTAGGGTGTTACAGAAATGTGCATTAAGAAGCTTAATTAGCGCAATTAAATTGACCAAATCAACCGGACTAAAATTTTGATCAAGTTATGGAACAAATTAGGCCCAAAATTGTAATTATTTTAAGAAATTATCGGTACTTACATATTATCGCAACCATCTCACTAGAAATCGCCAAATATTCAGAATACATCAAACTCTGATAACCACGCTCGTAACAATTATTCAAGCAACCATGCGCTTGACGAATATTCATTTTCCAATTGCGCTTTTCTGGTACGCTTTCTTTTTACAGTATTCCAAACTACAGTGGCTTTTCTAGAAAAATTACGATTAAATTTTTGTCTTAAACTCGATTTTAAAATTTGCGGTTGTATGATTTTCTATAATAGAAGAAAAAAAGTGAAATGTTTGCAGAAATACAGTATTTTGCCTAAAATAATTAAAAGAACAGTGGTTGCAGTCTTTTCTCAAAGCAATGGCTACGACATTTCCACCACAACGAAAACAAAAAAAAATTTTGTGGTATATTTATTGATTTTTTTAGAATAAATATATAATTGTAATGCAAAATATGTATGTCTATATGTAAACCTTTTTACAATAAAAGTAACTCTTCTTTTTCTTCTGTAAAATTTACTAAACTGGGCCACGGTGGTTGCAATAACACGTAAGTACCAAATTATATTTTTATGAGTCATAATAAATGTGGACTTAGCTTATTGCGGGAACAATAAAGAATTAGTATCGGATATCATTTACATGCATGAAATCTCCATAAAAATGTCTTTTTTTCTAAGACAGCCATAAAATCCCATGTATGTTTTCCTGCAACAAATATAAACAAACTAAGTCTGGATAGTTATTTAATGGGAAAGTGTTCAGTGTAAATCGTTTCTCCATTTAAATCTTAGTTAAAATTAGTCGTTTTCCATTTAAATCTTGTGTATCCTATACGTGGGAATGATGCATCCAAACAAATCATTTTGGGTGCCCTTTATGATAGCAAGAATGGTTTGTTTTGGAAGCACTTTAAAAAAACTTTTCTATTTAATTAATTTAATCATATTCTGAATTCGAGATTTGTAATTGCCCTAAATTATGCATAGGATCGTGAATGACATTTTACTGAAGTGTTCAAATGAAACCTTCAAAAACTGACATTTTTATAAATTTATAGAATATCGTTTTCGAAATTTTTTTCTTATGACTCCTTCTCTTATGAAAGTTGATCTGCGAAAATAATTATTGTAATAATAAAGATGATTTAACTTCAAATTTATACGTTTTGGTGAAATAAAATGCATACATAAACACTCTAGCATTTCGCTGTAACTTTCAAACCCATGACTTTCTATTAATTAAAATTATCAGAATGCACATAAAAAACTCAAATAAGGCATAGATTTGATTCGTTTCGTGAAGGGTAAATGTAAGATTAAAATGCTACAAAAACGATGAAATAAATTCCCACAAGAGCTGCTGTGAAATCTAAAGTGGAGATGAAGCGTAATAAAAATATAAATACAGAGGGATATTTTCTCATTAACATGAAGTTAGTAGTTTATAAATTTAAAATCAGTGATTTTTTTCTTTATTTTGTAACACAGGCGATATAAAGAATTCCTGTCTACAAAAACAGATCTTTATTATTCACTTAAATAATAAAATACTGCTATTCAACTTCACAATATAGGCTTTGCATAAATACCATAGATAAATCATCTCTTTTTTCGTATGTACTCCCAAAAAATATAATCACTGTTATGGTATTAAAAAAATGAAAATGATGCAAATAAAAACTCTAGAATTTAAAACTTTGAACCCTACTAAGGGATTCTTGCAATTGTGAATTTCCGATACAGCAAAGAGAATTAACTACATTTCTAAAAGATCTATTTTAACGTGTTTTTTATTTAAAACAAGCAAAGAAATTTTTATGATCTTAATTTCATTTAAAATACTAAAAAAAACCCCACTAACCCAAACATTTATTTCCACTACCCATAGAGTTTAGAACTAAAAGTCTACGAAAAATTTGGTATGTTATCTAGAGAAAGTGTGGAGGGAGAAACAAAATAAGAGAGCAGAGATATAATAAGTAACTACAAATCTCGGTTCCATTGCAACTAGCACTATTTTAAACGCTTAATAAATACAACTCCATCTATTAACAGCATGAATAACTATTTATCATGGATTTCAAAATTCTCACTGAATTATTATGCCAAGAGAAGCTCAGATATTGCCAACAGAGAATCTTTAAGTACTAATTGCCTGACCATTTTTAATTTAATTTATATAATTTTAGTGAAAGCTAGAAGTATATAAAAAGGAAAGACAGACAAGAATTAACATAAAATTAATTGGTAAATATATATATAAAAAATTATAAAATTCAGAATTTTATATTTTCTAAATACATATATATATATCTATATATATATATATATACAGAGTGCTCAGTAAATCGGCTTAGATTGTTGGCTAGTGCTCAGAAAATCAGCTTGTCTTAGGCTGGTGCTCATTTTACACAGCTTGTTGATAATCTTAATAATCCTTGCCGCAAGATAATGTCAGTAGAAACACCACAAACTTATTGTTTTACCATAAACGTGCAGTAAGTTTGCATATTTTTACTGAGGATTTTTGAATTAACATTCTGTCTGTGTTAGATGAGGATGTCCTGTATGTTTTACTGAGTGGTGCACTACATAGTTCTGAAAATGGTAGCTCTCCTTTAGTAACTGTTCCATTTCAGCCGCAGTTCCACAGAAAAAAATTCACGTCGGCGAGTTTCCCTTTCGTGTAGCCATACGTATTGCTCGAAACTTTACGGGTAATGACAATTTACGGCAGCTAAATTCTTTTATCTTCTGCTCACAGTCGCTCTGCATCGCCTCAAGGCGTCATTTTGACACACATATTTCATTACAAAATCTGACTGTTTCGGTCTCCTCAATCTACCTTTACATTTTTCCCAGATATTTTCCGAGCACCCTGTATATAGTAAATAATAAGTACAATATATATTCTCTTGCTTCCCTATATATATACTATCTATATTGTAATCAAATTTGAAGACTCTAAAATTTATTACTATTCGTGTGTTTTTGTCTAAGATCTGTACAAATGAATCCAT
The DNA here is from genome assembly GCA_000611955.2 of Stegodyphus mimosarum. NCBI lineage: Eukaryota > Metazoa > Arthropoda > Arachnida > Araneae > Eresidae > Stegodyphus > Stegodyphus mimosarum. The sequence goes on from KK116007.1 coordinate 57,517, forward strand.
CTAACATGACTTAACACTTGAATTTTTCTTGAAGGAATGAAAAGCGTAGAAAAATAACAGTTTGGGCTTGTTGATTTAGATGAAAATGTTGATCATTTCGGAAATTAAAATATGACTTGGAGATCATAATGATTTTTAACGTTTGAACTCCACTTTTAGACATTCAAAAATCCGTGCCACACTATTCATTTCACTTCCTGTTCTGACCAGTGAAAAGAGTGAATGCATTGGGTTTCTTGCTTTTGTTTTCGATTTTTTTCCATGCGTAAAGTGAATTAAAAATATCCGTGAACAGTTCTCCTTAGAAGGTGATTAGAAAAAACATTCTTTTTTCTTATGCAGCTAGATTGAACAGGTTCTTGTGATTAGTTAGATAATTAAGTGTTAGTAGTTTATATCATTAGACTCTATAAGCGGGAGTACAATTTTGCAATTTCTCAGTATTTGGTTTCCTAATTTATAATAATATGCTAAAAAAACTTTTAATAAATATTAAAAATAGGAAATAAAACATAAAATATTCCAAAATCAATTTATTTTCACTGAAATCGAGACGTGAGGAATTCAGATTTAAGTTTCAGTTTTTGTCAAAAATCATTCCTTATTTAAAAACACCAAACGAAATGAATGTACTTCCCAACTGCGATTGTGGTTAGCGACGCTGACTGCCGTACCGAAAGGCTTCGGTTCGAATCCTGGACAAGGCATGGATGTTTATAAATGTATACTGTCTGTAACGGCATAAGATCACTCTAAATATGCGGCGAGAGAGAAGTTCTCTGGAGAGGTTCTGATAGGAGAAGAGGGGTGGAAAACCTTCGGAGTGCCCGCCCCGGGGGTGGACTGAGTCGTAGTATCGTATTGTACGATGCTTAAGGCTGTTACCAACGACAGGCACAATCTTGCTTTCCATGTTACGACAAATTTCATGGGCTTGTTCTTTCTGTTAGACAAGTGAGGTAAGTCACAACACCAACACAACAACAGAAATGAATGTACATTATCTCAGGTACTTTCAGACATGCATAAAGTATTCCTTAAAAAAATATAAATAAATAAATAGGGAAAAACAATTTCCCCGAGCTCCTGTGACACAAGAAATAAATGTATTACGAGGCAATTCGATTATATCAGTCTAGTTGTCTTTGGTTTCCAAAATAATTTTGCCAAAATGATTGCAATTTCTTGCCAAAAGTTAGAAACTGTCGTTAATGTTGAAACCTATTCCTGCAGAAAGTTTTCCTTTCCTGTTTAGCATTTTGCCTTTAAAGCATTGATATACTATCGGAAACCGTCTCAAGTCACTTATACAACTCATTTCCTATCGCTTTTATTTGCATAAGTAACATGAATCCTCAAGTGTTCGCGAAAAAGTATAAAGAGCACAATAAGAAACAAAGCAACACATTTATTTCCGGCATTGGAGCTTTATCCAAATACATGTTGAATTCAGTCTGGGAATACAGAATAACCGGTCTCGTTTTGCTGCGAACCAACAAGTCTTATTTTATTCATACAACAGTGACGTCAGTGGCAGGCGCTACATAACTCCGGAAGCAAAAGTGGGCAACTGAATTTGAGAAAACGCTACTTGTTTGAATAATTCAGATATGTTGCATATATATTTGCTCGATGCTGTTTCGCGAGACATCTGCACTGTTTTCTTTGAATTTTTAAAATATTTTCATCAGATGGCATCGTTTCTGAAATAAATTTGGCACCAAGGATCGGAAAGTGTTCCGTAATTGTTTGGATGATTTAATGTAATGGATATTTTTTCATAATTCATTATTTTTCTCTCGTAACCAATATGGTAACAATAGTGAGAGAAAACATTCCTTCCAAACGCTGCTTCGGGTATGTCTAGGAAAATCATATTTCTATGTCTCCAGCAATGTAGCAATGCCAGGATATGGTACGTAATATATATTTGGCTAAAATTTTTATTTTCTCACAATTTTTTGAGAAAACAAAATGACAGCAATGACGTATACCAAATATTTCATAAACTGCTCATTCTAAAGATCTCGTGAGAAAATCTGATCATTTTGATAACTAAATTTTATATTTAACTTTTGTCCGAACTAGTTAACCGAGTAGAATCTAATTGCATAAATTGCTAGAAAAATCCTTAACAATATTAATGTAATATCTATCGAATAAAATGTTGTAGAGACCATAGGTGTTTTTGAAAGACATGAAAAATGAGCAATCAATAAAGCAGGAAACGCATTATTTTCACACCACTGAAAGTTTAAATTAAATTACGTTAGACAGTTAATATCATCAATAATGTCATTTAGGTGAGATTATTTTTACATTTAACCAGAGTTCATAAGTAAGCGTGTACAGCTTACGTTTTTATTTTTTAGTATTTAACCTTTATTGACATCTTATACTTTTGAAAATAGTAATTTTAAGCAATAGTGAAATTGTCAGATTTAACTTCGATTTGACTTTGAAAATCGTAATTTTAAACAATAGTGAATCTGTCAGCTTTAACTTTGATTTAACTACAACTTAAGTGAATTGTTGTCAATGAATTGTCTTAAATCTTTCACATTTTATTGATAACAGCTTAATTTGTGTTACATTATTTCTGTTAATAATTATACCTGAAGTCAATTCAATTCTCTTTTGGAATTTTTAAGTAAGAAGAAAAGCTTTTACGATGGAAATTCTTATTCAAGTTGTAAGGTTTATCCTAAGTTTATTAACAGTTATTTTAAGTTATGCCTCTTTCCTATTCATTCTAATTTCAGCTTACAATTTCCTATCAGAAGGTAATTTCAAATGAGTGCTATTTAAGTCGATGCTTCATCGACTTCTACAGAGAGAATCTGATTTTCCTGACTAGCGCGCGTTTGCCATTTGACTATATTCTCTCTTAGGTACTACGTTCGGCCATACCTAAGCCCTTGCTTGGCTTCGTCGATTTAATTCATATTTAGGGGAGAACTGCTTAGAATTCTGGTAGTTCGGCTAGATCTTTCAGATAGATTTAGTTAAGCTTAGTTTAGTTTAATTTCATTATTACTTAAGTTCAAGCCCAAGTGGAGGCTTTGTATAAGTTTCGAGTTAGGAACTGATTGTAAATATTCTGAGAAATAAAGGGTAATTAACCATTCTTAAGTCTTACGTGTTTATTCACACACTTAAGCGATTATTCGCTTGTTAGTGTTTATTGGGTTCTAAGATTGAACATTGGAATTAAATAAGTAAGACCCCGCAAAGTTACACGATAATATATGATATTAAACAACAGTGAAGGTATTAGACTTAAATATGAATTGTTTTAAATGGATAAGACAATTGTTTCATAACCGTTTAGTTCGTTGCATTAGTTAATAGTAATTATAACTGAAATCAGTTTAATCCTCTTTTGGAACTTTTAAGTAAGAAAAAAAGCTTTCACAACATAAATTATTATTCAAGTTGCATGTTAACATATGAAGCTGTATTTTAGATCACCGTCATATTATTTCTTTCATCATGAAGAATTTTATACTGCTTGTTATTAAATGCCAGATGATAAAAAGAAAATCATATATTCAAGAAGTTACTTAAAAGCCCTGAAAGTTTACAGAGCAGAATTACAGATAACTGAATGATTCCTAAAATATAAGACTAAAATATGTTATTAGATTTAACCAAAGCACAAGAAAGCTGACTGTCAAATGGACGTTTTAAGACTTTATTGCTTTTTACTTTTTGTGCTCTTACTTTTATTTGCATAACTTGAAATATTTGCAATGAACATCATCCAGGCATTTGCTGATTTAATTTTGTTTTTAAAAATCGTTTTTCACTCTAATTCCTCATACTATTATTTATTTTGGTAAGATAAATAATTGCAATTAAGCATATGAACATTAAACGTTTGTAAATTTACCTAAAATACTATTATTTACTCTTGCCAGCTCGTAAAATCTGTTTCTGTCTTCGATGATCAATAGGTACATTTGAAAAGAAACATTTTCCAATGGAAAATTTATTTCCTTATATAGAATAACTTCTGCTCTCAGTTCAATGTATGTTAACAATAGAAAAATAAATTTGCGCTTTTATTTCTTTTCCCTGACAAAAGTCATCAGCAGCTGGAAATTCAAAGTCTAAGATTCCTGAGATTGGATTTAAAAGGCAAAACAGAATTTCTTTCTTTGTATAGTTTGCGAAAGTGATGTGAAATTGGGAAAAAAAAGGACAAAAATAGAGCAGAAGTACAAAGTTGTAGCAAATAAAAATATCAAGTTGCAAAAATTGCATACTGTAAATAAATAAATAAATGTATAGTCCAATATCAAACTTCAAAAAAATGCTGCAGTTTATTAAAATGCAATGAAGTGCTATTTGACAAGTAGATAATGATTTCAATAACTTCTCATGTTAATGACTAACAGAGTGTTTTCTCATAACTCAGAGAACTATCACTGAAAAATGGATAAGGTAGATGAACATTAGTAGCTCAACTTGGGACTCACTTTCTGTTGTTCGGATTATCTGCATGCATAATTTCTATTTACTCTATGAGTAACGTGAATATGAGCCATTTTCCTTAAAAAGTCCTCCATGAAGGCATTGTTTTCACTACGCAGATAGCTTTATGTTGTTTTCCATAATCAAATTATCTAGTCACTTCTAAGATATAAATACCTCAAACGTGACTTGTTATAATCAAATAATCTAATCCAACCCAATCCGTAATTCTAGTCCAACAAGTGGCCGATGGTTAAGACAGAGAAACAGTGTTAGTTCGCTCTGAGTTCTAAGCTAACTGCACGAGTTCAAAGCTACTGTACTACAAGGTTTAATTTTCTGGACCAAGGTCAACTAGCGTGGTGATGTCGACATCCTTGATTCGTATGTCTGAGCAGTAGATAAAATAGGTCACGGTCTTGAGCCTTGGAAAGTGAATGTTTTGACCTTGAAAGAAAATAACATTGCCTGTCTACTAACTGTGCACGAGACGATGGTATTGGATATTCCCGGTTCCTTATTTGTGATGCGTATAAGAAACAGTATTTCTTAGAAATTCCTTCACGAAGGCATGTCTCGAACACTTCCAAATATTAATAACTATACCTTGCTGAACTTTCTCTAAAGGCCATCCTAATAACATAAAAAGAACATGATTCTTTGGTTTATTTCTCATTTAGCGAAGAGCTGTAATGCTAAAATGTACTGTCGAAATAATCAAAAATTCTTTGCCTCGTCTAGTTGTTATATTCAATAATAATTACACTCTAGTGGTTTATATGATTAAAATATCATGATAGAAATAAGGTTTAAAGAAATATAAGAAGAATTTAGCCAAGATCAATGCTTTACTTTCTTTAAGGTTGTAAAATAACTAACTGCGGTCATATATCTGGATGAGATTTTAAAATCTCCTCGTATATAAAGAAACCTTTCTACGAGAAGACGTCGTTACAAAGGTACTAGGCTTACTTTTATTGTCCATCAACGTTAAGAAAAGCTGAATCATTCTTCCAGAAGGGATTTTGAGGATTAAGGTGTTTCAAGTAAATATAGGAACACAATTCTGAGTTCCATATAGATTTAACGAGGCGGGTTTTGGCCGTTTTCAAACGTAGCTTCAAAGTGTAATTTCCAGTCAATTCTGTTTTAACAATTAAGCCTTCGTAAAGATGCACGAAATAATTGAACAGGAATTTCATCATCATGTTATTAAAAATGAAATGTTAAATTGCAAAAGAGAGAGGAAATGTTTGCTCTCTATTACTACCATTTTTTATCTCCATCTTCTATACAGAATATAAACGAATCCATTGTAATTAGACGAAAAAGGGGACAAGACGTTATTGCTATAAATAATTTATATTCTTGCCTGTCATGGAAAATACTTAAATATCTATTTCAATTTTTACGTTTAATGTAACAGTTACACAGAAACTTTAGTGAACATCTATCTGTACACTAATTAATAAAAGAATGGAAGTAGCTTTCTTTATGTATTTAATATGTAGGATGCATATTGACAACAATACGATAGCTAAAAAATTCTTCAAATATAATACAGGGTACAGAGAAGTTCATTAGTTTCTGTTTGAAACTACCCATGCAGATAAAACCATAAAGAAAACTAATAGAGCAAATTCCGCTTGTAAATAAAGCAATAGTTTTTGGATAGGGCTAAAGTATTTTAATACGCCAGTTTTCAGAGTTTAACGTGTATATCTTTGACGAGGTATACCACGGTGATTTCAGACATTGCTAAATGCACGACAGTTTTCAAATGATCTTCAGTATAGTATATTGATTTGTAAAGAAAGTGTCACCTTACAGATTAATCTGTATTAAATATTAAAAGGTAATTGTTGGAATGGAGGTTTGGTTTTGCATTCCAAAGCGCTGCTTTATTCAAATAAGTTTTTGTATAGAACAAAGCACTCGAGGACTATCTGCGTAAGTTGAGGGATGCTTTGTGAAGGACTCCTGGAACTGGCTTCTGTTCGCGTAACACATGGAGAAAACCGCAAAAACCAAGCATGCAGACAGCCCGGCCGTTTGTCTGAGATTTAGGCAAACATTCAGTAGTCTTTAAGCATTCGCCCACCGATGAGGCCGCAGAAATGAAAAATTCAAATGTGATTTTTTCTAAAAAATAAATTAACATGCATTAAATGCTAGTAGAAAGTAATTAAAAATTCTCAATATTTATTTGGGCTTTGTATCGCACAATCCCCCCCCCCTAAAAATCCACTCTCTCTAATTTTGTTGACATTAAAAGCCAGCTAGTAATAAGATGATTCAATCAGTACAAACACTTTTAAATTTATATACGATCAGCTATTGTAGCTAAACTTAGATTTTTCATAACCTCCGAACTGGTCCTGCCTTATTCCCAAATTAATAAATATAATAACGTGTAAATATATCAGAAAACAATTAAACGCATTGTGAGAAGTTGGGACATTGTGGGCATTCAAAGCAGCGGAGAACTGGACGCAGAACAAATGAACCGCAATTGTGCGCTGTGATATCTATTCGATTCTTTTGCGCGAAATCTCTACCATTTACTTCAGAGATGAAAGAATTGGGTGCCAAATCTTACGTCACTCACCAAAAATTCCTTGTGAAGCTTAAATATTAGGGATATATATTAGGAAATGTATAATATTAGGAACGGAGAGTTTCAAGTACATTAATAGAGCTGTTTATTTCGTCATTGGCTTATCAAAACCATTTAGACAGGAATATGTACCCGAGCGGTTTTCATCCGAACAACAGAAATATTACTTTTTGAAAGGAAGTGTGATTCTAGAGATCATATAGGTGCAGCTTGACAGTACTAAGACTTTTTAAAATAAATAATTGACATAATCAAACAGTCAAATAAAAGCCATCATAGAAATGATTTCATATTTCACGGTTGTTATCAATAACTAACGATGACGCATTTTTTGCTAGACGTTTTTAGGTGCTGTTAAAAGTAAACGAAAATTGATCTAATTTAATTGATCTGATCCTGTCTGCTTTATTATTAAAAACACTATTATGATTTTATTATCTCCTATGATAGCAACAAACAATGTATCAGACAAATGAACATGAAATCCTTTGCTTAGTTGCGACTAAATGTCTAAATGCGCAGTAAAACTACTATATTGATGACTTCAAAATTTTTATCGAAAGCTGTAAGATTCAATTAGAATTTTAACAAAATAATTCAATTAGACTTTGAATAGGAATTTATCATTTTGACTTTGTTTTCCTGTCCAAAGATAGTTATCCGAAGATGATAATCTCACAGATGGCCATAATTTCGAATTCCAACCTGGATAATGAATGAAGGTTAATATACCTACACCCTTTGCAAGTACAGTACCTGTCCTGATAGCTAGTGAACGTTGTATAAAGTTCTCGTGAAGATAGTAGAATTAGCCTATCAGACAGAGACGGATTCGGCCGCATCTTGGCAATTCCGTCGGCATATACAAATGGATAAATGAAATGAAGTTTCAGTGTCTTGAACTTTTATTCGAAATCATTTCATAAGACATAATAAGTTTTACTTTTGATCAAAATTAAATTTCCTAACTAATTGTTTTAAAAATATATGTTAAATACTAAATTTTGTGTAAACAAAGATAAAAGATTTGTAACAAGAAAAGCTCACCAGTAGCCGAGCGGTAAAATCGCTAAACACTCTTAGTTCCGACCTGGCTTCGATTCCAAGTGAATGGTTTGGCTGCAGGGCGTTTTCGTGGTTTTTATCTATGGAAAATGTCTGTACGAGCCAGTTTCTCTTCGAAAATCATCCACGAAGGGACCCCTCCTTTTAAGCAGATAGCCTTAGTATGCTTTGCCATAATCAACTAAACCAAACCAAACCTTATAACAAGAAGATAAATGGAAGCCGTCAGATGAAATTTTTAGCTGAAAAGACTGAAAGAGCATTTACGAAGTATACTGCATTAAAAATGTAATTTTGTAGAAATTTTATAATTTTCACTTTATTCAGCAAGTCACAAAAATGCCAGTATTAAACTTTTAATGCGCAGTTAAGCAACACTGTTAAAGGGCTACCTATAAAATTTGGAAAAATAGGTTTTATTGCGTTATTTATTCAAATAAATTGAAACTGTGTATAAAAAATGGAAAATAAATAGAAACAGTCTCTTTCTTTATTTTCGATCCCTATAATTCTTTTAGAAACGGAATTGAGTATTACAAGAATTATCTTTGTTTTATATAATCATTAAACGCACATTTAAAAAAGGCTTATAGAAAACTCAGCGTAATTGAACTAAATGTGATATTTTAAGTATTTAACAGAATTAATTAAATAAAATGGGCAAATGTCTGAGTGATTGATTCCTGAGTTTTTAAGTTTTTCTTCCATTCAGAATACCTTGCTTTAGGGATATATAATGGGCGCGCTTAAAGCAAACCAGAGCAAAATTTACTTTAATTATTGCCTCATGAAATACTACAACAATTATAAACTATATTATAATAAACTATATTATACGAAGTAAAGAGAGAAAAATCAATGCTTGGAAAAATTAAGTCAATCTGAATACATAAGATCGTTTTCAACGATACTGATTGAAGTATTCTGCTTAGCACATTCTCACGTTTGATGCGATCTAGGATGGGTTAAATCTAGGTGCTGCTAAATCAATCAGATCTCTTCAGCAAGCTGTCTATCCTTGAGGAAGACTCCGGAAAATTAAATCGTACCTCGGATTTATCTCTAGTAGGATATGTCTAGAACGTAATCAAACGGCCGTTTCAGGCTCAGTAGTAATCAGGTTGATAATAGTCGCCCTTTGACAACAGTTGTAAAAAGCTTAAAGAGAACTCCTTCTAAATTCTTAAAAGACATGTTCACACTTAGACTCCAGCCTTTCGTACTTTACTAGTTTATTAACAATCTATATTAATATACACGTCCTCACACATATACATACATGTATATGTGGGTATATACTGCACAGATAGCTAGTTATAGCTATATAGATTAGAGCCTATTCGAAGAAGACAAATAAAGATTTTATTCCTTAAATATGGATCCAAGATATGAATTTCCATTAAAAAATCTCATCTCAGGAGTGGTTCAATCACTCAATTCTTAATTGCCTACTCCGCCTACATTAAAAGTACTATAATCTAAAACTTTATTACCTATATAATTAGTTTTATTATACAAGATAATAAATAGTACACTGTGAACACAAAGCAACTAAGTTCTATAAATATATAAAAGGATTATTATACACAATACACATAATTTAACAGAACTGAAATTTTTTAAATAACAGTAATGATAATACCTATATCATTACTGTTAACATACATTATCACTTATAAGTTAATAACTATATTATACCTGTTGTGTACAATAAATCTTGTGAGTAGTGATGTAGAGACATTAAGTTATTTCGGAAGCAGGAGTGATGAAAAATGAGCAACGCCTTCGCCGGGACTCAAACCACGGACCTCTGAAATACGCGCCCAGCGTGCTGACCCCTGCACCACGAAGGCATGCGAAGAAGGCGGAAGAAATACCTTACAGTGTGACTTCTTTAATAAAATGAAATGCTGAAACTTCGCATCTACACTTATATTTGTCAACGGACCTATGAAAGGACTCTCTTTTTTCTTCCAAACACAGCATGTGGACTGGATAACCTGCTTCAAAACCGACTTTCTTCAACCATGCTAAAGTTTTCATTAAAAACACTTTGGAATTTAATTAAAACACTTTCAGCACTAGAATAACAGTGAACATATATAGTACAAACAGGAATACACATATATAATTAAACTTTTTTTGCATGATTCCTGTAAACCGCAGTTAGTAAAGTACGCATTATACTTTCTAAGATCTTTTGCTTTCGCATCGTGCTTCCCATAAGCTTAAAACTAAGATGAACTCCAAATCACATTTAATCGGAGCACGCTTAAGAAACTTAATATACGTGTATTTAAAAAAAAACAAGAAAATAATAACCCGTATTATAACAAACAAAAGAAGTGTTACTGACAATTTATCCTTATTTTCAAACAGTTTAGTCTAAAAATTGGCTAATTTAATTACGTTAATTAAATTGGCATTTAAAACAAAACGAACCCATTGCATATAAAAGAGGTTTGGGTTTTGGTTTATATAATTGTGGGCAAAGCTCGCAAGGGCTATCTACCTAAAGGGGTGGATGCCTTCGTGGAGGACCTTCTAAGGGAAACTGGTTCGTATACTCGTTACGTATGGGGAAAATCACAAAAACGCTTTTACAGCCAACTGGAATCGAACTCAAGTCGGAACTACAGTGTTCAGAGACTTTACTGCTCGGTCGCTGTTGTACCCCTACGTAAGAAGGAATGATCTTCATTGCAAAAGAAAAATATTAAATAATGCAATAATATTTGCAACGATTTTACACAATGTTATTGAATTCTAATTTGTGCAAAAATGCTTGATAAGTACGTGTGATTTTTACGTGCAAAGCTTATCTGACAGACATTTGCAGACGCAGATTTTATTCCGAAATGTTACTTTTCTTTTTCGTATTTAAAATAAATGGTTTTGCTTTTCTTTGATAATCTAAGAAACCATCATTCCCATCGTTACGCAATAAACAGACTTAACCTCTCTTTATACAGCATCCTGTTAATTTGCCTGTAGGTAGTTGGAAATTAGATGTAAAATAAAAGAGTGCTTACTTTCACGTCAAGCTTCCGTCATATGGTGTTAATAGAGAGGGCTCTAATAGTGGTGACACGACTGGCTTGAAAGTAAAGCAAAAGAACATTAAGTGGATAGAGGATTAAATTTTAACTTTACCAGTCCTATAAGCTTGTGCACCATTAGCATTATTAAGTATAATACGGAAACAATTAATTTAGGAATTAAATAGTCCAGAAAGATTATTTATAAAGATGTCGATAAAACGTTTCAAACTAAAAATTGGATTTTAGATTCAATTTTATACCCAGTACTTCCTTAAACTGAAAATAATCATTTGAACGTACCCACTCATACGCAAACTCTCATTTCCCCCCTATATGTATATATATATAATTTTAAAAAAGGCAAATTAAGTTTAAAACCAAAACCAAAATATGGACTGCAAGTTGCAATAATTCAGTGGCAGTTTTTATTAAATTCAGAACATAAATTAAGTAAACTCCCTATTCTAATAATAAATTGGTAGAAAAATGTTTTTGCAAATGCAAAAATATAATAGATAGCTAAACCGAAATCCTTAGACATTGTGTAAAATCAAAGTTCAGGCACAATTAACACAATAAAAGAGTGCAGATTAATAAATGCAAAGGAATTTTATATCTCATAGTTACATCTTCAGCAAGGAGGTTGATGTATCAAGAGAAGACAAAGAAAACTTGTTTCTGAGTCCCGATGCACAAACATACGAAATTAATCTTAAATCAAGAACTATGAATTAAAATAATATGCATTTTTTATTAAATTATTTCAATATGTGCATCCATCAGTTCAGCCTCTACGGGCTGAAATAGAAAGGCAAATTAAAAAAATAGTATACAAAAATGTAATAAAAATTTGAAAAATAGTGGAAAGGACAATTTCAATTTTGTTTATGCATAAAAACAATGCAACATAAATAATTAAATACTGTATTCTGGAAAGAATGAAGTAATTTCGTTTGCAACATAAACTATATATATGTATACATAAAATTACAACCCATCTTACACTTTTGTAATAAAATTTCTCTTTTCCTATTGTATTATTTGCGCTTTTCATTCAAATAATTTTAATGATAAGTATTACTTCTATTAATTACTCCTGTCATCAGCTTATATTATTGGTCATTATTGACTTTTGAATATCAGTTCACTGTCTTTTTAGCCCGAAAGGGCAATTCGTCCAAAAGAGCTCTTAATTTTGTTTTGGTGTTTTGCATTGGTTCACTATAAATGGTGTTTAGCTTTTGAAATTGTTGCACCCAATATTATCGCCTGCATTATATTTAAAGGGAATGTATGTATGTTTCGGGCATTGGAAAAAACAACGGTACCTAGGGACATCAAATTTTGAATAACATAGTCCTCTACTCGAATATGAACATCTGGAAGCCAAATTTGGAATTTGTTTTATTATCCATTTCATACCTCGTAAAACGTTAACGAATTTTTTATCAACAAACTCAGTGATTTCAAAGCTAGCAATGGTAACACGGTATGGGGGATAAAAAAAAACGCGAGCGAGACTATGCTTCAGAAATTCTAAAGATAGGCTCTTTTTAAATTAGTTTTGTGATATTTCTGTTGAAATAAATTTTATAGCTTAAGTGCGAAGAACATGATAAATAATGGTAACATGCCAAACGTTAAAAAAACTTACCTTCGGGCGTAATTTGAAATTTAAAAGCTCTAATTTTTCTTCCGTTTTTCTTTATGCTTATAATAATATGGAAAATAATGATCCTTCAATCATTTTAAGGAATGCAATACTATTATTGTTAGCATTCCTTATTTTAATTAACGTTTACACGTTTAAAAACATATTATCTTTTACTAGTTACATTTTCCTGTCAAATAATTACCTTTCATGAAAATAATTATTTTTAAGTATTTCTTTTACAATAAATGTTTGAAATTTTTTTAATTCTGAACCTGTGTCCTTTCCATTTGTTTGATACATTAAACTGGAATTGAAAGCATGGAGACAAATGGAATTTATTGCTCTTTAAAGTATTTGAATTAATTCTAGAAGAGAAAGAAATTCAAATGCATACCTTTTATATTAAAGAGAAGTTAAAAAAACTATTCTGAGCTTTAACAAAATCTAACGTAATTTAAATATAACCTTACTTTAAAAAATCAGGAATGTAATTTAAATAAATTTAGCTTCCGTATAAAGCAATTAATACCCTACCCGAAATACTTAATAAAATGTCTGCGAGGGGGAACAGGACGCATGAAATATCATGAATTCTTTCAATTCTATCATGGAATAAAACATTCTGAAAATTTTCTTTCATTAGAATTGAAATAAATATATGAATGCTAATCAAATTCAAATTCAGATATTCCAATTCAACAAATGAATCACAAGTAGAAAGAATATTTGTTTTTATTTTAGCTAGAACTGCTTATATTTTCTTGCTTTTTTAATTATAACTGTCATTATTCGAAATGCTTTTCCTCTGAAAGATTTCCTGATAGTGAAGGATTTTTGAAATACACAATAAATCCATTTAAAGTATATTTAATATTTTACTTCTTAAATAATAATGTTTGGTTCCAAATGCAAGCATATACTTTTTATTTATTAAACGTCTTAAAAATAATTATAACCATTTGTATTTCTTTTTTATAACCATTTGTTACTTCCTTGTACGAAGTAAAGGAAGTATTGTAATTGCGAAAAATTTCGGTTATCATATTTCAACGAAAATATCCATTTCAACTACTGTCAAAATCATTTGAAAAACGTTTTTGCTTGAAATCTGTACGTACGGAGAGAATAAAGGTTTGTTTTTGCAAAAAAGGATTGTAAAAGGAATTGAAAAATGGATTTAGAAGAGCTGCTTTTTCATCCGTACATTCATACGTCTGTATGTATGCGCGGATGTATCTCGCATAACTCAAGAAGGAGCAGCAGTAGGACATTGAAATTTTGCATATGGGTTGGGTTATGGGTTATTCAATTATGGCAAAGCACACAAGGGCTATCTGCCTAAAGGGAGGGATGCCTTCGTGGAGGACTTTCTAAGGGAAACTGGCTCGTATACATGTTACACATGGGGAAAACCACGAAAACGCCCATGCAGCCAGCCCGTTTGCGGCATTCGAACCTCGGACCGAACTACCAGTGTTCAGCGTCTTTACCGCTCGGCCGCTGGTGGGCCTTTTGTATATGGGAATGCTATAACAGGTAGTTGTGCACCTCCCTTTTACGTTGCAATCCGCTGCACCAATCATATATAAATACATCATATGTAAAATTAATATATAAAAAATATATAAATATTCTCACTTTGTTACCTGGCTCGGTGAGTTAGTTTTTTATTCTTATACCTTGATGAACTGTGAATTTTTTTGCTTTAAAAGGGATTGAATTATGTTTATTTTATTTTGCGGTAAAGGTTTTTAAGCCTTTAAGTAATCTGCAGGCAATAGTTGTAGAATTGTCAACAATTTTAGTTTAATTGGCAAGTTAAGCTTAAAGAACGGCCATTTGTTTAATTTTGAAACTCAGTAGAATAGTGAGTAAAGTCAGTTTTCGCGCCTTCAGTGTCTTTTTTGTTGAGTGAGATCAAAAGTAAACTTTCAGTTTTGTGCACCGAAAAATCTGCCTTCTTGGCCGTTGGCTAAATTGCTTGTTTTTGCGTTAGAAACTCTAATTTCAATTGAAAACAAAATTTAAACTGTTTTAACTGTATTTGGTGTTTTATGTTTTTTGTGTTTTATGTGGGGTTATTTCCGCATTTTATAATTTTTAATCAGGATGTTGTGAGTTTTTATGTAGTTTTGCTTTGCCACGAAGAGAGAAGCGATATAATTGAATGAAAAATATATCTCTAAGAAATTTGAAGAAATACGTTTAAATGAAATGCATCAAAAATGTGTATAATTTAACAGGCCATGCAAGGAAGTCATGTGGTGTGCACATCAGTTATTTTTTTGTTTTTGTGTTCCAGCAAATTATTCATTTATTTTTATAATTAATTACTCTAATTTCTTACCCAACATAATGCTTTACATTGGGGAATTATATTAAGAATTTCATTTTATCACAAAAGTATTAATGTAAACAATTTCTGTAAAGATTTATATGAAATTCGCTATAAAGATGTATGCAGTATATATGTTACTGCGAAATATCGAAATTGGAGAATGTCAACAGATACCAAACACATTGAAAAAAGACCTAATATTTGGTTATATCCTTAAACAATTGGGCCATCACAGGTGCATCTCAATAAACATATACTCTGATGCAGGTCGAAATGAGATACCGAGAAGAGGCGTTGTAAAAAGCAAGGGACATTTGTGTAATTCAAAATGTCATAATAGTGAGGTTGTTGCAATAAATAACACTGTATTACGTCAATCATATAAAAGCAAGTTTATTATTTTCTTTTCTCATTTAGAATGTATTGTTAAGTTCAACAATTTATTTGCATGTGTATTACGTAAGCTACCTATTTTGACATATATCCTAATGTGTTTTATGTTAATATATAAAGTTATGCTAATATATAAACTATGATTTAAAAAACATAACAAAAATATTTTAATTAAACATTCAACACCAGGCCATGTGAATGCGGACATTTGTAGGATAAGTGATATTTAAGGATATTTAGTAAATGTTTTGGACAATAAGCAAGCCATTTTGTCAGTGCTGATATTCACCGCAGAATGTCGATTTTCTCCAGATTTCGGTCTTTTTCGGTAAAATGTAAATTTTATTCACTCAGATAGTTTAGCTTTGTTCCTTTGTACATTATATAAAACTTTAACATTTAAAAAACATAACAATAGTCAATAACATTGATAATCAATAGTCTTAAACTAAGGGTTCAAAACTATTTTAAGTAACTTCAATGTTTATTAGATTAGAAAACCTGATTTTTTACCTTGGCAAATGAAATGCCTCTTGAGAGAAATATCTGTTAAAGGCCTCATGCGCAAGTTGCCGTTATCTTGTCCATGAATTTCATGGAAAAATGGTTGCCAGAACCGGAATTAAATTAGACTTCTATCTGCGCCCCATTTTTGAGGAAGAGCACCAGAGCGGGTGTTCCGAGGGTCTCCCACCGCTCTGCCCTGCCACCAATCCACACGAGAGGACTTTCGGCTCGGTGTATACTTAGAGTATCCCATGACGTAAAGACACTATACATTTACAAACATCCATACCTTCTCCGGTATTCGAACCTAGGCTCTTCTTAGGGTCCCCTAGCCACTATACCGTATGGGTGGCTCATTTGCAAGTGAACTAGTGGAATAAATGCAAAACTAACTTTTTATACTTGAATTGTTTTCTTTATTATATAAGAGAGTAAGTTCCTATGTGGCATTCTTTGCTATATAATAGTAACACAAAAAAATAATGCTTTACCACTTGGCCTTACCATTTTGGGTAGCCTGTTTTAAATATAAGTTTCGTGTTCTGTTATTTCAATTGCTGAGGGATTTATTCTTAAACTATAGCAGGCCTATTGTAACTACTTAGCTGAGTATCATTTCAGGCATTAAAACTGAAATATGTATATCAAATTTAAGATTGTACTTGTCTTTTAATTTTTGATTTATATAGGATTTTTATTTTTGTTAAATTTGTTTTCATTTTTTGAAACTTTAATATAAACTTCGAGGCGTTAAATGGTAATTTGAAATTTCCAGATTGTAAACGCTTGTTTAAACCCTATTTTATTCTGAGACTAGTTTTTCCTACAATGCCTTATGCAGGTTATCAGTTTCACGCTTATTTAAATCTGACTGAATCAATAATGATATTATGATAAAAATTAATTATAACCTGATAAAAAAGGCTAAATAAAAACTGCATAGTAATAGAAAATCAGTTCTCATGATTTTGTGAATAGCATTTAAAAAATGTTTACTGCTTTTTGAAATTCAACATCAAAATATGATTGAAATACACTTGGAGGGAATTACTTTCTGATTTGAGATCAGCAGGCAGCCATGCCTTTGTTCACTAGACAACTATGCCATGGAAACTATTATTTTTTTTCTTAGCATGAAAACAGTTTGTAATAAGTATGCATGAATCCTCTTCATGTAAATGTATCATATTATACATAGATATGCACATAAGGTTGTCAGTGTTTGCACACGTCGTAGGTTTTATATCTGTGTAGCACCATTTACAATGTATTTTAAGAAATGAAATAACATTTGCTGAAGTTTTACTCAAACAATTTAAAATTAAACCTAATTTACTCAAACCCTTTCAAGAGTTTAACTTTCCTGTGCTTCAGCCATTTCTGGTCTTCGGCCTTACTAGAGTCTAAAACTTCAAGAGCACAGACAAGAAGTAAAACTTAACTAAAAGCTTTATTTATACTTATTGAATAATAACAATTTAACAACTAACTACCGTTACTTCCTTGGTTTTTTATAACTTCAAACATTTGCAACATAACAGATGTTTTCATGTACTTAACCAGCGACCTATCGCAGCTTACAGGAAGGTATTAACATAAAAATAATGTGTTAGCTAAAAGAAAATTTTTTTAAATTAAATAAATATTTGTTAAAGTGATTCTTATATTAATAATTCCTAAAGTTTAGTCCTTTTTCTGTATCATAAATTGTAACCAAACTTTAGATAGACTGAATTATCTTTAAGTCTAATATAACATTTGGGGCTTTAAAAGGCTGTAAAATTCCGTTTTATTAAAACTAAATAACAGAAGGCACAGAGGGTTCTTAAGAACAGAAGGCACACATGGTGCTTGCAACTAAACCAGCACTTTTGGCGAGAGAATTTAATCTCGCCATAAGTTAAATAGCAGTAAGTTAAAATTTAAAATAAGCTGGTAGTTAAAGACTACACAATTCTGTTTAATACGAAGTTGGCTCATAAACTAACCGGCATAGATATTCAAATATCAGCAATTATAATGCAAGGCCAAAGACTATAAACCTTATCTAAACTTCCAAAAACTTAGGAACGTGACCTGAAGACGCAGAACACGCTCTGCCTTACAATCTAGAAAATTAAATTTGAATACACATGAGCTAATTTGTATTTTGGCGTAGAAACGAAAGGAGAATTGAAGGTAAAGTTCTAGAGCATAATAATTAGTTAATTAACATACGTTACAAGTTGAATAAACATTTAACTAAGCAAGAACCCATGTTTATCATTTAATATTCTTTCTTAAGTCTTTAATTTATTTCAGATAGAAGTTAATATGAACATCGGATATCAACAGCGTGATAAAATTAAAGACACGAAATTTAAGAATGACCAGAAAACAAATCAGATGACTTAAAAATGTCTTTTGTTATTTCGCGATTGTTAATTATATCATCAAATATATTATTAGAAATAATATAGCTTTTAAAAATTTTTACAAAAGTTTCTTTCACGCTAATTAAGAATAAAAGTCGCGTTGCTTAATTTATATCACTCTAACAAGCCCGAAATTAACAAGAAAGATTTGAAAAGTAACGACACAAGATTACTTCTTGACGAACTTGAGCTGAACTTCAATTTATAAGCTTCTATAAAAAAGTACCTAATACAGGAGATCCCAGCACTCTAAGTACCTAACAAACCCGGTGATGAACAGCCCCGTACTTCTTCTCAAAGCCGGGAACATAGCACTAATGGCTGAAAGCTGGAAAGGGGAGAAGAAGAAGTTTGATGGACCTCCGGAAGATTCGGCCCGTCCCTCCGATTGGATTCGATCCTCTCTGGCTGCCGCTCAACTTGTTGATCGTTAGACACCGAGGACTGATGGGGAGCCCGGGTTTTAGTTCTGGGGCATTTGGGTGATTTGTTCCCCCCTCCCCTTCGGGGTAACCTAATGACGCTACGCAGAAAATGGTCTTTCGTTTTGTTCCGGTTTTTGTTTCTGCGCTTCTTCTTCTTCTGCGGTTTTCTTCGGTGTTGCCCCAGGAGTTTTGGGAGAAATGGGTATGTGCTCCCGAAATGGGAATTCTGACTCATTTTAGGGAGAACGCAAATTCAGAGATATAGAGATCAGTGAATTTGAAGATGACTGGTTTATGACTCTGGACTGGTAAATAATAAAACATATTTTGAAATAACTGAAAATTTCTTCTTCTGAAAATCAGAAAGCCTATTTAACCGTTGGCTATGCAAAATGTGTAAAAATAAAAAAATAAAAACATAAAATCATAAGTAAGCAGAAATTAAATAATTATTAGCTAAGTTTGCTT
>KK116007.1:76973-172149 GCA_000611955.2 Stegodyphus mimosarum
ACGTTTAACTTAACGTTGATTATATAGATTAAACATAACGAGTAGTTTTAGTCAACTACTCGAACTATCATTCAACTTAGCTAAAAAAATGCTAAAGGGATATGTTTCAGACTAGTTGCAATATGCCATGCAAATTTAATGAAATTTTTCCTATTAACGTCAGATCTTTGAGAAGATATATATAGCTGATGGCTTACTCCTTATTGTTTTGTTTGCTAACAATAAAGCCCGTTTTTTAAAACGGATATTCAGAGGTACTGGATCGTCATAAATTACCGAGCGCCTTTCAATGACGGATATTATATAATCTAAAGAGAATACCGGTATTACACATAAAATTATACAGCAACTCAACATTTTCTTGACATATGTTTTAAAATTTTACAGATATTCAACGCGGGGCTCATTTGGTGGTACATACATCATTTCACAATCTGGGAATAGTATGTGAACAATTTTCTTAGTCAGCTAGACATTTTCAGATATCCTTATGTGAAGTTGAAAAAACGTTATTTTTTTCCGACTATATTAAATCATACTGCTGCGCTCAAATTAAGAAGTATGGAAATTGTTCGAAGAATAACGCCCAAAATGCTGGAAAACTCATCACGAGATTTTCAAAATTAACTGGGATATGTAATACAAAAGAAAAGTCATTGAAATAGTTTTAGTAATGTTTCCAAAACCGTTTTAATTTCTGTATAATTTGATATGTTTGCAAATAGATACCTTCTTTAGCTTATAAGGTATTTTCTTCCTTCTTACCACGTGAATTCGGGGTGCAACTAGAGGCACGTCTGGTTAACAGTTAAGAGGTCCGAACACCAGAAAGATTTGGGGATTAGATTCTCTCTTCTCCAGTTGCGCTATAGTGGGACAGAATGTAAGGACTTTCTCCCTTCCTGCCACCAGCCTTCATAATGTAATTAAAACCATGTACAACCAGGAATCGGGAAATCCGGAATTGGCATCCCATTGAGGGCATTGCGCCTTTTTAAGTTTTATGCTCTGAAATAAAATGTCTAATGGTTTCTACAAAATCAGTTGCTATTCGTCTTTGAAATGTCTAAGCAATTTATGAAAACCCTGTGTTTTCCTACGTATGCCCAGGCAAGGTAATCCGAAATTGTTCACAAAGGATATTTTCTAGCCAACTAAAGCATATTTTCCTTATTTGGTTAAAGAATAAACAGAATTATGAAGAATTACAGAAAGATTTATGCAGTTCCTAAAATCTGACATTCGAGTCTCGAACTTTTGGTCATCTGGATGTCAGGCCTATTTGTAGGCTATTCTTTCATTCAATTGTCTCTTTGTGAGAACTAAAATTAAATTAAGCTACTAAGCGAAATGGTAATTGATTATAGAACAAATACTTTATATTTAAAAAACATTCCAGTTCCTAACACACTTTCTCCATTAATTTGTAATACATTTGTTCATCTGTTAGTGTATGCTGAGTCTTTGAAAAAATGATTCTTTTCTAAATATGCCTTATGTGGGCAACGAAATGGCATGAGATAAGTGTCCTTTATTAGCGTTTCTAAGTTACTTGTTCAAGCTTTTCCAAAGCAGTTCTCATTCGCTGTTCTTCAAAAACAGCACGATGTTCTGATTTTTTTCCATCCATTGGCATAATTTTTCTTTCTCGGTGTTGCTTAAGTCCGGATTTACGGCCTTCAGAAGAGTTTTAGATTTTCTTATTTGTGAACTTTAACAATGCTTTTAAAACTTAAGAGAGTTAACAAGTAGACGAACTATTTTTGTAAAGTAAAAAAGAACAAAAGAAAAGGCTCATGTATATACTAAAATATAAACTGACGTTGTTCTGCTCTGGAACAGTAAAGACATATTTCATTTGGCTTCGTAGTATGTAGAATTTTCTTTCAAATTTTCACCAACCTAAACTTTTTTTCGTTAAATTTATAAGCAACATATAGCTGCAATTTAAAAGGAAAATTAAAAATCTGATATAGAAGCTATCGAAACTGACAATTTTCAAGGAAGTGCAAATGATCAATGCTGTGACGTGAGATTAATGTAACGTGAGAAAGAAACTGGAATGATTTTAAGATTTTTAATATCCAAACTGTCAAAAGGTTGTCAGTAAAATTCTATTCCACGATAAACATAAATTTTCATAATTTTCATATAAAATAAAATACATTTCAACCAATTTTAATTTGAATTGATCAATTGGGAATTGCTGTAGTAGTAGTGCGAAAATTCAGGTTCTTAGCTGTGCAAATAAATTGATCTATTTCCTGTAAAATAGTAGAAGCGCTAACAAAAATTGCTTGATTCATTAATTAAAAATATTTTAAAAGTTATATACACATAAGGAAATGAAACCGTGTAAATTATATACAAGGTGTCCCAAAACGACCGCATAAACTCTTCATAGCTAGATTCCTCGTTGGAAGTAGATACAAAATGCCCAAAGAAACGTTCCTGTACGATCCATAATTTACGAGAAAAATACGAAAAACAAAGTATGACGTCACTGCCGGTGCAAGAAAAAAACACTTTATTGGACATATCAACAACAGTATTGGCATATCTTTCCAGACGATAATGTTTAAAACGTTCGCCGCGCATATCTGGAACTGGTGTATCGAGACGTAGTGACAACACCAATCGACTTAGTTGCTCGTCTGCATGCTGCTTGTACTTCGGTGGACCCCGCGATGCTTCAACGTGTGATGGCAGCCATTCCACGGCGTGCTCAAGCCTGCTTCGACATGCACGGCGGACACTTTGAACATCTGATTTAAATTGTGCATATACTGCTGTTGATATGTTCAATAAAGTGTTTTTTCTTGCACCGGCAGTAACGTCATATTTTGTTTTTCGTATTTTTCTCGTAAACTATGGATCATACACGAACGCTTCTTTGGGCAGTTTTTATGTACTCTCAATGAGGAATCTAGCTGTGCAGAGTTTATGCGGTCGTTTTGCGACACCCTGTATTATGTAGTAATATCCATTTAAAGAGTTAGAAGATGTAAATTTGTATTTCACGGTGTAAAATATCTTTAAAAATTACTGCTACTAAAACAATCTCGGGCATTAATACCGCAAATCCGTCAAGATTTTTTCCTATTAAGAGGGATACCTTCTCCGTAATTTTTATGAGGGTCGTTTTGTTGGTTATTTACGACAAAGCAATCGATGGCTATTTAACTAAGAAGCCCTTAAACAGCTTCCCGAGAGTCGCAAATCGCAAAACCCTATTCAGCAGCATATTCAACAGAATAACATCGAAATGAAGACACACCTTCATCATCCTCTTATCCATACAAGCACTTGAAAGGGATTCTCATTTTGCAATTTAATATTTAGTTTTGCACTTTTAAATAATATTCACTCTTATGTTTCTGACCTCCCTATACATCCAAAGAGGAAAGGTCTAGTTTTTAATATATTCAAAGTATTTGTTCTGCCAAGCTTTAGTAAATAAATTTTTCGAAAGGCGAAGCTGATAAAAAAAGCTTTAAAACGAAAGAAAGTATGAAGTCTAGCGAATTTCATTAATATCACACACATTTCTACTGATATGCGTGGCATGGTAAAGTGATTCCATAAGACAAATGCAATATCTATAGAACATTATTGCTATTCTTTGCGAAAGAAACAGCAAGGAAAGAAAGTACACATGGACGTCCTTCAATGTAATTTGCCTTTAACAACTTAAAAACAGAAGGCTTCCATCAGTAGCAGAATCATAATAAAATATTAATCATCTAACCACTTTCGTCAGTTTGAAAACAAAGCTGAAAATGTGCGTTAAACAAACTTGAACAGTGCAAATGTTAAAATAGGAAACGTTAATCCTAAATTAAAACATTGGTTATAGAAAAGAAATTGGATTTTATAATAATAAGCCTGTACTTTTTTATTTCTTAATTGCCGCTGCTGGGCTGATTAACTAACTGAGGAAAGCACAGAAGAAGATATAATAGAGACTCGCTTATATGAATATTTATACTTGGTGGCAAAAATTATCCAGGCTTTTATGCAATGATAGAGTTTGCAGAAACTATTGAGTGTTAAGTGAAAATAATAAGGAAAGATTGGTTCTCTTCCTTTGATTCGAAGTATGGTAGATAAATAAGATTTCCATCTATAAATCTTTTGCGATACTAGAAGGGATAGCCTTACGATTGTTTTCCTAAATTTCTAAACGGCTTTTAATAGTTTCTATGCACAACTGTGTGTGATGAAATTTTGAAGTGAGACGTATGGCAAAGATGGCTGTAGAATTTTCATGCAATTAAACAATCATGGCAAGGCAGAATATTTCATTTCTATTATAGCATCAGCGATGGGAACAAGCATACTAGTTAATTTAGAACAAGAAGCCTTACCTTTATTCAGTAATTACTAGCGCACATTTAACATATTTGCAACACATTTCGGCGGCAATAAACAGAAGTAACGAACTAAATGTTAACGGATCAGAGGCAGTATAAGGAGAGAAAAGAATAAGCAGAACAATAAGAATAGAAACATAAGAATCTATTGATAGCTGTATGGGTGTAAAGGATGGAAAGTTTCTTAACTTCTCAAGAGAGGGACAAAAACTCTCCACTATACTCTTAAGTTAAATGTAAAATTGATTTAATTATTATTGGATAAAAGATTTTGGTTCCATTTTTGCCGTTATATGAGTATTGTGCCATTTGTGTGTCACAAGAATGATACGGAGGGCACTAACTTTGAAATTATGCAGCTTCCTGTAAATTTATGTTAAGCATTTTATTATTTTTTACGGAAAAACAGACAGAATAGAAGAGAAAAATAACCATATTCAAAAAACAGTTTCAGGGCTGTTGAAATTAAAGTTTAATTTTATCAAAATGATGCATTTTAGGATTTATTGTAAGAGCAGCGATAGAGATTAGAAATAAATAACTAAATTCGGAAAAAGATTTTAGTCAAGGTTAAAACTTTATCTGAAACTTTAACTGAATAAGCAAAAGGAGTACAATTCTAAAAGCAATACATATAGCTATGTAATATTTCAGTTAATTTAACACATCATGGGTGAGTGGTGAGGCTATTCCTTTTCACGTTTTGGCAGATGTTTGACGAAGCTGGGATGATTGAACCGCGGAGAAAAATACAGCTCAGGACTTTCACTTTCAACAGCAAATCTTTATTTTAATGTAGAGCAGATGATTTAATTTAGAGCAGATTATTCAGTAATTGAACTACTAGATACAACTGACTTAAAACTTTTAATACGTTATAACGTTCTAGCAAAGAAAGAGGATCATTGCGAGAGTGTTTACAGGATGAAGGCGAGAAGGCATCTGTGTATGAAAACTTATGACGCAGCATTTATCTGAGGAGGTTATGTAATAGGCGCGAATGTTCCAGAAGGTACTGGTCTAGGGGAAGATCCTGAATTGCAGACAGAAAATTAATTAAAGGTTGCTAGTTCGCAAAGAGCAAAGCCATCGTATTTTTTTTTCTTACATATATATATATATATATATATACGCATACACATATGTATTTATGTGAATAATAATAGGGAAAATATAGATGCAGTAAATACGTATATTATTTTAGGTCTCATAGGGTTATGGTTATTGGAATATAGCAAAGAACACAAAGCTTAACTGTTTAAAGAGAGAGATATTTTCGTGGAGGACTTTGTACCGTTAACTGTTTCGTATTCATGATACACATAGCGAAAACCCAGAAAAGTTACCTGTTAGTCGGGGAAAGGATAGGGTAAGAATTCCCAATTTTTAACCGCTCAGCCACTTGTGGGCAGATCTTATCGAGGAAGGTGACAACGTATTGTATAGAATGAAACAAATTGTTATAAAAAGACAGAAAATACAAAATTCATATATTTTACACTTTTTATTGAGAATTTATTTGTACACATCTTACCTAACAAGCTGCTTGTCTGATCAGAATTAGTTCCAAGCTCAAGCAGTACTGGGTACTATTCCAAAAATATTGGATTCTAAAAATGCATATATTAACTGTACTTATTTATTTTCCAGTTTATAGTACTTCTTTATTTGTTGAACTATATACACATATTTACAGTGAGAGAAACATATATTCACACAATATGTGAAACAAATGTACTTATTTGCTGTAAAATAAACATATTAGCATAATGGGAGGGAAAAAATAATGCCTCTTAATTATGTAGTAAAACCTGTAAAATTTATTTATAGACTTAACTATCGTGTTTAATTATACATACACACATAAGTATAACAAAACCAATTAAATTTAATGGTAGGACAGCTTGTGCGATTTTTTATCTTTTGTGTTCAAATGCATTAGTAAAACACAGACTACAATTAATTCAAATACGTTATTAGTAAGAAACAGAGTACAATGAATTTAAATACATTATTAGTAAAAAACAGACTACAATTAATTCAAATACATTATAGTAAAAACACACTACAATTAATTCATCTTTGTAAGTATTTTTGCAACAACAGATTTGAAGTGATATTAATATAAATGCATGTGTTAAAAATGAATCAAGATAGCACTTAAAGCAAAAACCCATTTAAAAACTAGATGCCTTCGCACCAGACGTAATTTTCTTATAGACATGCAAATATCATTAGCTGCAAAGCAACACTGGCAACGCAGAAACGCACGTAATTATCTAAGACTATGTAAATAACCATTGCTTAAATCGTATGACGCGAAACGTGCTAGTCGTGAAAATAACCCGGAAAAAAGTCTTTCACCAAAGCCTTTAAATTACTCCGACCCAGCATTTGCCGCCTCCAAATTCTCCACAGAAAAGCAACCCCATATTTTACTTCTACTACTTAAGAAAGTTTTCCAGTGGCACATACCTCATTTGAGACAGATGGCTGCAAGTCTAAATTGAAACGCATGTTTATTATGCGCATAATTTTGCCTCCATTATATTTATTATTATGAGTACCTATTTACATCCGCGAGTTTCAACTGGTGCCTGTGTCCTTATGAGGCTATGATGCTATGAGCGATTTTTTTTTTGCTCTCTCTCCCTCCATTCCAAGTTCTTCCATTCTTAATACTTTTCTAATTGCGCATACAAAGTATACCTACGGCGTTAAGCTTTCATATTTGGGTTTTAAATGTCGCCTTTTTTACACGTTCCGTCTCCCGATTTACTTTTATATTTGTTTGCCTTTCAATAAAGAGGTAATTTCTGCGTTGGGCTAATAATAAAAATGTGTTTCCAAGATGGGCGCTAGAGTATTTGGTATACCGTTTATCCAAAAAATAATCTTCGGCCCAAAATAAAAACTAACTAGTCAAAATATGCATAAAATAAATTCAACATTAATAGATAAATAATTAAATATAATGAATCGCTATTTGTGCTTTATAGTTTATAACGTGAATTTTGTAATTTGACATTTGAAAAATTAAGAAAGATTCCAAGAATTATTGAAACATCAGATATGTCATTTTCTACTAGCAATACTGCTGATGTCCTCGGGATCAATGTTGCGTTTAGCTAAGTCAGTTGCCATCTCGTTTAGGCCTAGGTTTGAAGCCTGGAGAAGATATAGATGTTTATAATAATACACAGTCCAGTCACATTAATGTGACCACCACGTACTTTCCATGTCAGAGTTAAATAACCAATCACAGAAGGCAGGTGGCAGCACAGTGCAGTTGAGCGTATATAAAGGGTGTGTGAGGGCTTCGGAAAACATTTCAATCGTTGGCGTAATGCAGAAACGAAGCGATTTATCCGACTTCCATAAGGGCATGATCATTGGCTTTCGGGCCAAGGGTGGAAACATTTCCGAAACGGCTGAGTTTGTGAACTGTTCGCGTGCCGCCGTGGTAAAAGTGTACCGTGCATGGCAAAATGGGACTGTCCAAAATCAGCGACGTGGCAAATGTGGTGCACCACGGGCCATAGATGACAGAGGCGAACGACGGTTGCGGAGATGCGTTCGGGCAGATAGACGGGCTACCGTTGAGCAACTGACCACCAAAATGAACCAAGGGGCTACCAAAAGTGTCTCCCAAAGTACTATTCAGCGAACATTGCTGCGTCTGGGCCTCCGAAGCAGACGCCTGGTTCGTGCACCTATGCTGACTGCTGTTCATCGACGGCGAAGGCTAGAATTTGCACGCCAGTACAGCAGCTGGACGTCCACTGAGTGGCGACAGGTTGCGTTTTCGGATGAATCGCGTTTTATGCTCCATCGGACAGATGGACGTTGGCGTATAAGGCGTGAAACCTCTGAAAGGAACCACCCTGCAACCATTGCCGGAACGGTCCAAGCTGGAGGCGGGAGCATTATGGTCTGGGGAATGTTTTCCTGGCATTCTCTAGGTTCACTGATCATTGTGGAAGGCACAATGGATCAATACAAGTACGCATCTGTCCTTGCGGACCATGTTCACCCCTACATGCGCATTGTTTTTCCTCAGGATGATGGCATCTTCCAGCAGGACAATGCGAGGTGCCATACAGCTGCCAGTGTACGTGCGTGGTTCGAAGAGCACCAGGATGAGTTTACCGTCCTCCCCTGGCCAGCAAACTCACCTGACTTAAACCCAATCGAGCATCCGTGGGACCATCTCGATCGAGTTGTTCGCGCCATGGATCCTCAACCGCGTAATCTAGCGCAGCTGGCCACGGCATTAGAGTCGGCATGGCTCAACATCCCAGAGAACACCTTCAGGGACCTATGTGACTCTCTTCCTGCACGTCTCGCAGCAGTCCGCTCTGCGAAAGGTGGTTATTCTGGCTTTTGGCAGATGGTCACATTAGTGTGACTGGACTGTGTATATCCTCCTCATCAGTGTAACGTTTGTCACACCTCTGGTGTCTCCTCAGCCGGCGTCACATGTAGCTAAGCAAAAGTAATTATTTCCTGAAGCTATGGTTAAATCAGGCAAAAATAAAATCAGGCTAAATAACTTTTAAAATTTCTTGAGGGTGTTAAATGAAATATAATTCAAATTTAGATATAAATAAATTTTCAGCGTTTATATTTCTTGCAAATCTGTAATACTTACTTCTAAAGTGATGAAACTAGTTAATATTGATGATAATCCTACACGATAACCCATAATTCAGTATTTCAAGGCATGACAATAAATATCTATGAATATAATTCAGAAGTCAAAACAACAAAAATCAGCGTAATATTACGCTGATTTTTGTTGTTTTGACTTCTGAATTAGTTTCGTTCGGCGTGTTATTGTGTCTTAATTATCTATGAATATGTTCACAAACACCTAATTACCTGAATGAGGGAAATCATTTTATATTCCTTCTAAGTAATGTTCGTCATTTGAAATGCAATTTTGATAA
This sequence comes from Stegodyphus mimosarum, assembly GCA_000611955.2. NCBI lineage: Eukaryota > Metazoa > Arthropoda > Arachnida > Araneae > Eresidae > Stegodyphus > Stegodyphus mimosarum. Next base: position 86,296 of record KK116007.1, read on the forward strand.
CAACTGTATAGTTCATGAAAACTGTGGACAAAGCACTTGTTCGATGTAATTGGAAGAACATTAGGTTCTTCAGATTAAAGCTCTTTCAGCTGCGAGAACAGGAAATGGTCTGAAGCAAAAATCTAATGATTACAGTTGATTATCAAAGGTTAAATTCTCGTCAGGACATGAATTGTTTCATTACGATGGTCGAGGTCGCGAAATAGACAAAGAGCCAAGAAACTGCCTCGGCATACCTTGAATGTCACGATAGATCCTTAGTAATGAATATGAAAGAGTATCCTTGTATTAGCCTGGATGATCTCTTTACATTTTTTTATTCTACTAGACGACCTGGGCCTACCACTTTGAGCATCATCTTTAGTGAAATTCCTTCCATTCCGAAAGTATATAAGCTTCACTTAAACACACTTTAAAGATACGGCTTTATCTCCGTAAAGCTGTTTCAGCATGTCATGATTTTCTTTCAAAGATTTACCGAGCTTAAGGCAAAACTTTATACTTGTCCTCAGCTTCAATTTATAGCCACGTTACAACGTAGCAAGCTAGAATGTTGCTGGCAGAAATCCGTAATGCCTATTCTTACGCTGCGTTCAGATATGTTGAAACACGTAATCCATTGCCCTTTCCGCATTTCATCATTCGCCTACCACCAGGCGTGGACATCGTATGATGTTATGTCCTATATTAAAATTTGTCTCGTGTAAACTGCATAAAACTTTAAAATTAAGTTATGATTTTTTTTGGATCTTTTGCTTAACGATGCTGTTGCTACACGCTGTATATATAAAGAAAATAGACTCGAAACTATATTTTGTTTTGAAATGTAAAGTTTAATCTACACACAGTGATTAAATCATCTATTTCTTCACTTTTTTCCAAAGTCCTGTTCTTAAAAATGTTCCCTGACTTATAGGTCTATTATTCTAAGCCTATTAAATATATTTTATAACTTCTTGTACGTGTGTTGACAATTGATTAAGTATTTATAGAAAGGTTATTTTTTACGAATTCCTCTAAATTTTTATCATTATTGATATCAAAGTGTTATCTATTTCTACATAACGTTGCTAATATAACATATACTAAAGAGAAGATCATGCTATAATAATATACAAAACAAATTTTAAAAGCTTAATTTTTTAATGAAATAAGAGCTTTCCATTGTATTTCTAGGGGCAAAAATTTATTATGACAGATTTTATTGATATAATAATGAAGTCGTACAGCTTCGTTAATTATTATTTCAGCGAGCGTCAGCAATCAATTATGAAACATATTTTTTTTTAAAACTGCTTATTGAAGGGACAAATGAAAAGTTCGTATGCATATTGAATGGCGCAAAGAAACTTAATCTTCCAGTGCTGACTTTGGCTGCGACATTCACAACTAAACAGAAAATAAAGAGTAGCACACGGCACACAGAAATTATCCAAATCGTTCCATTATACATTAATTCCATTAAGGTATATGTTTATTACTTCATTAGTAACTGTATAGTCCGTTTCATATACATCTTTTGCTCCGCATCTGGTACTGTATTTCTGTCCTCTTATGTTCACTCTTAAGTTCTGTTGATTTTGAACGTTAAAGAAGACATGTAGTGTATAAAAAACACAAGACCCACGTATTTTAAGTATTACACCTGCATGATGTCATAGATAATAGGAAAGTGGAAATGGAGGGAAGTAAAAAGATTCTCCAGTATGTTCCATGTGGCCGGAATCATTAAAAGAATAATCTGTTTCATTTGCATCACAAAGTAATTTATATGGCGAACTCCCTACAAGCTAGCTACCAAGCTACCAAATAAATTCATTTGGGTTACCACTTGAGCACTTACACAGAAAAAGTAGTCGTAAATTTAACATTCAAGAGATAATATATGTATGTGATTGAATATTTCTGAAGCTAAATAAAAAATTTCGCAAATTTAACAACAGTAAGATTGGGGCGAGGATGAGGTTATTGTATGAATTTTTAATCTTTTCATTATTTAAATTTTAAATTAAAAATTACATTTTACATTAGAAAATTTCTTAAATATCTGATCAATAATTTATTTCTAAATGAAATCTGTTGAATGATATTAATCGGTTACCAATCACAATATATATCTTATACCATTTATAACCATTTTTTTAACATTTATGACCATTCTCTGTTTTGTTTAAAAACTTTCACATGTGAGATGCAAAAGAAAAATAAATATCTTCATTCGAAGTCGTATTTTATAACCATCCCAGAAATTGTTATCTTACAATATTGAAACATATAAAAACAATAACAATATTTTTATTTGAGTGAAATGTGTGAAAATAACCAAAACTCTTTCAGGCAAATTTGATTAGATTTATTTGAGTTTAGCCGACTGCGTGAAATTTGGAATCCAATAATATTAATGCCTTCCAATACCAAAAGAAAGACTTCTCGCGTCTTGAGAAATGATCCAATCTATATAATGACCAATATTTCTATCCGGAAGATAGTCGAGCAAAAGCAAACACGCGGCAATCTCCCTTTTTTGTTTGGTTTCCAGCCTAGCGTAAGTGGACGAAAATCAACGATTGCTTCTGCCTTTCGGTGGAACACTTTTCTTGACTGCGAACAGAACAACGAGTGGTGGACTTACATAATAACATTAATGCCTCGGCTGTAGTCCACAGTAATGCAATACCAATACACCAGAGTCAGAGAACCGTTAGTCAATTTGAACCAAGGAAGCGAGAAGTCATCAAGAAATCCCTCTGCCGCAACCAGCGGACCGACTTCTGGCAGAAGGCCCAAGTACCGCTCGATGATCAATAAGTTCCATTGGGTTTTTTCGATCCCTCCACAGGTTGCATTCGAAAGAGATGAGGGGGATGAAAAAAAAAGAAATAAATACCGTCGGAAAAAAAAAGCAGAGAAGAAGCAAAAGAAGAAAGAAATAATAAAAAAAAGAGGAAGAAGAAAAGGCGAGATTGATCACCACTCCAAGCCGAATGTCACGCCTCTGACTCGGCTGCAACGTCATTTATAAAAAGAACGAACGTCGAAGCGCATTTGCTTCATGCGCGGTGGTGCAGTAGGACTACGGTTACAGTGTAGAAATACAGTGCCGTTGAGAAATCGGGGCAGAGATGACATGACTTCTAGTTTTTGAGCTCAAAACTCGATAAATAAAGATAAACACGCTAGTTTTTGAACAGAAATATGACTTAGGTGGGTGGGTGATGGGAAAAAGAGTACTTTGGTGGAAAATAAAAAAAAATGTTGAAAATATTTTGTCGAATATCATAAATAGTAAATATGGAAAACCAGATTCAAAATGAGTCATAAAATAACTTCTTCGGAACATCAACTAATGCGCATTTAATTAAAATCTGATTTCAATGCTAGGATTTCGCTCAGAAATTTGTCAGAGAAAGCGATGTGAATATTTTTTCTTTTACAAGTAAGGTATGTAATATTGACTGATAAAATTCAATAAGAGCGTACTAAATATTGAATAAATAAAATTTGTGTGCCTCAAAGCCTTGATTTTTCGTTTTTTAATTTTACTTTTATTAGCCCAAAAGGCGTTAGCCCCTATTAATTTCATTTTGGCATTTTGAGTTCGTTCACAATAAACGGTATTTCACTTTCCAAATTGTTGCCAGCAAATATTAGAGCCCTGCATTTTATTTAACGGAATTATTGATGAATGTGCATGAATGTATGTGTGGTTTTCGTACTGTGAAAAAACAATGGTACCTAGAGACATAAAAGTTCGAATAACATAGTCCTCCATTCGAATATGTGCATGTGAAAGTCCAAATTTGGATTTTGATTAACAAACTCGGATTATTTCAAAGCGAGCAACGGCAACGCTGTACGAAAAGAAATACCTCCAGCGCGCGAGACTGAGTATCGGAAATTCTAAAGATATGTTTTTTTTTTAAATTATTTTGTGATACTGCTGTTGAATTGAATTTTATGGTTTAAGCGCGAAGAACATGATATGTAATAAATAAAGGTAACAAACAAAACGTTAAAAAAACGCACGCTCCTTTGGGCCCTTCAGACTCAATATAAAATCTTTCAGATTATATATAATGAAAGCAATATTTATTTTTCATTTATTTATAAAGCTTTCCGATTTTATAATTCTTTACAAACTTCGAAGAAACCTTCTCCGAGATGTTGACTGCTTTTAGTATATTTCTTGTGCTGGTAAAATGGAAAATGTCAGTTATAGAAACTGTTTCTTATAAACCTCGTGAGCATACGATCCAGTGCACATGCAAAGATAAGTCTTTCCTTTATTAACTAAATAAGCAAATCCTTAAGTAATTAAAATGAAATAATATCGTAGCGATATTTTGCAACCTATCGCTTTTTCTTATGCCCAGCTCATTTAAATTTTAAAATTTTACTTTCTATATCATTCATTCTTTTGGATTCATTCTTAAACAATAAACTTATCGCAACATCATTGATTAAACTTATGTTAGATGTTTTACTGAAATATACATATTAACATAAGACTCAAATTTCTTTTAATTTTACGACTACTTTTTTAAACATATAACTTTCCTAAACTTTTTGACACTGTCATGATATATTTTCGAAGTGTTAAACTTCAAACTAAAGCTTTCAGACTACGATCGTTTTAAATGGCATTATCATTTTAATTTAAAAACAAGAAGTTTGTAAAAGCCTTTGAATGTTACTTATTCGTTTCACTGTAGTTAAGTCTAAGCTTAAAGTAGAAATATTCTGGTTTCGCAACTGACGTCATCTGAGCTTTATTTATATGTTAAGCGTCAGTGATTTTATTACTTGATTTGATTTTTATTCTATTTTGATTTTGGACTTGTTTTCGGAAATATTTCACATCTGTCTGGAGCATATAACCTTTCATATTATGCATCAAAAAAATCCACAACTTAAATCCCCCTTAAAAGAGGAATAATTATACTCTCAACAAGCTCTGAGTTGATAACAATAACAACGGGTTCATACTTCTGCCTGCATTGTAATAAGAACTGTAAATAAAATTAGTGGAATATTATAGTAACTTGATGTAGAATATTTGCTAATTTTATATGATATATTAACTCATAAGGTATTTTCTACTTCGTTTTCGCATGCCTTCGTAGTATAATTGGAAGCATACTCGAGGCGTATTCGAGAGGTTCGTGTCCCGACGAAGGCACTGCACGTTTACCACGTCTCTAACATAAAAAAGAAATCTTAATAACTCTACAGGTGCGCCCGAAGTAAAGGATTGTGGACAATAATTTGTTATCACTGGGATTTGGCGACTGGGTCCCTAATCCCTAGTCGCCCTTTAAACTGGGGAGTATATAAGGTAGTTTCTTCCACCTTCCTGCATGAATTCGTGGTATAATTGGAAGCACACGCGGCGCATGTTAGAGAGGTCCAGGTTTCGAGTCCCGGCGAGAGCACTGCATATTTTTCAAGTCTCCTGCTTCAAACAAACCTAATGACGCTATAAAATTGCGATAATTTTACTTTGAACTTCAAGGGAACGCTGATGTAATTTTAAGAATTTGCATTTTTTTCAGGCAAATTCAGCGAAAATTATATCTTAAGTAGCTTTTACTGAATGAAGATGGCTTGTGGAACTACACGATCCTATTCAAAAGGTTTATATTACGCTCCTTCTGAATTTCATTAAGTTTATGAACAACATTTAGCATTACTCTGCTCACCGCACATAGCTGTATAATTTAGTCGCATTTTATTTTATTTTTTTTATTTATACTAAAAGCTTAACTTAGTTATATCCATATTCAGTTCAGTCATTCACAAATATTGCAATATAAATTTAAATAGAGTAGCAAACGTTATTGAAATAGTAAACAGTAAATAAATATTATTAAATAATTTAAAAGTAGGAAACATTATTAAAATTAATAGGACTTATCACATGTATACTATATTGATAACGTAAAGTACATTATGCAACTGATAAGGTTATGCATAATTGAGGATTCATAAATAATAGAAGTGATAAGGGTTTAACCAACGCATTAGTTTCCTCACGTTCTGTGTAGCTAATCCTATGAATGTTCCGAGACTGTTAACATAAGTACAGTGTTAAAACTGTTTATTTTAAAATTTATTCCTATATTTAGATCGAACTTCGAAGTCTTCTCTTCCAATAAGGTAGCAAACAAAACGCACAGTAGTATGTTCTTCAAAAGCAGCTTTTCTAATGCCGTATTTAAGATTTTAGTGATACTGTTCGAAAATGTATTGGAAATTACTCATGAAGTTAGCTTATTGCTTAACATACAAGTCTGTTCTTTTCATTTAATGATAATCTTTGGATAGATTTTATTTAGGAATCTTGTATTCCGCTAGCGGACCAGTATTCTGCTTTATATTTGTTGTTCACTTTTTAAGGTAAGTTTCAACAGGTTTTCCCAATATTGAAATTGCTATATCAGTTTTCTCTTTTAACTTTCCGTGCTTTGTTATCTGGTCGGTGAGCTGATCTTGCATTGCATTTCAGTGACCCTAAGTCTACAACATTCTACTTCTCAGTTAAGACTGCTTACCATTTATCTTGCAGAAGAAGTAGAATTCCGGTTTAAACTTGTAGAGACATCAGGTTATTTCGAAAGCAGGAGAGGTGAAAAATGAGCAAGGCCCTTGCTGGGACTCGAACCACGGACCTCTCGAATACCCGCCGAGTGTACTGACCACTACACTATACCACGAAGGCATGCTAAGAAGGCGGGAGAAATACTTTATAAGCTCTTATACGCTTGGAATAGTTTTAATTAACTCGCTGGGGTGTAAGTGAGAGTACCTACCAAACAGTTAGAAGACAGCTGATTACAATATTGGGGAGGGCATAATTGAATTTTCATATTTTTTGCTGGCGTTCTAACTAAAATATGTTCGAACTAAAATGCTATGGTTTTCCGCCGCCTCGATTTGGACGTTCAGGTTTCGAGTCTCTTCCAACGATCATTCATTAGTAGATCTTTCCTTTGAAGAGGCATTACAGTTATGGGCCTCCATAAAAAAGACTGTCTTATCGATGGCGCTTTAAGCTATTAAGGAGTGTTCTCATTTTCACGAGCGTATTTTTGTGGTGTGAGTGTTAACACGTCCATTCGGGAACTGGTAGATTTATATTTAGACTCCTGGGCAGGTCGTAGTTAATTTGGCATATTATATATCGAAATTCCAAATAAGCTCCGTAAATTGGCAATATTAATTAAATTTGTAAATTGGCAAATATGGTCATATCGTTTCCATTTTAATAACATATCTCAGTCCACACTATAATAATTCATAAAAGCTGATTTTACAATTAAGAACACTAAATGTGTCAAACAAGTGACAATTATCTACGCGCATAATTTCTTTTTCACGTTTTAATGCAATCAGAGCTGCACCTACACTATTTTTCATTTTCGTGCCATCAGGTAAAACGTCAGCATTCTCTTCATTATAATACCTCTTACTGACATTAATTATTAATGGAGGAAGGGTTTGCCTGAAAAGTAAAGATATTTTCCATTTATAGTTTAATAATCATATCATTATTTAATTTTCGTCCAACAGTATACAAGGCTGTAAAATTTAGATTTCAGAGAATCTTTAAGGTCCTGAGGACGAATCCAGACTTTTTAAGGCTTCCACAGTCTTTGAGCAAAATGTTTCATAAGTGCTTAAGAAAAGAATCTTTGGATTTGGAGCAATTCATTAGAACCTTTTATTGAACCGTTTCATTTCCGCTCTGTGGCACATCGCCATAATTAATTTAAATACTATTACTTCAGAATTATCCTATTTCCATATTTGGCAAAGGCTCAAATTTTAATACGGTATTTCTCCCGCCTTCTTAGCATGTTTTCGTGGTGTAGTGGTCAGCACGCTTGGTGCGTATTCGAGAGATCCATGGTTCAAGTCCCGGCGAGGGCATTGCTCATTTTTCATCTCCCCTGCTTCTAAATAACTTATTAACTCTACAGTGGCGCCCGAACTAAAAAGGTGGTGAATGATGGATGATTCTTCACCACCAGGATTTGTCGATTGGGTCCCCTAATTCATAGTCGCCCTTTAAAAGGGGGAGTATATAAGGTGTTTCCTCCACCTTCTTAGCATGCCTTCGTGGCTTAGTGGTCAGCATGCTCGGCGCGTATTCGAGGGGTCCTTGGTTTGAGTCCCGGCGAGAGCATCGCTCATCTTTCACGTCTCCTGCTTTCAAAAAATACCTAATGTCCCTACAAGTTTCAAAACCCGAGTTTAATTCTCAATGATTAATAAATTAAAATCTGAGTTATATTATTTTCACATGACATACCCAGTTACGATATTGATTACGAATGAAAACTACAGGACGTGCAGATTCGTACATTTTACTATGGAGATAATATATGAAATATGCAGTCACGAAAGTTCTATTATTTAAAAATTTCTTTCAAGTATTAGAAATCAGGCATTTGCAACGTTTAGGAGAATTTCAGTTCACACAAGTGGCAGCAAAAGATTCCTAGTTATTCTCATCCATACTCAGTTATTCAAAATTTAGAGACTCAAATGACATGCCTCATGGAAAATATCTATGCGAACCTTTTACCATGCAATGACATGAAACATTTGCAGCAAGTTCCGCAATTTTTAAATGTAATCTACGTTGAGATCATGTTCCGCTTCTCATCACATGAAATTCAGGGTAGATGTATACTATACATACCACCACACGAAAGCCTGATTGTTACACGAAAAACAATTTAAACGTGCGTCTATAAATTCTAATTTTTAACAAAAAGGATTATTTATAAAAGACTTGACCTACTTTATACACTTCAGCGATGACGTATTATTCACCATAAATAAAACGGGAATCCTTCTCTTGACTAGAAAAGAGGCACTTTATCAAAAATGAAAATAAAAATTGCCAGAGTAGTTAGCTGTCATGGAGAAATTTATGCATAACTTTCCCATGAATAAAGCATATTGGATTATCAAACAATTTCTCCAAATTTTTCCTTCACGGTTACTTCTCTTATGTGTCTATTATATTTGTATCTTTCAACAACTATTATTTTTCTTTTATTTTTTATCGCAGAAAATGGTATTTTAAAATTACTGGTCCTTTTTTATTTTATTTCCGTAGTTGTCTTTGATAAAATTTAAAATACAGTTTACAGATATTCAGTTATTTAACTTCTCTTTACTATTCTAGTAGGTATATGCATTTCTTAAAACGTAATGCATATGTTTATATACGATTGCTGTTTTTTTCAAAATTCATGCATTTTGCATATATAGCAGATCTCAGTTTCGAAATTATTGCTGTTCGTGAAGCATAAACTTCATATATGGCCGTTATTATAGAAGGCATTTCTTAGCCATTATGTATTACAGTTTAAAGAATTAATGTTGTCCCTCTCATGTGCTATGTTAATGTAACAGTTAGCAAATCGATCCGGTAATATGGAGATTTTAAATCTAACTCCATGCAAAATCTCTATCAAATATTTAAAAATTTATAACATATTTCTCCCGCCTTCTTGGCCTGCCTTCGTGGCGTAGTGGTCAGCACGCTCGACGTGTATTCGAGAGCTCCGGCGAGGACATTGCTCATTCCTCTCTTCTCCTGCTTCCAAATAATATGACTCTACAAGTGGCGCCCGAACTAAAAAAGGTGGCGGATGATGATTCTCCACCACCAGGATTTGGCGATTTGGGCCCCTAATCCCCAGTCGCTCTTTAAAAGAGGGAGTATATAAGGTATTTCTCCCGTCTCCTTGGCATGCCTTCGTGGAGTAGTGGTCAGCACGCTCGACGCGCAATCGAGAGGTCCATGGTTCGAGTCCCGGCGAGGACATTGCTCATTTCTCACTTCTTCTGCTTCAAAAATAAATCAAAACTAGATAATGTCTCTACAAATTATTTTCTTCAAACGCTTCCTGTCGTCACCTTTGACGTCCAAACTAAAATAGTGGACAATGTTCAATATCACACTAGGTTTGAATGAATGGGAGGTAAACGACAACGAATAAATATTGGGCACCTCGTTACCAGAAAACTTATTTTTCTATAACTGGTATTCAAATTAAAATACTGGACAATAATCTGGCGCAAAACTTAGACTGGTCAACTGGAGTTTATCCCATCTAATGTTCAGTCGTTTTACTTGGTAGAGCTGAGGGTTTAAGCAACAAGGACATTTTCGTTCTTGTGGTGTAGTGACTGTTTGCTTACATACATTCAGGAATCCAAAGATTTCATTTTCGATTCTAATCAAAAACACAGCGAATGTTTAGAAATTCTTCGTAATGCTAACTGCCAAATTTCTGTTTATACTGTAATATCTGTGGATTAAAATAACTTCAATCCATTTAATATTCTTTAACTTAAGAATCTTATTGGCCTTATTGGGTTTGTAATTATTCATTCGAAAATTAGAAAAATATGTCACACTCAAAATATTACTCTAGTTTTTTCATTCGGTAAGCATTGCTTTATGTTGTTTGTAATTTTAAATATGTACTGTGTAGAGATTATTTGAATTTTCTAATAGTTATTTTTAATTTTGAAATCCTTTCTCTTAAATTCGTGTTCCCTCCTACAACTCCCTAAAAGAATGAGATTTCATTACCGCGTTTTATGTAAATACAGTTGACCCAGTATTTAATGGGAAGTTCAGTCACTTCCTTAGAAAAGCTCAGAAGTTCTCAGTAAAGCGTGTTCTGCCTTCGGGCCACGCCATTGCTTTCAATCCATTTTACTACGTTCGGCCGTAGTGTTACGTACCTGTTAGTATGGCCGGTGAGGTTTAATTACGGGGTAACTCGGTTAGTTATTTTTAAGCAACTTCGGCTACAGTTTAGCTGGTTAGAATTAGTTTAATTCTTATTTTCTATCGTAAGTTAACCTCCAAGTGCAAGTTTTCCTGTAAGCCTGAGAGCGGCAAATGCATTATTTTTTTGAGTGAATAAAAGGGTATTTTAACCCTTCTTTGAATTTATATTTTACGGTTGCAAGAAAACCAGCGAATAGTTGCTAGACACTTCACTAAAGTTTCAGTAGCCAACAGTAGCCAAGGACATGTAAATTAACTAGAATTTTATAACTGATTAAATAAAAACAATAAATTAAAACTTATCTTTTACGGGAGGCTTCACATATATTTTCTTCAATATAACGAAACTCAAGGAAATTGAAACTAGCTAAATATGCTTGCAAACTGATGTAAATTGCGGCGCAAACAGTTCAAATGGAAATCAATACAATCAGTGGAAATTTGGTAACACCAGCTTCGAACTGCATAATTTTTCTTCGTTCGCTAATCAGTAAACGAACCTTAAGCCCTGTGGAAATAAATCAAAACAACGAAGTTCTAGAATATACTGCAGCAGTTAAAGACTTCGAAGCAAGTCCTGCCTACTATTGAAGCCCCTCTCCTCGCCCAAGTTTTCATTTGAATTTATCTCCCTCCTTAAACCATTCTGCTTGGCAATAAAATCCCTAAAAGAGGCAAATAAAAATGTTCAGTGATTCAAACGAAGCGTGTATGCATTTAATAAAGGATTTCATTCGGTAATGCAATGAAATTATTATTTGCTTTGGAATCAAACTTTAGATTTTGTTTCCTTATTTAAAAATGAAAGATATTTTCATCTAAATACAGCAATAAAACACTCTGCATGTTAAATTTGAGAACAGTTCGTTGATAACTTCAGCATAGCACAAAATTTTGATGAGTTCTATTTTTTATTATTATCAGCATTTTGAATCCAATGTACTAAGCATACTAATGGCTTTTCGATTCCATGCAATATTCAACTAACAGTGAAAAACGGACTTAGCTAATAAAATAACCTTTTAACTTGAACAATGAATTACTTAAATCGTTGAACATGTTTCTCATAGTTAAACTAGCTTTTATTGGTTACAATTTAATAATTTAGTTAGGTTACCAGTTTTAGTTCACAGATTAGGGAAAGTTCGGCTTTTTAAAATTCTCAAAAAAATACAGGTATATAAATTATAATGAAGAAGTGCTCAATTACACATTTAATCTAATTTCGTTTCTGAATACTGCTTGTAACATCCTTTACAAACTGGCAGTTTGAATTGATAAATTTTTATCTTTCCGTGATGTATGATGAAGCGGGGTGTCTTTCAGAAGCGTCTTTTATTTCAATAATTTACTGTAAAGCTCAATGAGGGTTCACTAACAATGTAGAACAGGATATTTTAATTTTTTTTTTATTTCCGTAAAATGAAGTTTTTCTAACTAATACAGCATTATAAATAACTCTCTGCGTTAAAAATAACTGGGATATTAATTTTAACCGCGAAGAAAGAAGACAAAATTCGGGTGTAGTTAGCGACGTTAGTAGTAAAAATTCGCGAAGCTTGCTCCACTTGGTATTTGCATTGCCAGTTTTGCGATCAAAGATTTACATTAGCTTCTTTTGGTGAGGGGCTGAAGATGTCTAACCAGAAGCGAAGCAATAACTCAAGTGCATAACAAAATAAATATTACGTTGCACATTTTTAAACTGAAACTTATATTTGTAAATTCTACATTTTTATTAAAATTCACGTTTGTTAGGAAATAATATTCTGTAACCAATCTTTTAATATAAAGTCTACTGCTAATATAAACTGATGAACTAACTGTAATAACGATGGTGCCCTCTGGTGAGTAGCCAGAGAAATACTTCAGTAAAAGCCAAGTGATGAACCTGATAGGTGTGTCAGACTCTTGCTCTGTAATTTTCTTAAAGTTGAATGTAATGTCCGCGTGTAACTTAAACCTGTTAAGAAATTATTGTCACTCTATGGAGGACACTTTTATGACCCCATCCAAAACGACTCCCTCGTAATTCCAGAAATGCATACAACAGGATTGTTCTAGATTACAACTACCATTTGATTGGACAATGTTTAAGTTCATTATATTGCACACGCATGTTATAAAAATCTACAAATGACGTCCTTATACAGCCTATTAAGTTATGCACATTTTTTGCTGCATTTCATTTCAACTCATTTCTTCGAATTTCATTAGCATTATATTTCTCATTCATTAAATTCAGTTGTCATTCCGCGGCAGGGCAAAAATGCATAAAAGGTCAAAACATCTTCATTAAAATTTTAAAAATCTAGAAAAACATAAGGCATCAAATACAGTTAAAAGAGTTTAAAAACAATTTGTACAATTAAAATTTCTTTTCTACGCAAAAACAAGCAATTCGGCCAGCGGGCAAGAAGAATGTAGATTTTTTGGTATACGTAACTGAAAATTTGCTTTTGTTCTCACTCTGCAAAAACACACTGAAGATGCAGAAACTAACTTAATTCACTACTAAAGAGTTCCAAATGTAAACAAATGGCATCTACGTTAGGCTTAGGAGCACTTAAACAACTTTTAAATTGTCATTAATTCTACAACTATTGCATGCAGATTAACTTCACCGGAACATAACAACAACATAAATTAATCACTAATCAAGCAAAAAATACAAAATTTACCAACATATAAGAATAAAAGTACCTGAGGTCATCGAGCCGAGTAACAGACTGCGTATACATAAATGTATATACTTTTGGTACTGCAGATTGCAACCAAAAATGGAGATGCACAACTACATGTTATAGCAGTCTCATTTACAAAATTTTAAAGTTATGAGATAACTCGTTTTCGAGTTATGCGAGATAAATACGCACGTACGTGTACAGACATCACGAAAAAAAAACCTTTTCTGAATCCATTTTAAATCCAATTTTTAATCCGTTTTGGAAAAAAGATACCTTTATTCTGTCCGTACATATAGATTTCGAGCAAAAATACCGTTCTGATAGATTCGAGAACTGTCAAAATGGATATTTTTGTTGATATATGGTCCCCGAAATGTTTCGAGATTACAATATTTCGTTTACTACGTACTAGGAAGTAAAAAGGAGCATTCGGCATCGAAATATTTTGCTAACAACGATAGCAATGAAAGACGATTATATGTACTTTCGAAAAAACCAGTTTTATACGTATTCTTGAAGGTCTGCAATAGCGAACTCTGCAGTGTACTTTTGGACTTACGTATTGGTGAATTTCAAACAGCAATTCGCATAACCATTATTGGGGCATAAAATAACCAACCTATTATAATAGAAATTTGAGAATAACAAAAGGAATTCAAATTCCATCTAACGCCTGACATTTGCAAAATTTTAGAAAAATCACCTGAAAATCAGAAAGGAAGTTTCGAATATTCCCGTTATGATAAAATTACTGCTTTATAAATACCATATAATTCAGTATATTGATGATTTTCCTTTATGATAATTCAAGCACGCTATAATTCAGCTTTATTATTATGATATATATAATTAAGCATTTAAATTAGATGTATGAAATTACATTCCAGCCATCACCAATAAAAAAGCAGTCTTTGAAATTTTATTTCGAATCTGTGATCTAATAACTTAAACCATAAATCCATTAAGAGAAATAAGAGAATCAGTTATATTAATTTATTTAATATAATCTTGAAGTTCGATATTAAAACAATGAAAATTACAACAATGTGATGACTAGCACTTGAGTAATAACAAATTACTAGAGAGTTCTTTCTCTCAGACTGTAACAATAAGGATGAAAATTCATTATTTCTTAAAATCTAAACCATTCCCAAGAATCTAACGTTCCGGCCCACTTGTTCAGTTTAAATTAGAAACACCCTCTATCAAAGAAGAGAAACGACATCAATTTATCCTATTAGAAAGACAAAGTCGAGTTTTATTGCTGTTGAAACAATGCGAAGTAGTTTTCAAAGAATTTTAATTGCATTTCGAGGTTTTAATTATACAACCGGTGCTGGATTCCCTCTATAAGTTTCCAAAGCTTTTCTGCGCCATTTTACTCATCTAATAAGTATTTTGGTATTAAAGTTAAATTAAATTCACCTGGCGTCATTGCATAATTAGATTTTGATAATACAAACTAAATGAATACCTAAAGAATGGGTGATTAATTATTGCTAAAATTACTGAGAAAGGTATAGGCATTTATGGCCGGAGAATTATTATTTAATGTTTCCAGAACAGCGAACAGCTCTTTGCAAGAAATTGACAAATTACGAAACGTATTTCTGAAACAATAATAATTGGAAGCAGTAATCCTCGAAGCTTTTTTATGCCATAGGGATCATATACGGCTTCAGATCTACAGACATGAACATTATTTTGCCTAAAAAAAGAAACATTTTTCTACATATAATTATTAATATAAATGTAAAATCAAACCTTTTCTTACGGATATGTAATTTGCATAAAAATAATTTTTTTTTTGAAATCAATATATTTTGAAATTGAAAGCGATCTCAAAGTAAACTGCATTTCTTTGCTCAGTTACATTATAATATAGTTATAATATAGTGTATACATTAATGTTTGATCTATAGTTTTTTTAGCCTAAAAGGGCGATTACTTAAAACACGATTTTGCGATAATTCACTTTTCATTCGAGTCTGTTGCCATTTGTAAAAACATAAAATATTATTCTTTCATATATAATCTGTGTGTTATTAATTAACAAACGAAACTAGCTAAAAGTAATAAAAAACAGTTTTTGAGAATGTTATTTTTTTGCTTTTTAATTGGATTGATTTAAATAAAAATTCATTTAATGCATGATATACATAATTAAACACATTAAATATTTTTATAGAATTACATTGCATATGTTTTCATTTTTTTAAAATACAGATGATATATAACTTTCTCATATTGTTCTAAATGCATATTCACCTAATATCCTACAAGTGATTTCGCTATTCCATTTGAGCCATCCCTACTGATAAACAATATTGCACTTTAAAAGATCTCTTTTCGGTAATCGCTGAGATCTGAAAGCTTTCACGTTTTTTTACTTTCTATTATTTTCCTTTGAAAATGGCCCGAAAATTGCTTGAAAGAATCTCTATTAAATCAAGACCTTTTCTTTTTTCCAAGTTTCAAGTTTCATTGCTAAAAATAAAGATGCATAATCATACACATGAAAGAAAATATACATTCGTGGGAGATTTTCTCAGGAAAACTTGTTCATATTGTAGGGTTTCCTTTATTTTGCATAACAAATTATTTTAAGTTTGGTACGTTTGCTGAACTCCTCAACTTCCCCCGCATTTCCTCGCCAGGATGTAAATTTAAAGTTAAGTGCAGTGGTTAACCAACTAGGCGTGTATTTGAGAGGGTCCATGCTTGGAGTCCTGGCGAGGGCATTTTTCTTTTTTCTTGCTTTCAAAAAGTACCAAATATCTCTACCGTGACGCCCGAACTAAAAAAGTTGGTGGATGATGATTCTCCACCACCAAGATTTGGCGATTGGGTCCCCTAATCCCCAAAGGCAGTATATAAGGTATTTCACCCGCCTTCTTAGCATGCCTTAGGGATGCAGCACGCTCGATGCGTATTCGAGAGGTCTGTGGTTCGAGTTCCGGTGAAGGCATTGCTCATTTTTCATGTCTCCTGCTTCGGAATAACCTAATGTCTCTATAATATTAAGTGAATAAGTAAAAAATTGTTGAAACGCCCGTGCAGCCAACCCGTTCTCCAAAGTTCGAACCCAAGTCGAACTACCAGTGCTCCGTGACTTTACCGCTCGGCCTCTGGGCTTGTTTCTGATCTACACTTTTGTGAATGTTAATTTATGTTTCTTAATTAATAAATATAATCTGAATTAGATTTATATGTATTTCCTACGCTGTGAAATTTAATTTTTTAAGCGGTTCTTCAGACTTCAGGCTGAAACATTAATACATGCAAAATAATTTAAGTTTATTTTTCGGTGTAAGACAAATGATACATTTAAAAAAAGATTAATAGAATTTATCTTTAACCAATTTGGGTTTACTGTTAAAATTTAAGCCGAAACCTGAATTTTATGTTTAAAAGAAACAGGAAGAAAACAATAACTTTAGAAGATACGAGTTACCTTTTCTTTTATTAGATAAAAAATAAGGAAACCTTTCATAATGAAATGCCAATTTTTTTAAATAAATTTACTACTACAGGTCTGCATGTTATGAACTTGTTATATATTAAAGGATTGTGTTTCGCAGGAATACAAATTACAAATCCAGCAATTTATTCAAACATAAAAACAAAATATAATATTTATATTAGAAGTATATTTTTAGTTTGATATTAAGTGCTGAAAACACATGTATATTTGTGAAAAATACATAAATATGTATGCAAGTACCTCTTCACCATTCTTCTTGAATCCTTAAAAACTGTACTCAAAAAAGATGCTGAATTCGCAGTATTTTAACCAATCTGAATGAACGTCGCTAGTAAAGGAGAATTATGAGATAGTAAAGGTACCATATCTTTGTTAAGAAACCTCGAAATACAAATTTCGCCTAATACGTAGGATCATATTTTTCTGAACAAGGGCAGTGAAAATAATATGATATCTTGCCTAAAAAGCAATAAAAATCCCTTAACTCGGGCCAGAACGAAAGAGCATTTGAGGAGATTTTCATTGATTCCAAAATACTCATCGTATTAAATCTCACTCAGTATCACCATAGATTTCAGGTTAAATATCTAATGATAAAAATATAGAATCTTCAGTGCCATATGCTGCTTGGGTAGCCAGACACAAGTTAATGTCTTCTCTTGGCAGCTGCTGCCTTTAGAAAAACTTTTTGGAATAGTTAGCTAATTGCATAATGCAAGTTTAATGTTTAATGACCGCATGAAAATCAAATATCGATCTGCTATTGATAATGTTTTGTTAAATAGGACTACATAATATATAGTATAGGAAATTAATAGAACTTTCCTTGAATGAGGCGTATGAATGATTAACAGAAAAAGTCTGCACCTGTTGATTTCTATTTAATAGGGGAGGTTTAGCTATTTAGTAAGGAAAAATGTTGTTTTAAATTTAACAGAAATCACAAGTTAGATTAGGTTATTTGAATATCCCAAAGGCACGAGTGCTGTCGGCCTAAGAGAAGGGATATCTTCGTAGGGCACATTCTGAGGGGAACTAATCCATATTCAAGATACACATAGTCAAAAACACGAAACTCAACCACGCAGAGCCTGTTCTCCTGGATCGAACCCAAAGGAAGCCGAACTACCAGTATTCAGGTGTCTTAATCTCTCGTCTACTGGTGCGGAACAGAAATCGCAGACTATCAGTAACAATTCTTCACATATGTATTGCTCTTGCAACAAGCTTTGGCATTTTATAAATTAATAAACAAAAATTGCAAATAAATGATTACAAATTAGAGTCTAATAAGTTAGTCTAAATTAGAGTCGTCGAGTTTATCTGTAAAGTTTCAAAAATGAAAAAAATGGTCTATTTTTAACTTGTGAGTCATATTTTAGCTAAGCTATTACAATAATTCAATTAATCCCGCATACAGATATGTGCACTTAATTAACTAAGAAATAATTTATTTATAAGACATGGTTGTGGATTCTTTTAACTGAATCACTTGTGCACAAAGCTCGAAGCAAATATCTCCCTTCAGTTGCAATGTTTCTTATTTTCCCAGCACACGAAATCTGCTTATTGAAAGCAATAAATACTTCTTCAAAGTGTTTAGTAAATCAAACATAATTTTCATTTTTGCAACCTCATGTTAGTAGTTTTTAGTTATTTAACATAATTTGCTTGGTTGGTTTATAAGATATTTCTCCCTTCTTCTTCACATGTCTTCCTGGTGTAGTGGTCAGCACGCTCGACGCGTAACCGAGAGGTCCATGATTCGATTCCCAGCGAAGGCGTTGCTCCTTTTTCATGTCTCCTGCTTCGAAATAACCTAATGTCTCTACAAGTTGATTAATTATTCTTAGCAAGAAAACAAGCTTATTATTAGTAGTAAAAAAGCTTGTTTTATGTGATTAAACGGGGATTTACAATACTTATATCACGTACATATAATTTTCTTATACTTTCACTGGATCTCTCCTTTGTATTTAATGTATAGTTTTGTCCCTTTTTCAAGACCTTAATTATGAAAAATCACGTTGCTGGTCTGATATTGCTTGTGAACATCTATATTGACAGATTGACGGAGAAAAAGTAAAATCACATAAAAAGGATTTCTAGGTATATCAGTCTTTAATTTGAGGATGAATCACGTGAGAAAAATGAAAACATTTGAAAGATGGAGCTAACACAACAAGAAGACATTTCAATTTCACAAAAATCAGTAATAAATAAAAAAACTATATTGATAACATGAATTATGAAAATTCTCACAAAGACATTTTCATGTAGCGAAAGCCATCATTGGTAGGAAACCCAGTAATATTAGTGTAGATCACTGGCCAAGAAGTTGTAATTTATTAGATTTTTTTGGCGGAAGATATGAAAAAGAAGAGCTGTTCTCTCCCTAGATTTGAAATAAACTTCATTGTATTAAGCAGACGAACGTGTTAACAACTTATACCAAAAACGGATGAGGAAATATGGTCATTTTTCATAGATTTTCATTGATACGCTATTTGGGAAGAAGAGCATGAGACCCAGCGGACCATATCCAGCTGCAACGATTCATCATGCAAAACTTTCCATTCCGGAACAGAAGAAATGAAAAGTCAAATACTGCGATCCGAAACCAAGGATTTTCCAACGGTTACTCTAAAGATGCCAATTACTTACATTTTGAGATCATGCTTGAGGAAGTCCATGCTTTCGTATAAGTCGATGTTCTGTGAAATTATAAGACCTATTCATAAACCACAAAATCATTAAAAGTAAATCTTAAGCATTTTATTTTTTCCTGATTTATCCCTTGAGTTTTGCTCTTTTTCTTTAAGATGAAATTACAGTAAGAAATGTTATCAGCAAGAGTTGTTTGTGACATATATTATTAGAAAATCATTTATATATGAATTATTTTATAGATAAAATATAAATAAATAATCTTACTTAAAAGTAGAGAACTAAATAATGAACTTTATGATGATTATTTCGAAACATTTGTGATAAAACAAAACATTCAGTCACACAAGTTAAATATTTCACCGGGAACTCTGAGTCTTTTTAACGTTATCGAGAAAGTATTTGTGGGGCCATCAGATTTTTCTGAAGGACGAGACGGAAAAAATGCGCAATGTCCTCTCTGTGAATCAAACCCTGGACCTCTCCAATTCACGTCGAGTATGCTTCCAATTACACCACGAAGGTACGCCGAAAGGAGGGAGATAACACCCTATAGGTTGCCATTTAACGACAACGAAACCTCGTCAAGTAACTGATATTTTATTATTATCAAAACATTAAAATCGTGTTTATCTAAAATTTACGCTGGTTCTTAACTATTTAAAATACACGCTTATTTATGCTATTTCTTCATTCAAGAAATTTAATTCAGTGCAGTTTACTTCTTTGCATAATTACGGTAGTCTCAAGATTGATTCTGGTGATGAAAATGTCTAGACCCATTTAGTCAATTAAGGGCTTCGCCAAATATTTCAAATCTTAGTCATAACACAACCGACACAATGTTAATCGCCTTTCAGCGATGAAATTTCATAACATAATTAGAATTAGGCTATCATCACAGTTTTATTTATTGTCTCGAAGTTTATATTCTATCTTGGCCTGAATTATTTGATCGCTACTTTAATACGAAATTTCCATAGCTATTCTTCTTTTTCCATCGACTAAATTACTAGACGAGAACATTTTTTCGCCAGTGAATTGCCCACAAATTTCCTTTTCCAAAATGCGGCCACTAACTTGTTACATTAAGCTAAATTCTCCATAAATCTTTCGTAGCACGAACCCAGTTAGCTACTAGAAATAGAAGAACAAGAGAGACGAAGTGAACCGTGAACTTCGAACGGTAGACACAGCGTGTCAACTGAAGCGTGGCGGTTGCAAAAGCCAGGTTGCTTATCGAGCGCTTTAACCGTTACAGAAAGGGCTACTGTACGACGATTTGAGTGATGTGTGTGTGTGGCCGATACCCTCCCCCTCCAATAGATGTATTAATTGAATAGCAAGGAATTAAAGGTAAATGTCAGTTTGATTCTTGAAAAAATTATATGTCGTACACTTAGCGCTAATTTTGGAGAAAAGTGTGTCATAGGCTATTTGAAGTATACGTGATATCAGCAAGGCATTTTTTCATCTCCTCCGAACTTTCAATTATGCTTAAGTATACACTTCAGTAGAAGTAACCAGAATAGTAATAAAAGAGATAATGCCTTTTTTAAGCTATTGCTTTTGACGTTAATTGGTCTCGCTTGATTTCTGTACCTATAGCAGTATTATACTTATATTGATTATCACCGTAACCTTATGATTAAAATCAGTCACGAAAATATATCCATTAAGCAGTAATATTATCTTAAATCATCAAATGGAATGCAGTTGGTAATTTACTTGCTGAAGATCTTCCGATGATCTCTTAATTATCCATGTAATTTCAATACTTAAAAATTTCTGAAAAAATTGCAGTTTCGCTCAAGTAATTATATGGATGGTCCGTTCGAATATACGACGTCTGTGGGACCAATTGGCTAAAAATGTATGAAGTATTTATAGGATGAGGAGTGTCTTTAATAAACGTTTTTTAGCCAATGGCTGAGACTTGCCTATTCAGCAGTGGCCGCTATG
The DNA here is from genome assembly GCA_000611955.2 of Stegodyphus mimosarum. Taxonomy (NCBI): domain Eukaryota; kingdom Metazoa; phylum Arthropoda; class Arachnida; order Araneae; family Eresidae; genus Stegodyphus; species Stegodyphus mimosarum. Next base: position 107,915 of record KK116007.1, read on the forward strand.
GAAGCCAGAAGTGGTTACTATTTTATTGTGGAGGCATCTAGTAGGCGATCACCAACTTTGCCTTCTATGAAGGGAGGGACAGTTAAAATCATGCGTTCTCCGGGATTCGAACCCGGACCCTTTTGTAACGCAGTAGGCTCCCCTAACCACTATACCGTCTGGGCGGAATCTTTAATAAACCATAACCACTTAGCTTTTGCAAAAAAAAAAATTTAGAGAAATATTAAATACTTAAGCAATATATTTTCCTGGAGAAACTGAAAATTTAGAAGAATTTATTATCGCATATGGATTGTTTATTTAGTATAAAAGTACGTTTACTGCTATAAGTAGATTCAAAATGCTTCTAATGTTTGATTAAACCTTTCAGTTAAACCTAATGTCGCATGAAAACATTCTCAGCGTATCAAATTCATTAGCGCAGTACCTATGTATTCTTATATCAAAGTTTTATGGTGTATAGTCAGTTAATAATTTACTCAAGTATTAATTTAAACATTAAATGTTAATTACGGTTAGCTATATGCCTTATTAAGTAATTACAAATGAAACTATAAAACGAGGTTTCAGCCGAGGTCTGAAGCCCTTAATTTACAAAATTGCTAACTTTATTAAAACTGTATATTCGGTTATAAATATAATGCTTGCCTAAGAAATGGAATTCAGATAAAAAACGAACAATGGAGAAAATTGGATGATATTTTAATGAATAATTTACTATCGGAATAAAGTAAATTTTCTTAAAGCCAAACTTTTGGAAATTAATATTTAGGAACTTGAAATGCCTTGCGCAGTGTTTTTCATGTATAAATTGTTTCGAAGGGATAGAAATGGGAAAGCATTTTGGAATGTTTCCGCTCTGTAATTCTCTTTTGATGCGTCATTGCTAGAGAAGTATGCTTTTTTTTTCTGAAATAACAAGGATATTTCTTCTGAAATATTCACAAGAAAACAATAACTCTAATATGATAGAACTTTTAACAACTGATTTCCTGTTGAAATAGCTCTAATAAGAATGTTATCTTTATTTCTAATTTAAGTTCATAAAATATAAATAAAAATCTAGTTGAAAAAGCTGTAAGAAGCTTGAAAATGGTTCATTGTTATGTTGATTCATCAAATCAATTCATTCGATTCATCACAAAAATTATATTAAACGTTTAAATTTCAACTTTATAAGCTTTGTATGATACTTTCATTTAATAATAATATTTTGTAATATCACACTCAGAAGCAAAGACATTTGATGCTATAAGATGAGAAAGAATTTTCGATTGAATAAATAAATTTCAATAAAATTAAATATGTTTGTACGAATGTTTTGATTAAAAGGTAAGTGTAACAGGCTACCTATGGATTTTGGAGGATTTAATAGGTCAATGTGTAGGAAATTATAACATTCTTCTCGTTTTGTAAGAGGTTAGTACTTCCAAACAGTACATGGACAAAATGCGATGATGGCACAGCTGAATTACGTTTCTTTGCTCTTGAAAAACTTACGATGGAGTACTGTCTGTCACTGATGCCGGAAAGTTTGTTGCTTCTCTACAGTGTCTTTTAAATGGGGACAATATAAGAAACCATGGCATTCCTTTATTCGTGCTGTTGTACTGTTGATGGGTAACATATGAAACTAATGACTGAAAGATTCATAGCTCCAATGCTAGCCAAGATATAATATTTAATAGTTGATTTAGCAATTCTCTAATGGTCTGTACAAATATATTTTAGAGCGGAAAGGCAAAAAGCAAAAACTGAACTCCGTCCTATGATGGAAATAACTGAGGAAAGAGAAGGATTATAATCTTGAATTTTCTAATAATTTCCAATATAACGCATTAAAAATCTCATTCGTCTTTCACATAGCCGCCTGTGCTTTTAATTCTGCCTTCTTATGTGAGGGCTGTCCAGGTATGGCTGAAATGTTTAATATTTACAAGGATGTATCTTCAAGGAGCTAAGGAAAATGTTTTAAGGTATTTTGGTGCTCAATGCTGTTACAAAAACTACATATTGCAGACTACATAAAATACTACTGACAAATGATTTATTGTACTCAATATTTTAAGACATTCTAGAAGTTTCAAAGTAAGTGTACTAATTCTGATGGAATTATTATTATAGTGTAAATTCATTATGTGCATTGTTTTGTCTCTCTAATTGTTTGTACTGTATCTTCTGGTTTTCATGTTTTGCGTTTATTTTCTGGCCCCATTATTTTCGTACTCTCTCTCTTCTGTGTTCTTGATTTATCAGCTTCTGACTTTCTGATGCTTTAGAAGTGACTCTAATTCTAACAGGCGTTTATTCAACAAATACTTTTAACTTATGGACAGTGCTCTCATGATTTGCACACGATCCTAGAATTGATTTTTGCACTCGCCCTCAGAAATGAATTCAAAACTAGTAAGCACATTTGGATTGGGTATGGCGAAGTGCCCAGGCACCCAGGTGTTTAACACCGTACATTGAAGTAAGAGCTTACGAAACCAGCACTTCAAGTTATTAGTTTTTCTTGTTTTCCAAAATATCTGTTTAAGTAAGTCAACATCACTTGAGAGGATCGCATTCATCTTCTTACATGAACATTGTTAGAATTTATCAAATAAATTTATGTATATTTATAATCAAATCACTGTTCTCCGGTGCTTGTTTTCAATAATATTCAAATTAAACATTAAGAATGCAAATTAAATTACTCCAAAATGCAATATTCTAAATGGTTGTGTTTAGGAGATTTTATGCTGCATTTTAGTCTTCTAATATTGCTTATCTATCTATATATCGAGATAAAATTTCCTAAATGATGGTTTTATGTTCACATCATAATTCGAGTAGAAATGTATGTGTGTTAACTTAAAACAATGCAAAAGAAGAAGAATTTTATATATTAATCGTGATTTAAAGTTACCGCTGTACTGCATATTAATGAGATTAAAAACGGAAGGATGGTTAAATGAATGAATCAATATTTAATTCTTTTTTAAGATGCTTATAAAGGAAACATGAGAACTTCGCCTACAACAACAATTTGATAGATTATTTGTTGTTTATCATTGACTTGAGATAAAGCTATATAGAGCACAGCAGATTACTACAATCGTGGTAGTTAATTGATATTTATAAAATTTAGTAAATCAGTAAAGGAAGGTAAACTATCAAATTTGTGACTGTAAAATCTCGGAAAAGATGCCATATTACATTAAGTTTTGATAAACCTTTTAATCTTAAAATCTTCCACAAAGGCATCCCTTCCCTTAGGCAAGAAGCCTTCGAGTGTTTTGCCATCATCAAAATAAACCAAATTAAGGCTGTTCATCTCTATTTCTTGCAAAACACCTAGAAAATTTTGTGAACTATCCAAAGTTTCTGAAGTTCTTAGCTATAAGATAGGTTATGTTAAGATATAAAATACGTAATTCAATATCTGAACTTTTGTCTTTTATATGAGATATAATTTGTAGATTTTAATCGCATGCGGATTAAGTAATTATACTAAATTTAGCATAGTGCGTTTAATATAGCTAATTGGATTGCGGTTGAGAATAGAAGCCGGCGTATTTTGGTCTTTTGTTATTTTTCGCTCTTTGCTTTTGTCTTACGCAAAAATCGGGATGAACGGCAGAGAAACGCAAAATGCCATCTTCTAAATGGGGCGATTATTATCCAATCATTATGCAACCCGTGCAGCGGTGTATTAATCACTGCGTTCTCCCGTACATGTGCGAAAGAGCTTGTCGAATTAATAGCCTCTCCTTCAATGGCATGTTGCGATGCAAAGCCTTCACGCTTCAGTTCGTGCAGCAGGTTTCGTCGATGGTGCATGGTTCAGTTCTCTGGCAAACTCACTGGCATACACACACACACATCGACTACATCTGTCTGTCTCCTGAACACCAGCAGACGCATTGTTAGGTACTATTTTTGGGGTCCAAAGGGCAAGAATGATTCATCGTTGCAGCCGATGCTATGTTATTAGATCCATAAAATGTTTGAGTAATGTTACAAGTTCTACTATGGAATTTCGATGAACGTGTAGAGAATTAGAGGTTTCTCTTTCGCGATTGTTTCGGTTTCGCTTTTGCGGATAATGGAAATGGCCACAAATCGCTTTGTTTCCAAAGGTCCAGCCTTCCTTTTTGTGGACGTACATAATATCGGTAATCAGTTGTTCTAAAACTTCCCTACTCACAAGAGTATCAAATTGCGCTGCATGGAGAGTAGTTTAAAACTGCCAAGTATATAGAAATAAATTTCAAATTTCAGGTATCGAACATTCTGAATTTATTACCCTTATGTGTGTTAATATAACATATTTTGTAAAGTCACTTAAGAATTTCACGGAATTTTTACTAATTTTAGACTATTTTATTTGACTTCATCTCTCTATTTGTTTGTTAAGTCAAATCTCAAATTAATATTTCATATTCATCTTATGATGAGAAACTTTTGAATATTTTTAAACAAACGTGTGTGTGGCGATATTGCACTATTCCCCATAAATGTCTTAAAATTTGTTCAAGTTTTTTTTTCACTTAGCTTGCATTTTTGTTTCGTTTAACCCTGCTGAATAGTCAAAATACATTGTCATAAGATTTTCACTTAAATCTTATAAATAAAAGCTTTTATTATCTAACAGGATTTCCATAATTTTGCTATCTTTTTAAAATACATCCAATTTTTTTATCTCAAAGCTGAAAATAATGAATGAATAATACATTAAAAGCTTTAATTCTTCGTTGTTAACAGCTCTGTGTATCTATACCATATGATAAATTAGAAAATTTTGCAGAAAAAATAATCTAAAAATTCCAGTAGCATCATGAATCAGTATGTATTTATATTTCTTTATATTCTCTGTTATTTAAAAAAGCAGTTTTGTAGGGGGACAATAAGTTTTCTAAATTATGTTTAAATCTCTTCTTCATTTATTTCATGGGTGTAAAATACAAATACTATGGTTCAATTCATATACGTGAATATCATCATGTTAATGTGCACATTCGTTTTATTCATTGAGCATATTCTAATCTTCCAAAGAGGTACGACAAAAACTAAAATTTAAGGTTTACATTTAAATTTGTCTTCACTTAAAATAAAGATCTTCAATGGAAGGGTACAGAATAATTAACTTTAATGAAATGTTCATACTACGCGCATTCGGTAAATAAAACGATATTGCAATTAACTTATATATGTGTAGATGCTCATTAGGGTATGATTATTCTTTGTTTACTTTCTACGTTTAAGATTCATAAGGAAGAATGAATTAACAAACGTTTTCTATATCAACCATTAAGGCGCATTTACAGACTTGATTTTTATCTTGAAGAATGGAAATTGAATCCTAGATAAATTTCTCTACGATATACTCCTAGATTTCTCATTTAAGAATTTAAACTCCTAGATTGAATTCAGATGATATAATTATTAGTAATGTATTTTTAATTGCAAAATAATTTTCAGCACGTAAAGGGGGGAAGCATATGTAGCAGTTTTTTGTTGAAATCTTATACTACTAATCAGTGTCTGAGATTAGCGAAGGTTTGTTATTTACTTAACTGCTTTTCTTCTCTCTATGTACTCTGGACAAGAATATAGAAGTAATTAGGTATTGAAAAGCAATCTAATCTTTTATGATATTATAGATAGGAAAGAAAAGATGGTTTGGTTTGGTTTAATTGAATATGGCAAAGCACACTAAAGGCTATCTGCCTAAGGGATGTCTTCGTGGAGGATTTTTTAAAGAAAATTCGCTCATATACACGTTACACACTGGGAAACCTACGAAAACTCTCATAGAGCCAGCCCCTTTGCCTAGATTCGAACCCTGGTGAGAACTACCAGAGTTCAGCGACTTTACCGCTCGGCCGCTGATGGGCCCCGAAAAGAAACTTATAATCGAATATGAATAAATATACAATAGATTAGTAGTGAACAATGAGCATAACTTCTAATTACTACATTTATCTTAGCGAGTACCTTTGTGGTGTAACTGGGTAGCGCGGCAGGCTATCATCAGGATGTCCGGTGTTCGAATTCCAGTGAGGGCATTTGAACTTGCATTTACTAGCGAAAACGACATTGTACATAATATTAGAAACTTATGATTCCTCCAAACGGACATTAAGCTTCAGTCTGTTTTAAGCTAAAAACGAGGAATTATGATAATGAGTGTAGCGGTTTTAAGGCGACGTTAGTTGCTGCGATTATTTTTGCTAGTTTCAAAGACTGTGCAAGCAACAAACATCCGCTAAAACTGAATAAATCCTCAAAGTCTGAAGGTCTTAATTTTTAACTGTTACAATTACTAGATTACAATTTACGTTTAAAAATGTTTTAATACTTCTTTGCGTTAAAATTTTTATAGAAATAGAGTGCAGAGTAATCATTATCCAAAATCAAAGTAGTGCTTTAAACTCTGAATTACTCTCAATTTTGATAAGTTTCTGAAATATTGAGAAAAAAATGTCATTTACAAAAGTTACATAAAGTCATTTAAATACTGTCACTCAACAGTTGACATTTAAGAGCGACAAAAAGCCTCGAAGTTAATTAATCTTTTAATTTTTTTTTTCTGAAAAACATGTTATTTAATGAAGAAAACTTGTGCAGGTATAAAATAATGTACAAAACCCGAACGATTTAATAATGATCTTGGGGCAATGGCAAAACGATAGATTATGTTTACCGAATTCGTTTGGAGTATAAATGCAAGTTTCGTATAACATAATGCTTTGTTTGTTACATTACCGGAAATTTTATAAGGTACTTTTCCCGCCTTCTTACCACGCTTTCGTGGTGTAGTGGTTAGCACGCTCGATGCGTATTCGAGAGGTCCGAGTTTCGAGTCCCGGTGAGGGCATTGCTTATTTTTCTTATCTCTTCTGCTTAAAAAATATATCTAACGGCTCTACAATTTGAGGTATTTTTTTTGTAATATGTATATTTAATTCTATCGTAAATTTTCGATTGCGCATTTTTTCCGGCCTAATTAATGTAAATTGTCAAACTGAGAAAGTTTAGCGACATTGTTGAGAAAGTTTAGCGACGTCAGTTGTTTAGCGACGTTCGAGAGTTTTTATCATTTATCAGCAACCGCCTTGCGAATTTCGCGGAGATAAAAAACTGCCTTAGTGATATTACATCTTATTTGAACTATTTCTTACTCTGTCATTCATTATGAAAACATCTTGATGCTAGTAAAATCTGTCCGACATATAACATTTGAAATTCCAGGAGAGGTTCTTTGTTTTCATATCTTTGCACTGGTGGTGGTTTAGGTGTCCAGTTTCAATGTGAAGAGTGTTTAAGTTATAAATTTATATCTATATGCATTCTGAACTCAGCTCCAATGCAGTTGCGATTATTCTATCTCCTTATTTATCTCATGATTATTTACTGTAGAAATATAACAGGTAGCTGCAGAGAAACGTATGTTTTCACATCCTTGTTATAGAATAACTTTTTGTATCCTCTCTATCTTCACTATGCTTGTTTTATTCCCTCTACTTTTGATACTAGTTTTTATACAATTTAAAGAAATTTCTTAAAATACCATTGGAAGCAAGCTGCTATTTAAATCTGAAATAACGCAAAATAATTTTTAAGTACATATCTCTCGAGACATGAATACTATTTCAGTGGTAAACAAAGATAAGAAAAGCTGAGATAGGTTGAATTAAAATCATCATGGAGCCAAATACTTAATCAAGGTTATCCGGTCTCTTACTCTATTGTGAAAATAATGTCAATGAATTTATATTATCCAGTCCCCTCCTGAATATATTCAAGGAAGTTGTTTCATGATCCAAAATGGAGAAGCCATGTTAATCGTACGCGTTCCCCTCCAAAAATAAAAGATTATAGTCAAAATTCTTTTTACAGTCATTTCATTACAAACATGGAATAATTGTTCAGACTTCTATTCTTTAAAATGTATTAAAAATCATCTTAAAGACATTTGTCTTATCAGCGAATGAAACCATATATCTTTTAAAATTACTCTTTTTGGGATCAAGAATTCTTTTAAACTAAACACAAAGTTAAGAGATTTAAGGGATGCATGGCAACTTGAATATATTTCTATCTTTGGTATAATAACAATTAAGAAGCTCGATGTGTTTCAAGATACTGAAAAACCAAAGTAATTCTACGTAGAAACGAACCTAGTCTAAATTTATTGTTATAGCATGGATATAAAGGCATTGTTGTTCTCTCTTGAAGCGAAAGTTTGGGAAGGGAAGAGTAAATGTTTGAATTAAGGTGAATAATAATTTTTAGATGGCTGTAGACAAAGACTTAGCGAAACTTAATTCTCCCTTTAAAAATTGTCTTGGATAGTTTTATTAAGATAATAAGAAATGAGTTTGAACGTACAGTATGAAATAACGATAGTAGATTTATTAATCTCTGATTATAAAACTCACATAACGAGTTTAACGATTGAATAATAAATTTTACTAATAAATGAAGGAAAAAAACTTATAATCGTAGCTTTTTGCGAATGCTAGGAAATATGCAACTAAATGAAGCGAAACAAAGTCTGAAAAAAGAACACTTGACTTGTCCTTCATCCTTTGAGTAGCACGACTGTTTGAAGCTGCTCGAAATACTTGAATTCTGTTTTAATAAAATTCTATTCATTCAGAGTATATTTACATCATTTAGAGAAAAGAAACAAATAAAATTATATCAAGTGACTAATATTATCAAGTGACAAAACATCTCATGACGGGATGAAAGTAAATTTCTATGATCAGAACAAAAATATTTAAATCTCTTTCAGCAATAAAACAAGATAAATATCTTTCAAAGAAAACATCATTCAAGTGATTAATTTTTTTAGACGTAAATGAAACGAGTCCCCCCAAAGCATAAAAGTGAAAACAAAGTCCCAATCTTCAATTTATAAATGTTCTACGACTTGGAATTCAGACTAAGTAAATAGAAAAAAAATATAATTCTCTTGCTGAAGTTATGTTTTATATGTGTGATTCAAATGCCGAAATGATATAGTAGTGAGTATTAACATAACTATTTAAATAATATTTCTCGGCATCTACCAGAACAACGACACTATAAATATAGTGAACGAATCAAGTGAAAAGATGAGTTGGTTATTATTTAATTTGCTATCTTTCATTCCTAAAGAATAAGATACTTTATGCACCACAAAAAATATCATGCCTAAAGTAATATAAATAAGAAGCCTGCTTCAGGGAAGGATCATAGATCTTATTACTCTATGACTATTTCCTTGATCTTCATTCCTGTGCTATGGCGAGTTCTGTATTTAATGTCTGAATTACACCACTGTGCAATAGCTATTTGATGGCAAAATTAGGTTTACTATACTAGTACTTTACACCCGGGTTTCTCATCCGAGGTCCCTAAGGGCCCTCAGAGGTCTATACAAGCTCTGAGGGGTCCACAAGAAAAAAATTGTATTTTGGGGGTCTATAATATGAACTCCTGATAAAATATTATTAATAAAGCAATTTAATAACAGTGGTAAAATAAACTTTTGTCACGGTAAAAAGAATTCGCTACTAGAAAGTACGCATGTTTTCTGGTATTTCTTTCATTAACGGGAAACATTTGCGATCATAGAATATTCACGAAGAAGAAATCTTATTTAAGCATCAGCTAATGTAAAAACAGTCATTCAGTCAGAGATAAAGATTTGATTCTATAATGAGTAATGGATATCCTTATGGTGAAGTTTATGTTTTGTGTTATTGAACGTTATTGTCCTAGCGAAAATATATTTCATTTAGTGCATATAATTAATGGCAGCTCCTGGTATATGTTGTTGTTGACAAATCCTCACTTGTCTGACATATATTCAGCCCAAGCCCACGAAATTCTCCGTTGCAAAGAGCGCAAGATAGGCTTGTCGTTGGCAATAGACTTGAGCCCCTTACAGGTGACAGTGCGATTTAGCTCAGTTCCGTCCCAATTTTAATGGAGAGCAACCCGGGGGAATGGGTCCGAGGGTCTTTCACCCCTCTACCACATGCCTCACGGACACTGTATATTTACGAACATCCACATCTTCTTCGGAATTCGAACACGAGCCCTTAGGCACGGCACTCAGCGACGCTAATCACTCACTACGCCATTTGGGCATAGTATACGTTGTGGTACAGCTTAAATCTCGTTCAAAAGATCTTTAAAAAATATTAATTTTAGGTCCGTTTTTAAAACTTTTATATCTTTTGTTTTATAATTTCTCTTCCAATGTACAACTCTTGATACTTCAAGATGGTTGCATAAATTATAAATATTAATATCACTTGTGGATTTTGGGACATGTACCACTGAAGTATACAGAAAGTTAAAGAAATGTGTATGCAGCTAACAATCATTGCACAATCTGTGCCGGGGGACTCACGGCTTCTATTAAACACAGCCATCTAACACCACCAGCAGCTGTGCGGAAAGTAAGACAATACACTAAATATGTAAATTCAGATTCAATGTTATAATTAAAAATATATTAAGTATATTTATATTATATTCGATTTTTTAAAAATTATTTACTTATAGTAACTTACAAACAAATATTTCACTTAGGAATATTACATATACGTAAATGTCAGGACTCAAGTGGTCTACAAGCCAAAAATGGTTGTGAGCTCTTGCTATAGATTTCGGTCTTCAAAATTTGTCGAATCAGAAAAGCCATAAACTTTTAGTTAATTTTTCAACAATACCTGTGGTCTCAGAGAGTTAAATATTAAAGTATCATTAAAAATACAGTAAACTCTTCCATGATGATATCTCTCTGTAAGAAGATCTCTTGAAACTGACTTTGATTCTGAGACTAGAAAGAAACATTGCTTTTGAACCTCTCAAGAATGAGCCCTACTTAGAACAGTAAAATTATTTGGAACTTAAATAGTCTCTTAAAAATATTTATTTAAATCAATCTTAGATCCTCCATAAGACGACTATCTAGATTCCAAATAATTCTAGTCTTCAGTGCAAGTGATCACTTTAGAGAGGTAATATCGACATCGATGTTTATTCATACTCTCAGAAATATTGGTTGCTTTCAAAAGAGGTCGAAAGAGGTCGCTGTGAGATGGTTTACCGTATTGTTTTGCTCACAATAATTATTGCGTCCACTTTATGTGAAAAATGAGAAAATGATTAGTTCTATGTAATTTAATTTATTTAAGAATAACAAAATAAATAAAAAAAATGAATTTTGGTTTGGAACCCTAACAGGAGTTGTACGGAATCATAGATTGCCGCGAAAGACTACACAGAAGATCATTGTTTTAGTTCATAGCTATTATATATTACCTACATAATAGGGTATTATTTTACTTTCCTAGTACTAAATACACAGTTCAGTCACATTAATGCGACCATCTGTCAAAAGCCAGTATAACCACCTTTCGCAGAGCGGACTGCTGCGAGACGTGCAGGAAGAGAGTCACATAGGTCCCTGAAGGTGTTCTCTGGGATGTTGAGCCATGCCGACTCTAATGCCGTGGCCAGCTGCGCTAGATTACGCGGTTGAGGATCCATGGCGCGAACAACTCGATCGAGATGGTCCCACAGATACTCGATTGGGTTTAAGTCAGGTGAGTTTGCTGGCCAGGGGAGGACGGTAAACTCATCCTGGTGCTCTTCGAACCACGCACGTACACTGGCAGCTGTATGGCACCTCGCATTGTCCTGCTGGAAGATGCCATCATCCTGAGGAAAAACAATGCGCATGTAGGGGTGAACATGGTCCGCAAGGACAGATGCGTACTTGTATTGATCCATTGTGCCTTCCACAATGATCAGTGAACCTAGAGAATGCCAGGAAAACATTCCCCAGACCATAATGCTCCCGCCTCCAGCTTGGACCGTTCCGGCAATGGTTGCAGGGTGGTTCCTTTCAGAGGTTTCACGCCTTATACGCCAACGTCCATCTGTCCGATGGAGCATAAAACGCGATTCATCCGAAAACGCAACCTGTCGCCACTCAGTGGACGTCCAGCTGCTGTACTGGCGTGCAAATTCTAGCCTTCGCCGTCGATGAACAGCAGTCAGCATAGGTGCACGAACCAGGCGTCTGCTTCGGAGGCCCAGACGCAGCAATGTTCGCTGAATAGTACTTTGGGAGACACTTTTGGTAGCCCCTTGGTTCATTTTGGTGGTCAGTTGCTCAACGGTAGCCCGTCTATCTGCCCGAACGCATCTCCGCAACCGTCGTTCGCCTCTGTCATCTATGGCCCGTGGTGCACCACATTTGCCACGTCGCTGATTTTGGACAGTCCCATTTTGCCATGCACGGTACACTTTTACCACGGCGGCACGCGAACAGTTCACAAACTCAGCCGTTTCGGAAATGCTTCCACCCTTGGCCCGAAAGCCAATGATCATGCCCTTTTGGAAGTCGGATAAATCGCTTCGTTTCTGCATTACGCCAACGATTGAAATGTTTTCCGAAGCCCTCACACACCCTTTATATACGCTCAACTGCACTGTGCTGCCACCTGCCTTCTGTGATTGGTTATTTAACTCTGACATGGAAAGTACGTGGTGGTCACATTAATGTGACTGGACTGTGTGTCTTCAAATCACACGTCAAACTCTTTCTACTTTTCAGACAACATGTCTTTTAAGAATTCCATTAATCGGTTCATGAAGAACAGTAACTGAAGGGATTTTGGAAATATATGTTCCATATGCATGATGTTTATGCTACGTGTTCATTTAATGAGACAATTCATTCGCTGCGGAGTTTATAAATAACAAAATTTGGCACTATCAACCCCTTATGAATGGTTATTGTTTTCTGCATTTTGCTACATCGTCTCAGTTCTTTTCTAAGCAGTGTGACGTTTTTTAAGAAATGTAGTTAACAGTAATCAGTAACCGGTAAAAATACTTTGACACTACTTTAGTCCAAATCTCGTTGCTACGGTGAAGTGAAAAGAGAGATACTGTTACGAAAACAAAAATGAAAAATGTCCGGTGACATTTTTCATTTTTGTAAAATGAAATGAAAAATGAAAAATGAAAATTAATGAAATGAAAAATGAAAATCAATGAAATGAAATCAATGAAATGAAAATCAATGAAATGAAAATCAATCAAATGAAAATCAATGAAATGAAAAATGTCTGGTGACATTTTTCATTTCATTGGACAAAGGATATGAATATTTTATTACATTCAAATAATGTAATAAAATTGATTGATATTTTTGTGGACTTTTGGAAGTATACAAAATCCAAAATAATTATCAGTTAATAACATAAATAATTTTTTTAGGAAAGAAAATACGTGTGATGACTTAAGAGCAGTTATAATTCCACAAGTATCATCTTCAAGAATGAGATAGTATATTCCATGATTTAATTTTTTGACAATATCGATGAACATTTTCTTCTTAAAAAGCAAAATTTAACCAAATGAATCCATTTTGGAAGTAACTATTTCAATCTGAATGAATTTCCAGAAAAAATACTTTTCTTCCCGGGTAATAGTTTTGAATATAGCTTAATAATGAAGCTAACATTTTGCGTTATTAGTTTCCTGATTCTGCCCTGTATTTCATTAAAAAAATAAATAACAAAGAATTGACATCAATGTATGTACAAGGTGTCTAAAATTTAATCAACGGATAACAAAATTAAACTAAAAGTAATTTTACGAAATAGCAGGAAATAATTTATATAGATACAATTTTAAGTTCAAGAAATTCCGCTTGCTTTAATTTTTCGGAATGAGAACAGAAAACTGTTTTTTTTAAAGACAAAACGATGTCATGCATTGAAAAAGCAACGTGTGTTCTCAGGTTATTGGAAACGAAATCTCCGAAAACAGTTTAGAAGCGATTCTGACATGAATTTAATAAACCACAGAACAATCAATTAAAAGATGTTTAAAACAGTTTCGAGAGGCCGGGCATGTTTTGCATAAAGGAAGTGCAGGTAGGCCAAGCGTCAGTGAGGAAAATGTTTCCGCCTTTCGATATGTGTGCTTTTAATATGTAATTCCATTCGCCGAGCCAGCCTGCAAGCAGGAAATCCCAGGTCGACTGTTCATAAAGTTGTTCATGAACGGTTGAAACTGACTGCGTATGAATTGCAGATTTGATAATAAAACAAATTAAATGATCGAGTCTCTATTAAGGAATTTTCTATAAACATTTTTGACCTCAACAGGAATGTCGATTAATTTCTTCAGAAAATCGTATTCACTAATAAATCACATTTCAAGTTGTTTGAGGAGAAGTTAGTTGACATAACTGCAGGTTTTGGGTGTCAGAAAACTCATTTTGTAAGGAAAGTTAAGCAAAGTACCCTTTAAATTAACTGTTAATGAGGAATAACCCATAAGAAAGTGACTGAGCCCTTCTTTTCTTGGAGCCGTCAAATAATTCGGATGATTACTTCGATATGCTGAGATTGTTTGCTGTACCGCAATTACCAGAAATGCAGCCAATGAGGCCCGCCTGTCTCTGTCCCTCGATGAAATATTCTCATATCGTTAGATTGGTAGAAGTGGACTAATTTCATGGCCATCCCGTTCAACGGACGTAACATCACTCGACTTCCATTTCTGGGGATACCAGAAGTACCGAGTTCATGCTGCAGAGATTCGCAACAACAAAGAATTAAAAAATCAAATCACTACAGAAATAACTAATATGACTCTAGGAATATTTAATAACTTTTGGAGGGAAAATATATACTCCGAGCAACTAATGGTGTGGAAATCATGAATATGAAATTCTTTGAATCGCGAAATAAAATTCAGCCAGTGTTTTTCCTCTATCTTTTATTATGAACTCAGCCAGTGCTTTTCCTGTAACTTTTGTTATTTATTATTTAAAACCTATCTCTAATCTGTGAATAAATAACACTATATGGTCCTCGTATTGTGAAGAAAACGAGGGTAACTACAGAAATCTAATTTTGAATAACGTAGTCCTCTACATGAACATGTGCACCTGGAGCTCCACCCGAATTTCGAATTTGTTTTATTATTTCATATTTCGCAAAAGTGTAATGAATTTTTTTTATTAACAAACTCAATGATTTGAAACCGAGCACAAGCAATACCGTTCAAAATAAAGCATTTTTATATCCAGCGCACGAGACCGTTGCCATCTGGGAAAAAAGTAAGATATTTATCTTTCAATTTTAAGTAACAAACTCACCTTTAAGAAAAAATGTGTTGCCGCTTCTGGAAATAAAATACTTGAATCTTCTATGCGCCAGTGTTTTGCCATTCAATAAAGCGTAAGATGCTTTCAAATTTAATCTCATTTACTAAATAAGAAACTAAAGATTTCAAAGCAATAAACACGGTTTTCTTAAGATTATGCTTTTCTATGTTTTGATGTGACTGTCCGACCGGCGTAGTGGTTAGAGATGCTGACTGCCGCACCGAAGGCCCCGGGTTTGAATCTTGGTGAAGGCATAGATGTTTGTGCATGTGTATGTTTGGCATAGATGTTTGTGTGTTTCATTTGTTAGACGGTACATGTGATAAGTGAAAATTCTTCGTAATTTTGATTTTAATTAGCAAATGTGTGACCTGCTTTGTAGGAAAGCATAACTGTTGACCTGGAAGACAGTGTACCCTGACATGACCATTGACGTGATGAAAATGAGAAATCGTGATTCATCCGAGCATAAGTGATTCTGTCTTTTACTTATCCATGGTCCAGACTTGATGTTTCCGGGCCCACGGCAGGAGTAGTTGTCAGTGACGCTTGGTCAACATACACACGAGTGGGATATCTGCTGCGCAGTTCCATAACCAACAGTGTCCACTGAAATTTGGATCTGAAGCACTTGCACTTGGACCTGCATTGTAGTAGGCTGTCAGCTGAGCCTCTGTCTGGCGCTGATTTTGCTGTACCAAGCGGGACAGTCTTTGACTTTCTTTGATGACGCTTGGACTTCCAGCACTTTGAGGTCTATTACTGGTTTCCTCATAATTTATAAGTTTCTCATAAATATTAACAACGGCAGATCGTGAACAACCTACCATTTGTGCAGTTTGGGAGATACTCGTTCTGAGACTTTGGGCCATTACAATCTGAACTCGATCAAATTCGCTCAGATCAGCAGCCTTTCACATCACCTGCAAACTTAAGTGCAAGAACAATTCCTTACCTTCTCCTGCAACAATTAAATACCATTGCCACTTAATCCCGGGCCCTCCACATCATCCAGACGAGTTTATTGAAAGATGCGGGTATTGTCATAATGTTTTGGCTCGTCAGTGTATTTTGCATTACATTATTTAGTAAAACAATATAGAATGTATTCCAGTGTATTTAATAAACGTTAGTACTGTGTTATATGCATAATTTATGATTTACAATTAATTGTAATTAAGTATGTTTTTTGTATTCGTGTTTTGTATAGCTTTCCCTATCATCTATGGTAAGTCCTAAAACATGTTGCCTGCGAATGAATGCAGGACACTACTATAATAATAAAAAATTAATAATTTGCTCTTCTGTTTTTTAATGTTCTTATTGTTTAATTGCGTAAATATAACTTGCTTTAAATATCTTAACAAGTTATTTTTTTAAATTTTTTTTCAATTGCGTCACATAATATCACATTAAAACTTATAGAAAAATATTTCTTAGATGAAGTATTATTCTCCTTATTAGTAAGCTAAACATCTACTGCATGCCTTAATTAATAACTAATAAATAAAACTTCAGAATATAAACCAATGTAAAATACTCAAAGGCTCTTAAATCAGAGGCAGAACACGGCTGCTCTTTAAAAGCAAACTCTGCCTGAGGAACATTTATTGCATAAAGATTAACTAATTTCAAACTTTCATTCTTTTAACTTTCAAAAAAAAAGGGCGATTTTGGTAATTCTGATTTTTACTGATATCAGCAATTTCCATCACACAATCTTTTAATCTTAACTGCGCATGGTATACCAAGAATGTATTTTTCTTATTACACCTAAGAATCAAGTGTAACACCTTTGAAAGGTTTTGTATCCTTTTGCTTCGAGCCCACCAGCGGCCGAGCGGTAAAGACGCTGAACACTGGTAGTTCAGTCCGAGGTTCGAATCCCGCTAACGGGCTGGCTGCATGGGCGTTTTCGTGGTTTTCCCCATATGTAACGTGTATACAAGCCAGTTTCCCTTAGAAAATCCTCCACGAAGGCATCCCTCCCTTTAGGCAGATAGCCCACGTGTGCTTTGCCATAATTGAATAGCCTAGTCTAGCCTTTTGCTTCGAAACCGCATACACCGGGACTGTACATGTAAATTGCTTCAGCATTTTCGATATCTAGTGCACCAAGTGACAAATTTTTTAAGAGTGAGTAAACAGTTTCTTAACAAATGTAAACTAATAGTTCAACCGTTTCATGTACGAAATAGTAGTAATTTGGGTCCCAGAATTACTGTGAAAAGAGTGCTTTGGGCATACGTTAACCAATTGTGATAAAAATGTTTGAAATACAAAATGGTGCCATAGATTTTTCATTCTGCATTTACATGTTCTGCCTTGTGTTTCGTTGTTGCATAAAAATATTGTACTGTTCTGTATATTCATTTTTACTAAAACTATCGTTGTTATGATTAATTCGATTTCGAGTAATCCGAAATTTTATTAAGTTTGAGCAAAACTGCAAGCCTAAAAATTTTAACTAGGAAGAAAAGATTTCTAAAATGTTTTCTGTAACTCGTACAGTTTTGCTGTATCTCACGAGTTCAAATTAGCGAGGTATAAACTTAAATACAAGGCAACAAATGATTAATTACTTAACCTTGCACAGACCTTGAGTAGTATTGGTACGAATTGTATGAATAGATAGATGATTTTAGTGCAGCCACTTGCGAAATTGTTGTGCTTTGCTGCGTAATAAAACATGAAAAATCTGGAGAGTAGAGCCATCCTATAAAAGTAAGAATACAGGGGTAAGTCTATTTAACATTTTGTAATGGGTATCTAGGTAATTTGGCGAAATATCGCTAAGCTGACAACAGTTTCGGCGACTTATTTTATCACCAGATTCGGGAAGAATCACCAGAAGTCGCCAAGTCTGGAGACCATTTGGCGACATTTTGGGCCGGTCTCTGTATCACCGTAAACGGTATCGTAATTGAATAAATGCGATCGACGACTATGCTAGCTGTAACCGTAATTCGATCCTCATATTGCTTTACAGTAATTTCGAGAAGCAGAAAGTACTAGAAATATCTCGGCGGCCAGTGGAAAACTATATAAGATCGCAGAGAGAGCATCTACTCTCAGGTGCTTACTTATTGTTGTTGCGAGTTGTTAGTGCAGCGTGAACAATATTATCTCGGGTTAGCTTTCTCTTTAGGTGAGCTTTTTTTACTTTACGTGCTCCACCCTCAGGCACTATACGGAAAGGGAGAGATGCCCCATGGAGGTCTTTTTAAGGGAAACTGGCTCGTGTCCATGTTACAAAGAAAACCATGAAAACACCCATGCAGCCGGGCTAATTTTAATTTGTTTGATTTAATTAAAATTTTTAATTTGTTTTATTATATAATCTGCAACTCATATGCAATCAGTTTCAACCGTTTATGAACGACTTTATAAACAATCGATTTGGGAATTCCTGTTTGCACGGCGAATGGAATTACTGGTATCCGGACTCAAAGAACACATATAGAATGGCGGAAACATTTTCGTCACTGACGCATGGCCTACTTATACTTCCTTTATGCAAAACATGTCTGGTTTCTCGAAACTGTTTTAACCATCTTTTAATTAATTGTTCTGTTGGTTGGACTCGAACCCCGGACCGAACTACGAGTGGCTTTTACCCCACGGCCTCTTAACGTTCCGTTGTGTTTAATGTTCTTAGTAGTTTAATTGTAATATAGATTGTACTCTGTGGTACTGTGAACCCCTGTACCAGAATTTCTGTGGAAAATTCCAGAATTTCGAAGTGCTGCTTTTGATTAAATAAATTTTATTAATTTTTCATCGCATCTGTGTGCATTCAATCTATTACGAACCCGTACGCACGCAAAAATACTTAACTTTATCAAGAATCTACAATACTTCGGCATGTGTTATAGTGAGAATTTTAATTTTCGGATTATCATTGAAGTTTTGAGCATGAACTTTCATTAATGTTTGTCAAATTGATTCGAAAATATTGTTAGTGAAATAACCATTGTAACTTTCAAGTTTGTTCCATGTACTAAAATAGCAATGACAATCAGTTTTGCATTTCCTTTCATAAAGCGCCAGCTGTGAATTGCGCTTTGTTGTAAGTTTATATTAAAATTTTACCTTGATTAAATGACTGCATCAATTAATCAAATTTAGATGTTTTTACATTGTCTCTCAAACAATATTCTTCCAAATAACAGAACACGAGCAATAAACTTGAAGAATACAAGGGTCATTATATATCCCGATATTTCATTGCTCTTCGCACGCTCTTATATCTTATTTCGAAAGTTCTGACCAAAGCATAATTAGAAAAACAAATAAATTGAAGATTTCTTTCACCGGAATCATTCAAAGACCATTTACAATTAACATTAGTGTGAGGAAATGTTTTCAGCATAATAAAGTTCGTATAATTTCTGAACCGGTTTTATTTTTTATCTGGTATCAAACTTTTCGCAATTTATCACTTATAACATTTATTTATAAGACATTAAATATAATTCTTATTAATAAATGTGAATCATTCATATAAATATGTAACATTTATAATTTGTTATTAATTCATATTTATGGTCCTTATGTAATCTGCTTTAAATTTTTATTCCTTATAAAAAATTATAGAAAAATCTAATTATCTTATGAATTCATTATGTGTCAACGCTGGATATTTGTATATTTAAATTCATAAATTAAATTTTGTGGGATGAATAAGATCAAAAATTAAAATTGGTAATTTTACCTAGGGATGGACAGTATTAAATTTAATTCAGTATATAAATGCACCCTTGTATCAGATGCTTAGGTTTTCATTTGAACAGTGTATTAGTGTACAGATGAATATGGTATTTGTCTATCTAATGAAAAACTAAATGTATTCTTCCTCTTTAATTAGTGTTATTTAGTTTTATAAAATATCTAAATCATGCGTCATTTTACAGTATAATTTTTAGTGATCTAGTTCTAATTTTTATGGAACGTATTCTTTAATATGCAGTCTTCGTCTTGTTTGTTATCCACCAAAATGAAAAATGTCATATTTTTCATAATTTTATTTAGTGTTTTGTTCCACTGGAGAGAATTTTTAAGAAGCAAAAGGTACGGAATTTATTTAAATCTAAACCAAAAATGGCTACTGACACTACAATAAAAAATATTCATTTGCATACAGTAGTTACGTATTCAATATACGCCTTGTGTGAGGTTTCACGAATAGCAATAGTTTTTTAATCATTAGGAATCGAGATTCTTAGGCATTAGATCTGCTTAATATTAGAGTATATTGTTTTCGACATTTTCTATGTCGATATTAGTATGACTTCCTTAACTTTTCGGGACTCGTTGCATCAAACTTTAAGTAACATAGGCTTAATTCAGTTATTATTCATTACTGCAAAGCAGCATTTAAAGGCAGTCTGTATAGGAACACCGCTTTGTTGTTGACTTGAAAACTGATTGCATCGAAATATTTTCCAAACTCCTAGGAAGCGAACCGTTTTAGAAACCGAAATTAAATGCTGGACAAATTATTAGTGTTTGGAGGACTTAACCTCTTAAGTATGTAGACATGCAGGTAATGTGAAGGTTAAGGTTTCGAACTTATTTTAAATTTTTTAATAAAGAACTTGTTGATATTGTATATGTACAATAACATTAGCTCCACATCTACAATACACGTACTATAATGAGTTATAAATTTAATGCATTATGCAGCTTTAAAAATAGCAAAAGCAAGGGGGAAAACGACTTTCAAGTATTGATTGCTGTCAGTGTTTCGGTGCATAACGTTGTGACACCGTTCATGTTCGGGTTATTTCTGGAAGATAGCCAAGGACAAAGGCAAAATTGATAAATTACCAAATTTGCTTAAACCTTTAAAAATCATGTAAGTGTCAAAAATTATGCATCACCATTTGTTGCTTTAACATCACCTTTGGAAATGTGCCATTTGCAGACTGCTACCTTTACGCAAGTCATAAGATAATTTTTGCTGGTCATTGTTCTAAATCTTGCAATTCATATTAATAAAAGTTTTGATCTGGTTAATTGGTTTGTTATAGAACATGGCTTGAAAATAGAACGTATCAATCACTTAGCATGGACTAAAATGATTTTCCTATGCAGGGCAATTAAAAAAATCAAGAAGATTAACTTGGTCATAATGCAATTAAAATTAGTACACGCTTGCTATAATTACAATTAATTTGTTAAGTATATTTAAATTTATACTATGGTGCACTATAAATCGGTGAACTATTATTCGCGATAGCCCACGGTGAACTATAAATCGCAGTTCAGTGGAGGACAGTTAAAAACGCAAAAGAGATGATCGTAATAAACAGAAAAATACTGTAGTATTCTACTTGCATTTTCAAGAAGTTAAATCTGAATAATAAGTTCATTGTATTTGAGTAAATTAAATTGGTGTTCAATTCAAAAAATAATACACTGTAAATAATGAAGCAACTTTAAATACGAAGACATCACCTGCTATCACTACCGATATTACGGGCACTGCACTTTTTCATTTTTATGTTTTCCTCAAAAAAATTTGTTTTAAGCTGATAGTAATAATTTTTTATCGTTCCACAATAAACAAATTTATACTATTGCTGATTCTGTAAAAAGATCATATTCCAAGGAGTCATAACATAAAATATACGCTGCAAACTTAAACGTAGAGTACTTTCTTCTAAATATTAAGACTTTTTGCTTACAAATAAAGCATTTCTTTGCCTCATTTATAGGCAATTTCAGATAACACTGAATCACCGAAGTCATCAGTACGCATGTATGTTACTTCTTTGAAGTTCAGTGCATCGAATCTGCTCTTTCGGATATGCTGCGATTATAGGCAGTTTATTGTATTTCATTGTCTAGAGTTTCTTCAGTATTACAATGAGCATTTTGTGTTTTACACAAATATATTTAATGCAGCCGTAACTAAAATTAAATCATTTCAGCTATGATTAAAAAATGAAAAAAACCTGTTATTGTTTAGGTAAAATCTTGAGCTTATTAATAGTAAAAAACCAGAGTTCCTTATCTTGTTCAAATCATTTTGCTGTTTTTTCGAGGCACTTGAATCTTTTTCAAGAATCCAATAACTTGATTTTTTTTTTGCAAATAAACGAAAGATAAAAGAATCATTATTCTGAAGTATTTTCGCTTTCTTTATGTGGTACTTTCATTTTCACAAACATATGGCCTTTTTACTTTTCGTAGTATACAATCATATGGCCTTTTTACTTTTCATAGAAGCAAGGTTTTTCCTTTTTTATCATTAATATATTGTGTACATTTTCGTAAATTCGTTTATTAATAAAATCTCGAAGGACTGTTTTGTAAAAATCAGAGATTTACAGTCATTTTTAAGTAATGCTACTTTTGCTTTTGGAACCATTTTACGTTTTCGAGTCTTGCAAATATAATGCTACTTTTTAGACACGTTTTTACAACGTATCCTGTTTCTAAAAAGTTTTAAATTAGCATATTCATTATTCATTTATCATACTAAATCCTTGGGCTATAATAGTTTATAGTAGGTTTAATAAGACAGTGACAATTTATAAAATGTACGTGTATTCAACTATTACTTTTGCTATTTATTTTACTACATACTTCTTTATGCATACGTGTAGGGTGTATCGGTACACCGGTGACGAACTTTGAGGAGAGGTAGCCTACACCTAGATGATGGGAAATCACATAGTAATGCATAGTTCGGAAACGCTTTCCTGGCACGGTAGTAACACCACAAAAATTAAGAAAGAAAACGAACGGAGTTGAGAAAAATGTTTATTATTCGGAGTACAGCAAAAACAAAGAAAACGCAACATAAAGAGACAACGATTGTCATCAAAGCATGTGTTCGAAATTACGACTCGGACCGTGATGCAGGAACCGTGCGTCATGCGCATCTTCCATGCGCTTTTCCATTCGTGATGCAGATCTTCTGTGTGCCAGAGTAGTGAGGCCTACATCACGGTCCGGGATCGTAATTTCGAACACATTCTTTACTGATGATCGTTGTTTCTTTTGTTTTCTATTGTTCTTATTTATTGGTTTCTGCTGTATTAAACATAATAAAACACATCTTGTCTCACTGTTTGTGCCCTTCCTTTTTTGGCGTTTCGTGTCGTCACTACCGCGCCAAGAAAGCATTTCCGACCATGCATTGCTATGTGCTTTCCCATCGCCTAGGTGTACTCCATCTCTCCTGAAAGTTTGTCACCGTTGTACTGATACACCTTGTATATCCATATGCATGTATGTATGTATGGCTTCACAGTAGATAGTAGGGGGTCTTCGAACTTCAATTCAAGATATGCAGAAAATTGGCATTTAGATATATTCAAGATCAGCAACTAAATTTTAAGAAAGCCGGCAGTAACTATTCATATCATTTTGAAATTAGTGAAAACTGGTTTCAGAGACGACAAATTAATAGGAAGATTGATAGCAGTTTCATGTTATTTTCATTAATGTTATAGCCACAAAATGAACCTTAAATAGCTCCGTTTCTTTTTTACAGTATTTCGGAAACTATGCTCCTGCTACATAAGCGCTTTACACATGCCATCTACTAAAGTTTTGATGTTCAGGCAGCAAACCAACCATTTTCTTTTTCTTGACTTTGATTATCAAATATTTTCAAGAGAAATTAGCTGGAATCAACGAAAAAACGTTTTCAGATATAGAAAATATTCCATTCGAATGAAAAATGACAAAATAATTTGAAATAATCAATATTTTTTGTATACTTTTCCCCTTAAACCATTCTCTGAATGAAAATAAAATAACTACAAACAAAATGCAATTTTTTTTAAATAAAAATTAGCTAGCTGTGAGTTTGCATAAATTAAAGTTTTCGTACAGTCATTTCATTCCTTAGATGAAAAATGAATCGTCAGATATTCTTTGTTTATTGCAATGCAAGTTCAATTAACTGATATTCGTAACATCTTCCTGTATGATTCGAGGTACAGTCAGCTCCCGACTTATTGGCAAATACTGGGGAAAATATACGTGGTTAATTAGACGACAGTTAAAACCTGAAACAGAAGTAATCCATGTTATAATGAACAGAAAAATTATATTAGCAACTTA
This sequence comes from Stegodyphus mimosarum, assembly GCA_000611955.2. NCBI lineage: Eukaryota > Metazoa > Arthropoda > Arachnida > Araneae > Eresidae > Stegodyphus > Stegodyphus mimosarum. The sequence goes on from KK116007.1 coordinate 132,180, forward strand.
CCTTTATTTTAATCGCTTTTAATGCCGACAAAAATTTCATTTAATTACAAAGTGCCGGAAACAAAATTAGCACACGAAACAAAAACGACACAGTGTAAATAATGGAAAAATGCACATCATTATAAACAATATGAAAGGATAAATTTTGAGGAGACCTTCAAAAATGTTATTGAATTCAAATTCTCAAACAAAATACTATTGCAAACACTTCTTCGTCTTTTTCTTACAACTTGTGGATAGTTTTTACGCTCATGCTTTGTTATACTAACTTCTGCATTGTTCACCCCAAAACAATTTTTAACTTTCCTAAGAAGGCACCATTTGATGAGCGCAGTTCACTTAATCCGTCTCTAGTTACGAGAGAGTGTATTTTATATTTTTGATGCAAGATAAATTCTAACGTATCACTTCCTGCTGCTATAGTTATTCCCTGAGACAAAAACTGCGTAACAGAAGACGCCATATGCAATTATTAGTGCAATAGTACCTCGGCATACGTCATTAATCCGTTTCAGATCTTTGGACATGTAGCAAATAAGCTTTTCAAATAAACAAAAATTACCCTTTCTTATAAAAAATCCCATTGCCATTATTACAACACCCTTTAATACTAACATGCAAATGCAATGGGTGAAATACATTTTTTAATTAAATGAAGTAACTGCACCTGATACTATACCTAAATGCTTTCCTGCTACGAAGAACAGAAGCAATTTTTTAATATATTCTTATCTCTGATTTTTGCTCGGTAATCAGTTTCATCCTCTCCACAACGTTAGCCGATTTAAAAGAGTATTTATTTTTCACAGAAATATCATCGTGCTTAGCATATGGTATGCAGTCCTCATTTTTGATGAACTTACAAAAAATGCCCCTGAAGAGGAAAAAAATCACATAATTCAGGGTTACAGCGAAATTGTTTACTGAATACTAACCAAGAGGCGTACTGACGTTCTTGATCAGTTGTAGCATTCTATCGAAAGAGGTATACAAGTCCAGTGTATGCAGTTGTGACTCATCAAACTTTAGTCGGCTTCCGAAACAAATACTGTATGTCAAACAAAAGCTTTTGCATCCAAACATAACGTATATTGAAGCGTCATCGTTATTAGCACACGGCGTGTGTAATATTATAAAATATATAACGGTTAACAGCTCTGATTGTACAGCTTTACGGTAAAAATAATTAATTCTGAGGCAGTTTTAAAGATATAACATGAAAATAATATCAAGTCTTCTATAAACTGCAAAAAAATGGGTTACATTATATTGGTAGAAACTTCTCTTGCATGAGATTGCATGCATGATTTTAAACTTCGATGCATCGAAACCATGTAATACTATTTATCTTCCTGAAAAACTTTCGATTTTAGTTTGCAAAAGCCAACATTTTGGTGAGAAATTCAACCGAATTATTGATGCTACTTTCCGTCTCTCTTTTATCAGTCTTGGAAGAGAGTGTGTTTGATAGCCTCTTGGGTAGCACATACACACTTTACGGCCTCTTAAAATCTGCTCTGCCTTAAGTCAAAAGTCGCAGCACGTGTGAGATAAATAGGTGTTACAAAAAGTAGCAGCGTTTTATGTTGAAAGTGGAAAAGTCACTGTTTGTGGAGACTACTCATCGACATTTACAAAAAGGAGTTTCAGAATTTATTAATGAATATTGGAGTATTTTTCATTGGTTTCTGATTAAGTTTTATTATTACAACATGCCAAGAACTTACAAAAATACTGTATATATATATTTTGCAGCTTTAAAACATTAGCTTCGAAGCCTAGGAATAAAACATAATTTCAAACATATCTATAGCTTCTTACAATATGAATGAATTAGCGCAGGGAACCATTTTCGTAAAATTTAAAATACCTGAACTATGTCTGCTAAAAGTATGTATAGTATAATGAAATCTTTGTTGACTGAGAAATCTAACTAAAAATAAGTGTGCTAACTATAGTCTATCTAACTGAGAAATAGGTATACTAACAAAAAATTGATAGTATTATTTTAATACAGATTTTCACTTAAAGTACAGGAAAACAGGTAGTGTATTTGCTTTCTGAAGTAAATAATATGTATTATTTCAATATAGATTTTCATTTAAAGTACAGAAAAACGAGTAATGCCTTTGTTTTCTGAAATAGATAGTGAGTTTCATCAATATTCTACCTTCCTCAATGGTTAGACACTTGCTTGAATATATTTGCTTGGAATCTACCAATCCTTTAGCCATCTCGTCACTGACAGTGTTTGCACAAGGCGCACCATAGAGAATAGACTGATATTATATCCGCAAGAAGAGGAGAAGCCGAACCCACTTCTTTGGTTTCGTCAGTCAGCTTCCATTAATTACTATACCATCCAGAGAGCTAACTATTCTGTTGTAACAAGTTTTTTTTTGTACAAGCTTTCGCTGATATCTTTTGGTAACGTTAAATTAATCTAACTTTAATGCTTAGGTATAAATAACTCAAGTGTTTCCGTTAGATAGAAAACGTTATTTTAAATACATATGGAAAAGGTGCAGAAAAAAAAAACAGGATAACATGAAAGTTTGGGCGTAATGAAATGCAGCAAAGTAGCAATTAGTGCTACTAAGATTACCCATTAGTACTAAATAATAGTACCCATTAGTATTATTTAAACTAGATTAACTGTGTCCTCATCTATCTGTCTATCTATCTATCTAATTATTTATCTATATGTATGTATGTATCAGGAACTCACCACACCCACCATTCGCAGTTTTGCAATAAAGGTGAAGTTTGCATGCCTAAAAGTGAGTTACACGTGTTTTACATTTTACTTATAAACTGAAAGAATACTAAAGAATCAAATACTGCGTGTATGATTACATCCACAACATTTAATGAAACTACTATTGGATAAAATAAATTCTTATTAATTATAAGCCTCTACTATTGTTATGAAAGTATTAGGCACTTCCTTCCTAGAATTTGATCATTATATTGCAATAAAAAGTATTTGCAGCAGTGAATTTCATTAAACACAAATGCACTCCATAATGCCTAGTTTCACATTCCAGAATCAACGGAAATGAAGAGAAATGATTTGCATTTATGAAATATTTTTTGTAATCTAATTTATTATTGCATCTACAGGAAAGCAATATAAAATTTGCAAAATAAAAGAAAATTTCATTGTTATTTTCTAAATATTTCTTGTGTTCTCATGAAAATTGTTATTAGGTACAGAGGATGAAAATTGTTTTTATATATGTTAAAATTTAATTATTTTTCAAAAATTCATTTTTGTGAAATATGTTGTATATTATTGTTGCAGGTTATGTGTATGACTTGTCCTCCCCTGAATCCTCCAGAGATTACGTCTACATCGACAAGGTGGTGGGTGATGAGATTGTTGGTGGGATTGAAATCAAGTCGTCGGAGCCTGACAGCTCTCCTCCGCAAGCAACTAAGCACCATGTCATCGCTTTGGAGAGATCGGGCCCAAGCCCCTCAGGAAGCCTTAGTGACGCAAGCACGAGCGATGTCAGCAGTGATGATACGAGAACCGTGACTACTCCCCATTTCCTGTACAATCGGCTTGAATCGGATGCAAGCCCTCCAGCATCAACGTCACCTACTGGAGTAACTGTTGGTTACACCTATGAAGCATTTTTTATTACTGATGGGAGATCAAGAAGGAGGAAGAATCCTAAACAGGAAGACAATTTAGGATCAACAGGAGGACCTTTAGCTGACAGACCACGCTATACCTGCGGGGAATGCGGCAAACATTACGCGACATCCTCCAATCTGTCTCGGCATAAGCAGACCCACCGTAGTCCGGACTCGCAACAGGCCAAGAAGTGTGAGACGTGTGGTAAGGTGTACGTAAGCATGCCGGCCCTGGCCATGCACCTTCTCACCCACAATTTGAGCCACAAGTGCGCTGTCTGCGGCAAGGCCTTCTCTAGGCCCTGGCTGCTGCAGGGCCACATGCGCTCGCATACGGGTGAGAAGCCGTTTGGCTGTGCCCATTGCGGTAAAGCTTTTGCTGACAGATCCAACTTGAGGGCCCACATGCAGACGCACTCCGCCTTCAAACATTACGCGTGTACCCGGTGCAACAAGTCTTTTGCACTCAAGTCCTACCTCAACAAGCATTACGAATCTTCCTGCTTCAAGGAGGGTTCCAAAGACTCAGTGAATGAACCATCTTCGACGTGCCATCACGTTTTTGACAACAGTGACAATTCGTCCGATCTCATGGAAATCGGTACGTCACAAACTCCTTGAGGACTAATCCATTTGCTAGCAACACGCAACAGTTTAGAAAACTTATTGTATCAGATAACCACATCTTTGGTAATACGAATGTATTTAAAAGGAATCTTAAAACTATTTTCTTCATTTACAAATCTGGATCAATATAACAAGAAGGTTTCATACTTTTATATAAAATAAGTTAAGTAATAAGTAAGTAAGTTAAGTGCAAGTATAGTGTTAATTTTCTCATGACGAATTAATAGAACTTTTGACCACTCTTTACACAATAATAAATTTTTTCATCAATGTTAATTAGCAAATTTTTCCAGCCATAGAAATTATTTTGAATTTTATATGAAATTGGAAAATCTGTAAAGGGGATTGCTTTTTTTTGGCTATTACTGAAATGTTAAATCCAAAGAGAACGACTGGAAATAGAAATAATTGCAAATTATTTAAATGCCTAAAAAGTTTCTTCTTTAAATTGCAATATTCATATGTAAGGAGTTCGGATTTTTAATTTGCTTAATAATTTATTTACAAGAACAATAACTGTTTCATTCATGCCTAGGATGTGGATTATCTGATATGCATAAAAGTACTAAAAGTTTTATCTAACGTATTTAAGTTGAAAACAAATTATTATTTTTCCCGCATTTATTTGCTTTGCAATAAAATTTATACATTCGAACACAATAATTCTGACAAAATCTACTGGATTAAGGTTTGTGAACTAACAAACTGAAACTTAATACGAAATGTATAGTCACAACGAAAGAACTGTATTTTTGCTTCCTTGAAATTTGAGTACTTGTAGAATAGGCATATACTACTTTTCTGAAACGTAATCAGCACAAAACGCCAATACGTATGCAAACTGTGGAATGTAAAAAGACATGAGATGCGGGATATTTGGAAAAGGATTTACTATTTTATAGCGGGTACTTTTATGAAAAAGTTATATGTGTTCTGAGCTATATTTATATTCCAAGATGAATTTTATTACTTTGAATAATGTGACAATTTGTGAAGTTCAAGAAGCGTAATTTTTAGCGACAAATTTATGTTTATAATAATTCCTTTTACTAAGAATACGTGAAATAATTATTTAAATGATATGCATTACGCACAGATTCGGAAAGGATGACTTCGTAACAAGAAGTCATTATCACATAATTTCAAAATTACTAAGCTGCCATGAACTTAATTTTCATATTTTACTTTCTTTCATTTATAATACTTGCAGTATGCAAATATTACTTATCGTAGGCTCAGAGTTTACTGTAAATTCAGCGTAATTTTTAAACTGAGTTAAATTTGTCGTTTAAAAAAGTAAAAGTTTAAAAGAAGTGCTAAATATTTTTCTTATATAACAACATTACCGTTATTTAGAAATTTTACTTTTATTAATTTATTTTATTTTATTTAATGAAAGTAATAAAGACAAAAGTGTTTTCCAGCTTTGGAAAGAAATATAATTATTATAATTTTAATTAAATATAACATTATTACATAAGAAGAATTTTTATAATATAAAAATTAAAAGAATTACTACCTTAATGTAAACCAGTTTTATAGATGACTGATTAAAATTGCTGAATATCATGAATCTGAAATAAAATTTTCATTCTGAAAAACTATTAAAATTAATATCTGTGTTCATTTAAAATATGAAAATAATAGGAACTCAGTTAGGCACTAGAAAATAAGAGATAAATAAATTCCTATATAAATGTATAATTATATGGCAAATCCATTGAACAGACGTTTTGATAGATTATTCAGTAGGTGATTGTAATGTTCTAAATTTACTTTAAATAAAAGAACGTTAATGGTTGAAAATACGTAAAATAGTTTATAAAAACAATATTTGTTCAATTTGAAATAAAAGTTTAATTTCAATTTATCATTTTGTCTGTGCAGCAGATCAAAAAGAATTTTTATTTATTTTTGAAAATGGTGATCAATTAATTTTCCTCTAAATATGTTTATTTTTTTTAATTTGGGCTAAATTTAATACCGTTATTAATTTTATAAACTGATAATGGGCAATATTTAAAAAATAACTGCAATTGTTCTATTAATATCGTTTAATAACATAATAACTATTCTTCCCTAATTCATGAAAAATTGCTAAACATTTCTCAGTTGAAATTTATGTTGTTATTTGAGTAAAGTACGACTTATAACGCCTAAAATAGCATAATAATTTAAGTGCAAAATTCTTATCTATAAATTATATTCTACGAAAAATATTTTTAATGCTTAATAAAATTAAAACAAAATAATCATAACAATCAAGATAAAACTTTTGTTGCAAGAAGTGTTCGTTTTCCAGTAAGAAAGCCTTTTTATTTATTTCCTTAAATAAAATTTTTTTAATTTTTTTAAACTTTTCTTTCCATTTATGTTTAAACTAACTGCAGTATATATCCTAGAATGCATGAATTATAATTTTCCTGGTTTATTTCGGATTTCCTAATTATCTTCAGATTCATGATTAAGTGATTTGAAAAATGAAATAAATAATATCCATTTCGTAAATGTAACTTTAATCAGATGGTTTTATTCGGTATATTTATGTATTTATCTTCCTGAAACATTATTTCATTTTATTCGCATTTGACTCCTTATTAATAATAAGAAACTTCAAAATGTAAATAATGTAAAAAATACGTGCGATATATTAAAGAATGAAGTAATAGTAAAAATAATTTAATTTAACGGAGTTTCATAATGCAGCTCGAATATTGTTAATACATTTTTTCTTCACTTTTTTCTTCATACTAGTTTGACTGCTTATTCATCTGTAAAACATGTAAATATGCATATATATATATATATATACACATATATATATTTATGGAAATTGTTAGACTCTTCAACAAATGATGTCTTTCAGTAAAAAAAAATGAATTTTTACTAAACAATCATTGATCCACACTTGCTCTTCAAAATGGCTGACGTCAAAACTAGCAGTCCGCGTATTTCACTTATATTAACTAAAATCGCCGGGCAATATATGCAATAATTTCTAGTCTGAGAACATCCAGTGGTTCTCAAAAATAATCGAAACCCTGTGATCTGATTTAATTCTTCAGCAATAATTTTAATATGTATCCGAAGTATTTTAATCGTACTTAAGGTAATAAGATCTATGTAGTAATCTTTACCTGTAATGAAATAGTTTGTGTTTAAATTACGCACATTTAGAGCATAAAATATTTTTATTCTAGTCATATCTAACAATTATGTGATATATTTATTTTGAAAAGTTATTTGTTGTTATTTGTTTTACACAGTCCTTTTAGCTTGTTTTGTAGTTTTTAAAAGACAGTGCCGTGTCATTTTTCAGCTAAATGTAAATAAACACTTAATGAAGAAGCTAATAAAGTATAGCTATCCGTATAAAATTATACCATATTCAAATGTGCTTGTACATATTTTTAAATAACAAGACATTTTATAATAAGAAACAAACGTTCGGTGCTTAATAATGCTTATAAAAATGTGTTATATGTTAATTTAACAAAGAGCATAAATGTGTGCAAATATTTATTTATAGTAATGCGAAGAAAAATTGTGTAAAAGTAGGCATTCAAGAATCACTGAATATGAAGTCCCACTCATAATGAAGTCACCGTCGATTTCCTTCAGAAACTGTACTAATAATTTTGTCAGCGGGTAAATGTTACAGGTATTTATCTAATCTATAATCAGATTTCTAAATTCTAAAAATAATTCTAAAAAAATCTGAAATAAAGCACCAGGATAATTATTTAATTCCTTTCAAAACACAGAATAAAAAATAAATATTCAGTCAAATTCAAAACTTTAAAAATGGATCAAATCTAAAAGCTATTACATTTTGACCATATGACTTGGCTAATACAAATATAAGTGCAGTAACTAGTTGATAATAAAGTAATACTTGAGATTTATAAATTTAGCACTGCAAGTTTGAAATCTTTTACGTAATACATTTTGCTAAATTTCATTGTGGTTTGGCTTTAAAGTGCAATGCCATGCGCGTTCAATTTATTATATATATATATACACACACTTATTTATTTAAAGTTAAAATAAAAATAATATTTATAATTGAAGTACATGTAAACCTAAAAACCCTAGTAATCTTTTCGCATCCGATAAGAATGAAAAACGTTATAATTAGCTATGTATTATATACTCTGAAAAGCATAACAATTAGTCAAAAAAATTAAATCTTTAAACTTTTAATAAATACTAAACTAAATACAAAGTTCTTAAAAAAGTATAGGGTAAAAATGTAAAGGCCATTAGAGGGTACCGATATGACATAATTATTTAAGCAACAGTTTTTCAAATAACTGAAGAAGTGAGGCTCTTCAAAAATAATGACATCTGCAAACAATTATGTTTATTATTGATATTAGTATTTTGAAAAGAAAACAGACATGATATAACTGAATTAACCTTTTAATAGAAGAAAATAATAATTAGTTAAAAATGTAATACTTAGTAAAAAAACTTAAATTTAGAAACGTTTAATAAACGTTAAACTAAATACAGAGTTATTAAAAAAATATCTGGTAAAAATATAAAGTATAGGGGACCGATGTAATATAATTACTTAAACAACAGTTTTTCAGGTAACTGACGAAGTTGAGGCGCTTCAAAAATCATAAAATCTGCAAATAATTATGTTTACTACTGATATTATTATTTTGAAAAGATAGCAGACATAAACTGACTGAATTAACATTTTAATGGAAGAAAATAAATTCCAATTAGTTATTAGGTAATTCAGCAGACAATTAAGAAACAACGGAAAATATTTATTACCGTTTCTCTCTGTTGAAGAACTTTATAATAAATGCTACTTACAAATAAGCTTTGTTCGTTGACCTTTATGATCATAAAATGAGAGTCTGTCGGAATGGATTGGAATTTCATGAAGAAAAATGTATATCCTACATTTGAAATTGAAAGTTTATTAATTGCTTCAAAAGTCAGTGTATTATGCTTGCTTGAATGCCTACTCAGAAAACTAATTTAGACAGCATTAAAGAAAACCAAAGTGCACCAAAGCATACCAAAGTGCATATAATCGATGCACTAGTTTTCATTTACAATTCATTGTCTTGAATGATTTTAATTTATGATATATTATCTAAGATTGCAGTAATGAATTTAATGACAAGCCTCGTTTTATTATTGTTTATTCTGTTGTGTTTTCCTAGGTGATATTTTTCTTTAAATTGTTATACATAACTGTTTTGAATCACATACGTAAAAATATTCTAAACTATTTATTTTAGAGCTTTTATGTATCCGAATGTTACATTTTAAATTTATTATTTAGGAAACTGTGATGTTCTTAATCATTTTTAACATTTTACAGTGCGAGAAAATTCATTTCACGCGTAGTGTTTATTTTGTACAGTATTTTAGATCTGTTTTTATTACTTGTCAAATAATTTATGCTTTACTATACTTTTTTAGAAATTACAATACATCCAAGAAATGGCTACAGTTATGATTTTAGCAGCTAAAATATAGCATATATCTATATATACTATATACCATAAAATATAATTAAAATATAGCATGTATCGCTACGCGTACAACAGTTATTCATACAATTGCTAATTTATTTGTCATCACTTATCTATTACAAAACTTCCCTTAATTATTTTGGCATGATAATTCTGTTGTAATGAATCATTTTGATCCTTGGTTATTGACAATGAAATCAATCTTTACGACATGATTTCAAACTGTGAAATATTTCTTTTTATCAGGAATTTTTTGTTAATCAAAAAATAAAAATGTCTCTCGTTATAGCAACTAAAACAATTATTTATATTCTTCTTATTAAAAAACTTTATTTTCAAATGGACTGAATTATTTTACGTAAATATATATGAAATCTCCTAATTCTTCCCTTAAGTATACACAGAGAACTGTTTATAGTGCATTTTGTTATTTGTCTAGTGATTTTGTCCAACAATAAATGAAGCATTAAAAGAACCCTTTGCATATAACTATATCAAATATTTGCTCTTTATTACTGAATGCTTATAAAAGCAATACTATTTAAAGCAATAATTTTATTACAAAGCATACTTAAGTAGTAAAATTTAAACATTTTTACTTTACAGGAGAAATAAGTGAAAGACGTTTTATGCAAACATAAAGCAATAACTCTGCATGTATATTATATAAATATCTATCTACCTATATCTATATCTATATCTATATATATATATATACTGTACATTAATAGTTCAAAGTAAATATGCGGAACTATATACAAGAATGCGCACGTTAAGTTCTGAGCAACGATAGCGAGCACGATTATGATCCATATTGTAAGATAATCCTTGTGGAAATAAGGTCAGAATATTTTGACATTCCACTCTAAGATATAGCTGCTAGATGCCTTTGAAGCTTGTAACAGCAATATTACTGAAACTTTGTACAAAAAGCAATAATAGAACTAGAGCAATAAGTGTATCATAAAGCAATAAACTGAAGATTACGAGTAGAACTCAATCAACAGTTCATACTCTTTTCTTCTCTTGCCATATAATGAAATGATGAATTATATGCAAAGATGAATATACTTGTAGATGATAAAAAGTGATAGATTTTTGTAACTATTTTAAAGGGCGTAAAGTTATAAGCCCTCGAAATGTGAATCAAATGTGTTTTATTTTATGGCAGTGATATTATATTTGATTTTCGGGTTTTGAAAGGGTATTTATTATAAGAACTTGCATGGAAATGTAGATGGAAAAATGTATAAATCATGTTTAAGTAGAAGATAAGCTTTGTGATTAAACTGTGTAATAGCAAATTGTCTTTTTAATGACTGAAAATTGTTCGTTTAAAATAATATGAGTATACCAATATTTTTTTGACAGTGAGAAAGTACAGCCTTTATGACGACAGAATACTAAGAAACAGCATGAAAATATTTTAGATTTAAGTATTTTAAATTATCCTCTGTTTATAAATATTTTCTAAAAAGAAGTTGGTAGAAGAGTTAATGTTCTTAATTTTAGAAATTAGATGACATTATCACTGAATAAAGTACCTGAAACACGGAACCATTACTGATGGGCAATATTCAAATCGCAATATTCTGATATTTAGCTTTCAGTTACTCATATAATTTCAAACGTGCATACATTCATCCTCACTTGAACATTTAAGATACAGGCATGCTTCTTTTATACATAAATCTTATGAATCTTATTATTGTGAAAGAATATTAAGTTGCTTTCAGAAAATTTAAGATTCGATAGTTTTTGATACTGGACTTGAGACGAAAGAAAGATGTTGATATAAATTATAATTTTTTTCATTAGCTTTACCTGATGTGAATAAGCACAGTAAATATTAAGCTTCGTATTAAACTCACACCCAGGGAAAAATCAGCATTGGATTGGAGCCGTTGCACAAACTTTACGTTAATTTCTAACGAGACAGACATGCGTTCTTCTTCAGAAGTTTTATATTTTGCGATGTTTCATAAAAATGAACCATTTTTTTCCAGTAAAAATAATCTAATTTTTCTTTTTTTTGAGAGGGAACGGAATTATACATTGGTAAATATTAATCGCTAAAATTTAATTAATAATACAGTTAATATTCAGGTTAACCAATCATTTCAATTTCTCAATCATTTTGAGAACGAGACTTCGTGTGACTTAAAACAGTAATATTAAATGCTTGATAATGATAAATCCATATGAAAATTTCATAAAATATTAAAAATTGTGATTATTAATTTGTTATATTTTTAATATGCAATTTTTTCTACTGCACAGAAATTCATTCCGAAATACACTTGATTTTTGATGATGAAAATACAATTGAACTATAATAGTCGTCCTTATTATCGTATTCATTGTTCCTTTAACTTTTCTTTCTTTATTGTATGTACAAATTCCCTCATAAAGGTGACTATATTTATTAAATAATTTCTCTCTGCAACAGTAAAATATTCAATCAAACCTTAATATAAGAATCTGTAGCCGTTCTTCAATAAACACAAACGCCGGCTAGCTCTAAAAGTATTTATTAACAGAGCACACAGGAACGGATCCAAAGAAAATATACATAAAAATAAAACATATACCAAACGGAACATTAAACATGCGAATTACAGAGACAGCTAATACAGGGTAACGTAACGTCATCGCGGCTGGAGGTCCACTGTCTTAGATTGTTCCTTTTAGCCACTAGATGGCGTTCAGTAAAATAGTTCGGTTACGGCCAAGTAGCTCTATTACAAATCTTATTATTACCCTCAATTTTTTTCTATATCTTTTTGTATTCATGGCAATATTTTTACAAATTTTTTCCCAAATACTCTACTTCTTTCTTAAAATAAAGTGTTGCCTATCAGATGAAAAAAAGGTCCAGTATTAGTGGTATGTAACTGACAGATGTACTTGAATTGCAAATGCACAAATAAATAGCAAAATATCGAAAATCGGATTGCTGGCATAACAAGTTAGACTAAATAATGAATTAAAAGTCCAAAAATTAAATGCCCATCAGACAGGAGCCACATTTCATTTTATTTTTATTCAAAATCTTTCAAAATGATCTTTTGTACCGAACTTGAGTTTTTCGATTAAGAATAATCTTAAATTACATATTTATGATGCTAAGTATAAATTCAGGAGACATTAATTTCTCATAACTCTCTCTCATTTATTGCAGACATACGAATGTATGCAATAAAAGTGATTCCTGTACCTCAAATTTTATAAATGTTCATTTGTAAAGAAATCTCATATGAATTGATTTTATTTGGCTAATAAACTGCCAAAACACGCATCTGTTCCTAATGTTAAGATTGTTTGTGTAATTTGGATTAAACTGCTTACATAGTATTCTTAACTTCAAGAATATACATAAACAAAACTATTACATACTTAAATATTAAGAAAGATGATCTATATGGAAAATATGCAGATACGTTCCTGAAGTATTTATTTAATTTAAAATATTTTTAGTAAAAATCTGTGCTGGGATTACAATATACTTAAAGCTTTAGTTGTGTCAAAAATGTAGGTACCGAAGCTTTGAAATTTGTGTAACATTTTTAATTTAATACATTTTTAATTAAAGAAATTCGTAAGAAGTATATTAATGCCCATGCCTGAATTTCTCATAAGAAATCCAATTACAAACTTGTCTTGAAGTTTAAAAGTATGTTTTGGATATTTGTTTTCCTCTTCTGAATTCTTCGACATTGAATAACAACATTGTACAAGGATTTCAAAAGACTTTAGAAAATATGCATTGCTTTTCCCCAGCATTTGCATAAATAAATTACTTGTATATGCATTTACATTATATTTCAGCAATACTATTAATCTTTCTTTCTGTACTTATATGCTCATTTTATGCAATAAATGCTTTGGAATAAAGTAGAATTTTATGAATATCTGATTTTTATTGTGTTTTTTTGCCAAACTGTCCATGTTGAAACGATGAAATATAGTTTAACTTTGTATTTCTGATCAACGAAATTTTAATATAATCATTAATGACGTTTATGATCAAATTATTTAAAATTAATTATGTTAAATTGGATTCTCTTATTCCATTTGATTATTTATATTATTTGCGGTCTAGTTTAATCAAAGATAATCTAGTCTCATTTTTAATATATTTTTAATCATTGTTTGATGTGATACATTTGAAAAATACACAGGGCTAAAAATGCGGGGTTTTTTTCATTTAAGGGCCAAAAATTAAAATGAATAACTTGCAGAGACATTAGGTTATTTAGAAGATGATATGAGATAAAAAAATGAGGGATGTCCTCCCTGGGACTTGAACCACGGACCTCTCGAATACGAGCCAATCGTGCTGACAGCTACACCGCGAAGGCATGCTCAGAAGGCGGGAGAAATACCTTATAAACTATTTTACTTATTTCTAAGTTAAAACTACCGTTACTAAAATGTCGTATGACTTTACATATTTCATTTATTTTTAATTTTGCGATGGAAAACAACTTCTATTATCAACATAAGGCAACAAAAGTACTTAGAAAACTTCGAAAATTATTTGCGGAAAGTAGCAAAACATATGAGATAATTGTCTAAAGGTCTCAAAGCTAAAATCAGCAGCGTTTCACATCAGATGAATCGTATTGTAATGTGTCTCACGTTATTGAAACGCATTTCAATAATACCGTATTTTCTTGAATATCCTTCTCCCCTTTTTGTCAATGTTAGTGTCCGAAAATCGAGAGGGGAATATTATAAGAATAATTTAATTTCCAAAGGAGGCCATTAGAGTTAGAGCGTAACAAATGAAAAACAATCATGGATAAACTACAATCAGCTATCACAATATAATTTCTTTAAACGAAACCCATATTCCATTAATAATACAGAGTAATATTAGCATTACGATATCTAATAAGAAATCATCCTTCCTAAATCCCTATAACTTAAATATCATCCGTTCTTATTGTTGTCTCTGCTATGCCTTAGACCTCAAATCATCCATAAATAATTAGAGAAGGTGAATGTGTAGCTAACTAAGCCAAATCATACGTCAGTTCGTGTTTGCTTCACTATGATTTGTCGGTTCTTGTATTAGGCTGGCATAAAGCTCAACAGATAGAAGGGGAATGTTCAGTGTGACATTCGATAATACTTTAAAAGGGTTGGTCTTTGTTAGTAAACCGAAAACAATCAGTACGTGGACGAATCCTTTTAAAATTTTAGGCACCAAGTTCCCTGAACCTATAGAGAAATCGAAAAGCTACTTAAACATTTTAAAATTTTCAGAACCTAGGTCTAATATAAAACGCTAGGGGGTGGAACACACCAGTTAATACGGATCTACTTAACTAACACGGTTCCATGCTAACAGAAGTGTAGTTTCATCAAACTAAAATAATTTATAAGCTAAAAGCTCAGAAACTGAAATTCTTTTCTATAGTCAAAGTGAATTATTTTTTGCAAGTATTTTAACAACGTAAGTCACAATGACGTGATATAGATAGTTTATAATCCTGCAGATGTTATAAAGCCAATTCTAAGACAGATAAAGAAAAATAGTTTTAATATTTATGCAAAACTACATTTGCTATGTATACTTAGAATGCATCATTCAAAGAGCACATGTTTCCCTTCTCATACAAACTGTCCTCGATGTGCATACATTTATTACACAAATTGTCCTCGAATTGCGCAAATTATCCTCGAAAGTTTATAATATCATCCTTCATTAATAATAAAAAATTTAAGCTAAAAATGTATGAAATGGTTCAGATTTTAACTATCGTCCAAAAGGGTTTGTTAAGGATTTTTTGCGGTCTCGCTGAGTTTACAGTCTACCAGTCTGCTGTTTTACTCTCTCTTGCGAACCCATTTATTTTGGCATCATTTTTTGGCAAATTTTATTTTGTCTTTTGGGATAATTTTCTTTGCTCTTATGCCATTTACAATTTATCAGCAAAATTACAAAATATTTAAAAACAGCGTATCTTTAGAATTTCTAATAGACAGTCTCACGCGCTGCACATAGACAATTTTTTAATCTGTACAGTATTGCCACTGCTTGTTTCAAAATGGTTGAGTTTGTTATTCAAAAATTAATTAAATTTTGCAAAATATGAAATATGAAATTCGAAACTCAAAATTCGGACTTCCAAGTGCCCATGTTTGAGTGGATGACTATGTTATTGAAATTTAATGGCTCTAGGTACCGCCTTTTCTCTTAGTACGAAGAACATACATACATACATGCAGAATCTTCATTATTTAATTTCTTTAAAAATTAATAAAGGCAACAATATAAAACATTATACGCCATTTTTAGTGATTCAATGCAAAATACCGTTTCGATACTAATACCTCATTCGGGACTACCGTCCCTTTTGGGCTAATAAATAAAAAATTTAAAAAAATGAAATTTAACGATACAGCTGAAGGAAATAAATCATGGTTACCGAAAATATTCATAATTCCTTCCATTCATTTCAAGGCATGCTTCATATCATACACGGATAGAGTTTTTTAATCGAAAATTCACTAAAGGTTACAAAATATAAAATTCCAAATTCAATATTCGGGTTTCCAGGCGCAAATGGCAGATTGAAGGACCAAGTTATTGAAATTTCGGTAGCTATGGGTACCGTCGTTTTTTTACTATGCAAAGAACATACAACATGCACGCAGATTCTTCATTATTTAGTTTCTTTAAAAATAATATAGGATACAGGTGAAAGCGAGTCTGGACACTCGGGCGGCTAAAATTGTAGTACAAGCGTAAACAAAAAAAATTATTCATATGGTATGCCTTGAATTTATATGATAAACATATCACCAGCAATTAGGGTAATATTCAACAATAGTATTATTTTCATTCTTTAGTATATAAAGAAGCCTTTGAAGCAAAAAAAAGGCACTGAACATTTTGTATGATATCTGTTATAAAATGTCCTATACAGGGTGCCCTGTAAATGTTGCAACAATCTTCTGGGGGAGGTAGATAACATCATAAGGATTAAGAATTTTATAGGAACCCATGCTCAGAAACGTCACTGTACGCCGCTAGGGGTTGCTGTACAGAAGAATGCTAGTGGAAAGTGAGGATTGCTTCATTCCAGCGGTAGGTACCGTACGAAGAGCATGGAACGCTATACGAACGGACAGCTTGCAACATGTAAGCTCTCCGTTCGAGACATATAAGCTTAGTGTATGGAATAGTTGAGGATAACGAACGAGTTGCTGTACGCATTTATCGAGAACGCTTTCCCGACAGACATCAACCCCACCACAGTTTGTTTGCATGTATACATCAAAATTTATGCGACTATTGGTCATTAAAAAGTGGCAGGACAAATGAAGGCAGGCCACGATCGACTCGCTCGGTCTTAAGGGAAGGAATTGGGTTGATTACCGTGGAAAGTAATCCGAGGACCGGCATGCGTGCCATTGCTTCTCAATTAAGAATGTCTCGTACGAGTGTCCCACGTGTCTTGAACGCCGAGTCCTTCTACGCCTTTCGTCTCCAAAGGATTCAGTTATTTCTCCCCGATGACCATCCTGAACGTGTGCGTTTCGAACAGTGGTTTCTGCAAGAAAGTGCCCATGATGTGTTGTTCACGGATGACGCCACATTCAATAGGGAGAGCATATTCAATCACCACAATAAGCATTTGTGGGCTCAATAAAACCCTTACGATGTGCGGCACCACGGCTGCACAACAACGTTTCAAAGTTAATGCTTGGGCGAGTTTGGTCGGCGACTGCATAGTCGGGCCATACCTTTATCGTCCAGGTTTCTGCAGCAGGTTCTTCCCGATTTGCTTCACAATGTCCCACTAAATTTGAAGCGCAACATGTGGTTCCAACATGATGGGGCGCCTGCTCATTTTGGACTGCATGTCCATAGCCATTTGAGCAGATAATTCCCGCTTCGATGTATTGGGCATGGGGAACTAGTTCCCTGGCCTCCACGCTCACCGGAATTATCGAGCCTTCATTTTGTTTGTGGGGAGCCATCAAAAGTGTCGTGTATCACGATCCTGTTGTATCTGAAATGGATCTTGTGGTAAGACTTGCCTGCGCAGCTGCTAGTAGCAAAGAAACTCCCGGTGTGTTTAAACATGTCTGGCAATCAAAGATCCGTTGGTGTCAGCCATATTTGGCCTCTGACGGTGCAAACTTGAAGTATCTGTTGTAACTTTCAAACTGTCGTACACCATTTGTATTCATGTCCAATAAAAATTTCAAATTAATCATTCTCTTGTTTCTTTCCCATCTTCTACATCTGCTATCATTTACGCCTGACATTTCCGGGAATGGGTTCCTATGCAGTTCTTAATCATTATGATAAACATTACCTCCCCCAGAAGTTTGTCGCAACATTTACGGGACACCCTCATACAGAAGGAAGTAAAATACAGTTATTCACTATTTTGTTAGACTTATTTCTGTCGCCCATCAACTGCAAAATTGCAACATGTAACACATACAATAATATAGCTGAAGCGATTGATATAATCGCGTACATGTATAGTGGTAACAATTGGTAACAAACATACATTTACAAGCTAAAGAAACTAACGTACGGCAATGCGTTAAAAAGTATTGTGGCATAGAGCGGTGTTTCTTCTGTTTTTGGTACAGATTAACCTAACAAAGAACTTACTTTACGAGAACTGTTCAATTAAACATGAGATCGCTTTTCCATAGCAATATGCATCAGCTGATTAATCTTAAATAACATATCTGAGTAGTCCGTGTTTTAAATAGTGTATGCGGAAAAACGCGTTATCACAATTACCGCTCAAGGGTGTCTCAGAAATTAGCATAATAAAAAAAGCGCCATGGTAGTGACAACATTGAAGATAATCAAATGAGGTAAAAAGGAGAATGGTATGCCATCACCAGAGTTCTCTGAATATGAAGAATTGTCTGTAAATTCGGAAAAAGATTGTCAAATCACATCCGCAACGAAAGTTTCCAACTTCAGTCTTTTCCGCAATGGTTTCGTCTTTAGGACATTGCGCGGACTGCCTAACGCTACGATATTATTATCAAACGAAAATTAGCAATAAATATGATCCATTAATGTAGCTCATATACAGAAATTTGTTGTCTAATTCGACTTTCAAGAAAGACTAGAAATCCAGAAAATAATCTAGTCAAATTTCGTTCAAATTTTTGTAGAACCGAGGCAATTTTGAAGATAGGATTTAAAGATTTAGTTGATCTTTACACTAGATAAAATGAAATATAATGAAAATTATTTAAGATTAAGACAACACTGATTTTTTGTAAATTCACACTAACAAAATAATTTGGATTTTATTTAGATTTGGTTTATTATGAATGTGTATGTATTCATAATAAATCGATTAATGGAAGAACTGCAGTTCGTGCTTTTAACATTTCTCTACAGCTTGTATTTTGCCTTGACATTTTAACATTTGATCTGGCACTGTCCTTTTAAATAGCTCAGCATTATTGGATTGAAAACATGTTTTCCAACTGCAATGGTGTAAACACTGTAATTCTTTTCTCAAGAACATTTTTCTGTGCTTCGGATGCTGAAATATTCCTTCATTCTCTGGCAAATGTTCTACAAAAAATGTGTTCAATTAATCATTTGAGCACAAAGTCCTACAAATTTGTAGGACAAATTGTCCCTACAAATTTTTTCCTGACGAGAATTAAGAAACTTAATAATTACTAGACTTTCACATAATACCAGTAATAGATTATAATGGCTGGAAACTGAACTACAAGAAGAATGGCGATTGCTTAATTCTGCGGTGGTTGACCATCTAACTGAAAGCATGGTCACAAAAAGGTGTAAACTTTGTAGACAGATGAGGGGGATCACATACCCTATTAGTCCTTTTTTTCATTTTATGCTGTTTATTTCACTTTATACATAATTCTGTTTAAGTCTCCAGTATGTCATTATCCGATAACTTAAAAAATTTAATATTGTTTTCATTTCTGTATATAATTATTGATTTTGTTTTATGCATAAATATATATGCTACTTTCCTGCCGAATTTTGTGTTGATCAAAGCAGTATTTGTTGATTTTATTTTTTCATTTTACATCTTCGTGCTTAACGTTTGGAAGTGAGTGTAGTTTCAAACTGAATTAATACATGGTGTGCTATAATGTTAAATTAGCAATTACAATGAATGGATATTATTTTGTAAAGTACTAGAAAGCTATTCTCTGATTACTGTCAATCATATTAGTCACATTTGTACGATAGGTCTGCAACTTATATTTCAAAGATTTTGGCATCTGTGAATAGGGGAGCATTTCCGCTCTATAAGCTGTAATATTTTATTTAAATCTAAAATTTAATTGAAATTTTTACAAAAATACTAACAACTGAATAGTAATCAATGACATTACCTCTTTACACATCAATACATTTTTGCAACCGAATTATATAAAATAATTTTAATTCTTCTAATAATAAATTTTTAAAACTTATTGAGAAAAAGGCTGGTTGATACAAATGCTTTATTTTTGGAAACCTTATTCAATGGCAAATAAATAAATATTATATCATTCAAATGAATACGTAAATCAAAATTTGACTATTGGATGTAATTTAATCTTATAACAACATTGATTCATTTCAATTATTTTTCATACGTATACTTCAAAATGTTTGTAGCTAAAAACTATTTTACTTGCTATAATTAGAAAAGAATAGCAATGAGTTTGTTTGCAATTTTATTTTTTCAAAAATTTATTGGCTATTGACATTTCAAGACATGATGTTTATGTTTCTCCATTTTTTACCGACACTGCAATCTCTGAGTCGTAAATTTCCAAAATTTGTCTTTTACAGTAAAATGTTTACGATCTAAAACACAGTAAAACGAAAATCGTTTTAACATCATTGTTCTGAAACATCGATAATATGATTCAAAGAACACTCACAAATAATAAAATATCATACCGATTCATAACATTTTCGCTCTACCCAGTGACACCGAATTTTATTCATACTCCTTCCCCCCGAACAATATTTCTGTACGTTTGTTGCTCCCCCTATCTTTTATAAATAAAGGACATTTTTGTGACTCCTGTTGGAGCAAAGACAAACTGTTGTTTCCAATAATAAAATTTTATAAGAAGAAACAAAAAGTATTATATATATTTTTATGATGGATAGCGGACTCAGACAATCTTTGAAATTGTTTGAGATAAACTGAAAACGCAATTTATGAATTGCGGCCCTCCATTTTATTTTTAAACAATATATATATATCGCGGGAATAGGATTGGAACAAAAGAAAAAACTCTTAAATTTTTTGGTAAATTAAAGAGAACTGACTTTGACTCGGTTTTGGGATTTTAGGTCTAGTATTTTGTCAGAGTCTGACTTTCAGCGAAGTGATTCATGAGTTGGATTTTATTTTCTCAACAGCGCAGATTTGTTCGAGGAAGATTTTTGCTTTTATTTGCTTTCACATTGAACCTTTATTTTTTAAGATTAGGCCTGTTCATTTTCTGACATTCCCACGCTGCTACAATCAGGTGTTACTTTGACCTGATTACAGCAACTTGGGTCATAATAAGGTGGTCATAGCATCTTTTTTCCTTCAGACACCAGTTTTCAGTGTGATAAAAGCAACTATTTTTCCTGACAGACCAATAGCTCTTGAAGGAAAATATATGTTTATAAGTTTATATTTTAAATTAATTCAAATTAAACTAAGTGGAACTGTAGAGTCATTAGATTATTTTGAAGCTGGAGACATGAATAATGTGCATTGCCCTCGCCGTGACTCGAACTGTGGATCTCTCGAAATATGTTTCCAATTACACCCCGATGGCATGCGGAAAGAAAGGAGACAGCACCTAATATACCCCCCTTTTTATAAAGGCGAATACGGATTAGGGGACATAGTCATCAAATTTTGGTGGTGACGAATTTTCGTCTACCACCTTTTAGTTCGGGCGTCACTTGTAAAGTCATTAGATTATTTTGGAGCAAGAAACGTGAAAAATGTGCTGTGCTCTCTCTGAACTCGAATTCTAAACCTCTCTATTACATCAAATTTCTATCTAGGTCAATTACAAAACGAAGGCATGCGGAAAGGAGGGAGAAAATACATTTTGACATTATTATGTTGTTGACAGTCTTTTCATGTAATCATAATTTACTGTATTGCAGCGCAAGTTGAAAATTATAATAATGTAATAAAATCTGAATATTGATTGAGCAGCAGCGTGACATTTTCTGCTAGAATGTATAATATAAATAAGTATCCGCTGCATGCGGTGTATTGACACAATAATAGGCCAATATTCTCAATGCAGAATCCTCGCTGAGCAAAGCGCTTACTTCCGCAACATAAAGTAAAAAATTAACTCAACAATAATCAGCATTTCGGGAGTAGGGAAAAAGGATTATTACGTTTGGAGCTCCCTTTCTAAACTTAGAATATCGTTCTTTACGTAAACTCACTTAATTACCTCGTTATAGTAAAGGATAAATTCAGGATAAGAAATAATTTACTTGTAGAATCATTAGGATTTATTTGGAAGCAAGAAGCGTGCAAAATGAGCAATGCTAGCGCCGAGGCTCGAACCACGGACCTCTCGAATACGCGAGGAGCGTGCTAAACCACTACACCACGAAGGCAGGCTAAGGATGCGGGATATACCTTATATGCTCCCTTTTAAATGACGATTGGGGATTAGGGGACGCAATCGCCAAATCCTGGTGGTGGAGAATCATCATCCACCACCTTTTTTACTTCGGGCGCCACTGTCCCGGTGAGGGCTTTGCTCATTTTTTATCTCTTCGGCTTTCAAAACTACCTAAAAACTCTGCATATTAATTAATATAAACCTAACACTTTTAATAATGAAAAAAGGGGCTGCCATTGATATTAATAAATATTCCATTTGAATGACAATGCTTGCAATAATATATGATAAATAAATGTATACTAAAGTAAAGTATAATAAATAAATGTATACTGAAGTAAAGTACAATAAATAAATGTATACATAAGTAAAGTATAATTAATAAATGCATACTGAAGTAATAAATAAATGCATACTTAAGTAAAAGAGAATTCTAATTTTCTGCATTTAATTTTTTCTAATTTAGGTATCCGAATCATTTGATCTTCCGTATTCCAAGAAACATGAAAGAAAATAATACACGCATATTTTTTTAAAACATCTTGTAAGGTTTTAGTTAAACTAACCAAGTTTTATTTTAATTTAAATCTTTCTATCTCTTCTCTGTTTCAACTTCCCGTCAGAAGAAGCGCGCGTTTTCAGCTTATGCTAATTTGAAGTACAGCGAAGTACTATTTAAACTGGAGGTAGAAACCTCTCAGTGTGAGAGAGCTTTAGTCTCAGATCACGGTCATTCTGCTCGACGTTCGCCTGACCAGCTAGCAGCTAAAATTATAAGCCATAGTGCTTACTACGTGATTGTATATTGAAATAAGTTGAAGTGCGCTAGTATTAGTATTTCTTGCTACGCACCAGTTAGTTAGAGGCCAAACTCCGCGATTTGCTCTGCGAGCAAAGTTTAATTTAATTTCTATTTAGGTTTAGTTTAAATTTATTTGATTGTTAAGTTAGGCCCAAGTGTGGTCTTTTACTTTCTGTATCCCTCCCGAGTTGGGAAGTGTGTAAATAATAGTGATTTAATAAAAGAGGATTTTAAATCCCTTTCACGTGCAGTTATTCTCCAGCACAGTATCTACACCAGAACAAAGCTAATTTTTTCAGCTCACTGTTCCAGAGCAGGACTGTAGTTTAGAAGGAGTTACTTCAAAATGTTTGCAAAGAACATGCACAGAACACTCAGTCCTGACAATCTTACATGACTTTTAGTAGCATGTGGACGATATGTAGATTATGTAAATATGAGGTTAATTTTATCTTGATTGGAATAATAATGATAATTCATTGGCATTCATTCTACTGTTAATATGTTATATCATTCTATACACTGAAAAAATATCTCAGTTTAATTTTAGTGGAATTGAAATAGGTTATGATGTTGTTTTGCTTTAATAAGAATAATTGTTTCGTTCTTTAATTTTAGGATAATGAAATTGAAAGTGATGAATCAGTTTAATTTAGTTTTAGAGCTTCTGTAAACTAAGTTAATTTTATTACATCTAAAATAGTATTCTTATAGATAAATAGTAGTTCAGTTATGCTTAATTTCGTAGATTTATTCTCTCCTTCGTCTTGTTAAAGTAAAGAAAGATTCTTTTGTTTACCGCATAAATTTTAGAGAAGTAAACTAATTGAAAATGTAAATTTATCATTTACAATAAATCCGTATTTATTTCATGCAAATGTAAAAAACACATTTATTACACTGCATTTAACAAACATTCGGATCTCCTAGTCTCAGCCATTTTTGGATATTTGTAGTTTTGGTATACTTAAAGCGTTTATTAAGGTAATATATTTAAACTACTTCAAGCCTTGGAGCCCTTAAACAATACATGCATTTTATTAAGAACAATGAATGCAATTAAAGACATTTAAAAATGCATTGATCATCAGAATGCAACACTTACTTCGAACCAGTTCTCAAAAATAACATAAAAATATAAGAGGATCATTAAGCATTTTAAAATTATCATCACTAGTTACAATAAGTTAAATCGAAAGCAATTCGCTAGACTTTATCGACTTTAATAATAAAAATCACGTGATTTTTTGGGGGAGTTGCCTCATTACATTATATCTATAGAAGAAACATGAAAAATGCGAAATGCCGTCACTGAAATTCGAACTCCGAACCTCATGATTAAATGTCAGAAGTGCTCCTAGTTACACTACGGAGGCACGCTTAAAGGAGATAAGAAGTATCTTATAATTTTTTTTTTCAATTTCTCTAGAAGTGGTATCATAGGATTTTGTAGTCGCATATCTCAACCATAATTATTCCAAAAACATTTTGATTCTTTTTACTTTCCTATTACACCAAGCCATATTATATTCGTTTTTCTGGGACACCCGGTATATAGTATTACGGAGAATGTTAGCCTCGGATCGTTTCAAAACTAATAATTAGTTGTCGAATTTTCTTCTGAAGTTATTACTTTCATTAAATATTCAAAAAGCACACAACTTCGTTAGATTATTTATTCCTATCGAAACTTTATATATTATTTACAAATGAAGAAGGAAAATATCAAAATAAAAGTAGTATTCTTTATAAATGGCATAGTCTTCATAATGGTCTATAAAATACATTTTTTTTACTTATTATCTGCTCCGCTCTTAGGCACTGCACGAAAAGGGAGGAATGCCCCTCGGAGGTCTTTCGAACGGAAACTGATTTGCATCCTCTCTGCACATGAGGAAAACTACAAAAAACGCCCATACAGGCAGCCGTTCGCTAAGACTCGAACCCAGGATGGAACTATCAGTATTCAGTGCATTAATAACTATCAGTATTATTTTACCACTCGGCCACTGGTAGGTCCAAAAAACGCTCTTGAACACCTAAAAAGTTAAAATTTCACGCTTAACCTTAGTCCATAAACAATAACACTCAAATTGAACAGACAACAGTAAAGCACATGAATCCCACATTACAGAGTTTCGCTCATATAAAATTATTCAAATATTTTTAGTTCTAGTAATCATCTATTATCGGGAAATTCATGTATTGCGTAGTTATGTAACATACAGTTGTAAAAACAGCTTTTGCATGAAAGCACAATATTTTAAAAGAATTGCAAACATTTAAAATTCCGAATAATTTATTTCCAATTAAAATTTCTGCAGAAAGGATGGCAATAAAGACTGAGTGATTTAAAAACAAAATGGCAAAATTTTGTTTCTGATATACTTTGCTATTTTGTTTACAGATAATGACATCTCAAATTCAGCTGCCTTTAGTTGCTAATTCTAATATATAGCGCTTAAACTGATTATTCAGTCTTTACGTTTCTACTCATAGGAAAAAAAAATTAAAGCATCATGGAAAATTTTCCCGCACTACTGTTACTCATTATTTCATTTGCATAAAAAACCTCTCCTGAAGATCTAAAAGATAAGTTTTAAAAAAGATCTCTCAATTCACAATCCAATCTTATTCTTTTAATTAGAAGATCTAATCCCTTAAGTTTTGCAGTTTTCTTTCTTAAACAGTTTTCTTCTTAAGTGGTCAATTACTCTGAAAACAGGCAGTACGCCTTCTTACGGTTGTACACTTTATTACGGCCCTTTTTTTCAGTCCTTTTCTTTTCAGGCTTTTATATCTTTTATGTTTCTTTCCTTTTAAAGCATTTTAAGTGTTCCTTTTTTCATTCTTAAAACGGAATGTTTTATCTCAGCGAGACACAAAGTTATTGTTTCTATTTTTAGGTCGTAGTTAAAACGTGCGGATTCTGATTATAACTTAGTAATATGACAAAGTATATGCTAAGATAATTCTAGCAGGTTTTATCTGACTGGGAAAATTTTGGTTAGATTTATTTGAAACAATATTAAATGTAAATTTATCATCATAAATAGTGCATTTTACATCGTACAAAATTCAAAGGTTCTGAAGTAAAATATGTTCTGATTACGGAAATACGCCTTTATTTAATGCACTCGACAAGAGAAGATATTCAGTTTGCTTTCTGACATGAAGAGTTTAAGCTGAAGTAAGACCAAAAAACTTAGTTTTTACTAGTTTTCCATTTACCATTCGATTTACATTACAACATAAATTGTTAACAGCCTCTGATTTTATATCTCAGTATGAAACTTTATTTATGTTGGCAAATAAATCAAATGTTTTGTAATCGTAGCTCCATTTCTAGCTTACGTCAGAGTCTTGTGTTGAGGCAGGAATAAGCATTTCACGACATAATGTACAACAGTAAAATACATTTCATTATATATAGACGCAGTACATAAATGTGTACTATGTGGCAGTCAGTTGACTCTAAAAATAAGGCAATCATTTGATGCAGCGCTGCAAATTTTAAAACAAATATAATCTTAAATTAAAATTATATGAAAAGTAATCATGTTTAAATTACAAGGCTTTAGATCTGTATCTTATTTTCATAAATAAAATGGATAAGCATAAAATCCAGAGGTCCACCAGTGACCGATCGGTAGAGTCGATGAACACTGGTAGTGCGGTGCGAGGTTTGACTCTCGTGAATGGGCTGGCTGCATGGGTGCTTTCGAGTTTTTTCCATTAGTAAAACGTACACAAGCCACTTTCCCTTAAGTCCTCCACGAAAGCATCCCTGCCCTTAGGCATATAGCCCTTGATGCTTTGACGAAAACACATAAATCAAACCATGAAATCCAAAAAATACTTTAAGAATATCGATCTTCAAACTTTTGACATAAAGATCTGCAATATACTTTTTAGAGAAATATTTTCTAAATGAAATAACATTTTATTTATCTGATAAAAAAGTTCTCATAAATTTACATATATTTAAATTTACACCTAAGTATATGGAATATATGTATTTGTATTTCAGAGATAGAAGGCAAAAGTAATTTAATCAATAATCCAAGCACATTAAAACGTTTATTACACTAACGAATAAGAAAATATAAAACCAACAAATATTTATGTTGTTACTAAGTAAGATGGTTAAATCTGCAGTTTTGCAATTCGTTTCATTCTCAATTTCGAAATAAATTTAATTTTTGTATTTGTTAAAATCTTATGGCGCAAAGCTGGAAAATTTCTTTCATATGTAAGATCATTAAAAAAAGTGAAATTAAACCTTAAACATTCATCTTACAGATGACTAGATTAAATCTTTATTTAGTATGAAATGCAAATGGATGATGCATTTCCATAGATCACAGTTCCCTTTTTGCCGGAATTAAAAATTATTAAGGAATATATTTAATTATTGCTCAAAAGAAGTGATCAATATATGATTGCTTCAATACCTGTGTACATAAGTATTTTAAAATTCAAGAGTTCTGATGCATAATTTCAGTCCTCTTTAATCAATAGTTAATATTACTATTACAAAGAAAAAAGAGCTGCCGTCTTTGGCACACTAAAAGATGCTGCTAATAAAAATTTTGAAGAAAGAAGAAAACAAAATTATAATTATTTTCCAAGAATCACTTAAGCAAAATGCATTAAATGTTCAAAAAATAAATTGTATGGACTATAGTTTCCTCTTTTAGAGTTCAAGAAAATAATCAACTTAATTCTGAATGTCTGCTTTTTGGCACTTTAGATGAATAAGACAATCACAACACCATTTAAAAAGATAAATACGAATTTTAAAGAATGGAATTTCAAAACATATTCACTTCAGAAACTGACGCGTAAGCAATGGAAGTGTGATTAAATAGTCCTTTAACGATATATCTGAAAAATATACTTAAAATCCTAACTTAAATTTCGTCTTTTCTTTTTGTTTTTTCCCTAATCACTATTCTAAATGCATGTTCTTTTCATTTTAATGGCGACGATCTCTTATTTGAAAGTACGTGGAATTAAATCCACAGCCCCATAGTCAAGTTGATTTTCCCGCCTTTTCCACCCGCACAGTTATTGAATGTTCTGGAAATATTTAAAGCGAACAGGATTGACGAGGCTGACGTCATTTCTTGGGAGTTCCGCCTTTCCAGAGGTTTATAAAGGGACTCGCAAAGGAATATCCAGGGGTCTTTTCATTAACGTAACGATGGAGTAAACTTCAATACAAAAAGTTATTAGTTGTTCTTTTTTATTTAGTCCGCGGATCTGATTTTTGTAACTGCTGTTTATCATGGAAATTAATACATGGATCCTGTTTTTTCTTTAAACTGATACTTTGAGCTACGACTACATTTGGTACATCATATATATATATATATATAATGTGTAAATAAAAATTCTACTAGTTTTGTAATAGTCCCTTAACATTCTATTTTAATTTGTCCATTTTCCCTTTCTGCCCTAAAAGTAGTAATTGCTGATAATAAGCCTCTCTTCATTGTGGCATTTCCTAATTAATCCATATCATACGATCTTATACAACACTGTTAGTACACGTACACTTCAACCAATCATGATGATTAGAAAAATCAAACAAGCATTGTGAACCATAACGTTTTACATTGCACATTAAGCAACTTAAAATTGCATATTTTGTGTCATTAGATGGTATAATGAAAATTATTATCAAATGAATATTAGTGGATAAATTATTACATAAATAGGTACTATTATTAAAAGTGGCTTAAACAAAATTTGCATAATGTTGAAAAACAAACTTTCTTTAAAAAATAAAAGAGAAATATGATAAGTGGTTAACTTAAATAGATTTATTTAGATATTCTGTGTTAAGATATATTTATGCTTTATTTCTGTGCTGAATTGTATTGTCACACCACTCTAGTGTCCGAAAAATAAAATTTTCATATGATTTTGCATAATAATTTTAATTTAAGTAACATAACTTTCGATAGTAATGCCTTTATCTAATAAATAATAAATGCTAAATGATAATGCCTTGACATTCTTTAATAAATAATTGATAGATTCAAATTGGTAATACAGTTTAAAAAAGAATTAAGTCTTAATTTTTCTTACGAATTTTTTAAACCACTTTGCGAAACATTGTTCAGATATCACTCCTCGGAAGTAAAGTTACTTAAGATAAACTTTGAGATATTTTTTAACTTCTTCTACTTTACTCTTTTAGATACATAAACAGATCTAAGAAAAGTAATGAAACTTCAGAGATCTTTTGAATTAATTGGAAGATCAAGAACAATAAGGAAAAAACATAAAATTGTAACATTCTTCAAGCTCTCTTTTAAACGACGCATTCGAAGATCAAAGTTAATTTTCAGATCATCCCTTGTGGCGGGTCATCACTTGATTGACTAAGTGGCCCTCTAAGAAAAATAAACTTGAAATGGTTTTTTTCCCCTCCTCGAAGTTTTAAACCAGGTCTGCCAAAGAATACCCATGCAAACGAATGGGAAGTCAGAAAGAGCTAGAAAAAACAAGCAAATAAAGAAGTATATTCTGATACAGAGGACGCTTGAAAGAACAAAAGAAATAGCTTTTAAAAAGAGGAATTAGAAACGTCACACCGTGCTCTTTACGCGTGCAAACTCCCCGAGGGAAAAAGAGTGCATGCATTTAAGGGATTCTCTGTATAGTGAGAACCGACTTTTAAAGGCAAAAATTCCTTATCTGGGCTTCATCATTACTAAAAGCAAAATATAATACTCAAAAGAAAATGAAGTTTCCTCTAAGTGTATTCTATATCAAAATTGAGAAGTGAATGATAATTAATTATTTTATTTGGAATTTAAATAAATAATTTGGTATTCCAAACTCAAAATGTAAGTGTTATACATCTCACTTGCTTTCGTTAACAAAACTAGCTGGGATATATAAATTATATTTCCAGTTTGGCAGTGTAAATTTTAGAAGAAAAAATTAATCTAGTTAACAATAATTACTTTTGCAGTCCATAATTTAATTTCTTCATAATATTTAATAAAATAATATTGCTAAATGTATTTATCAAGTTTCGTTTCAGATATTGTCACTGAAATATCAGTATCAGAATAAATATAAAATTTATTTCACATATTTTATAAAATTTGTTCCAATGAATAACGAAATTATCTATAATTCTAAAATTTAAAATTAAAACAATGAATAAAATAGTTAACAATAAGCGTGATAGTTAATAATAAGCGTGAAATAAATATAAAATTTATTTCGCATAATTTATTAAATCTATTCAGATGATTAACGAAATGACCTAAAACTCTAAAATTTAAAATTAAATCAAAGAATAAAATAGTTTTCTTTTTTTCTGAATTCCGGGTTAAATGTTTTAATTATTAGCCCAAAGGGGCAAGTACCCAGAAGGGTTATTAACTTCGTTTTTGTGTTTTGCGTTGATACACTATAAACGGCGAATCACTTTTTAAATTGCTGCCACCAAATATTAGAGTCCTGTATTCTATTTAAAGGAACTAAATAATGAAGAATCTGCATAATCGTATGTATGATTCTTGCACTGGGATAAAACAACGGTACTTAAAGCCATCAGATTTTGAATACCGTACATCTCCACCCGAATATGGGCATTTGGAAGCCTAAGTTTGGAACTTGGAAATTGCTTTATTACTTATTTCATAATTCGTAAAGCATTTATGAGTTTTTGATTAAAAAAGTGATTTTGATTATGAGTTTCTGATTAAAAAAGTGATTTTGATTATGAGTTTTTGATTAAAAAAGTGATTTTGATTATGAGTTTTTGATTAAAGAACTCAATGATTTCAAGGCAAGTAATGTCATCACTATGAAAAAGAAGATATTTTTTTTTATCTCCAGCGCACGAGACTGTGTATCGGAAATTCTAAAGATACGCTTTTTCAAATAGTTTGTGATATTGCTATTGGATTGAATTTTATGGTTTTAGTGCGAAGAACATGATATTAAATGAATTAAGTTAACACGCAAAACGTCAAAAAACGCCTCTTTGGGCGTAATTTATACTCTGAAATCTTTACACATTTAACAAAAATTTTTAAATTTAAATCTCAGTTAATTTTCTTATTTTTAGGGAATATTATAAGCGTCCGTATACTTTCAGTTACAAACTGTAAAAAGTAATTAAAAATTACTATAATGTGTAATAATGTGTAATTAAAAACCTTAAAAATTGTTTTGATGATTACATTAATTTGCGTATAAATTAATTAATTAAAGAATATTCTTTTGGTTGTTAAAATGCTTTTATTTTGAAAAATAAGTCTGTTAAAAATAAGTTCTTATATATATCTTTGTTATTTCTTTGCCTAGAAAAACCGTTTACTATTAATTTACTAATTTCAGTCTACAAAATAAGTGAAATAATGAATGATTTATTTCCAGAACTAAAATTTTGCTACTAGTTTTTAATTACAGTAGTTTAAATTACAAATATTTTGAAGATCAAAATTAAGGGCTCATACTATCCGCAATAGAATATTATAATCAAAAAATCTAATGTGAAAACCACATGACTTCCTTGTTCGTCACATTAAATTATAAGCATTTTTGCTGTGCTTCATTTAAACTTATTTCCTTGAATTATTCTAACTTAATTAATTGATCCCTCAAGGCAAATTGAAAATGACATCAAAAATTGCAAGTTTTAATGTTAAATACACTCACGTTTGTGAAAATTGCAACACCATGAAGGACTTACGCGAGTGAGCTGAAATTTTCAGGAAATGCAAAGTAGCGCATGATATGCAAATGATTAGAATTGCAAATCCGTAGCGCATGCGTATGCTGAGCAGCGCCCTCTGAACGGCTGATGGATCCGAATAAATAGACGGCTGTAGCGAGGCGTGTATGGTTATCGGTGGTTATCTGCTAGTGGTAAACGTTAACTCAATCTGTACTTATGCCTCGTCGACGAAAGAGAGCGAGATTTGAACAACTTACAGAGTTTGAACGAGGGAGAATCATCGGCCTTCGTGAAGCTGGATTGTCGTATCGTGCAGTAGCCTCTCGTGTGCAGCGTAACAGCAGCACAGTGATGCGCGTTTGGAAGCAGTGGACGGACGAGTGTCGGACAACTCGGAAATCCGGGAGTGGACCCCGAAATGTGACGTCAGCTCGCGATGATAGACACCTGGTCCGCATGGCGCGGACGGACCGTACAGCTTCCTCTAGACAATTGGCAGCACTGTGGTCAATAGCTACAGGTGTTTCATTGTGTGCTTCATCAATTCGTAGACGTCTGCTGCAGTGTGGACTGCGCGCACGGACTCCTTTATACAGGATCCCCCTAACGCACGACCATCGCCGCCTGCGGCTACAATGGGCCAATCAGCATAGAGACTGGCGTGCTGATTGGCAGCATGTCGTGTTTTCTGACGAATCCCGCTTTAATTTGTGGTACCATGATGGCCGCATTCGTGTCAGACGCTATGCCGGTGAACGCCACCTTCCGGAGTGCATTATCGAACGCCACAGTGGACGAACACCCGGAGTTATGGTCTGGGGCGCCATAGCATATCATAGACGATCTCAATTGCTACGAATTGTGGGCAATCTGAACAGCAACCGGTATATCCGTGAAGTTCTACAGCCCGAAGCTGTTCCCTTCCTTCAAAGCTTGCCAGGCGCTGTATTTCAACAGGACAATGCCCGCCCTCATACTGCTCGGATTGTTAAATCCTTCTTTGCAGCGCAGCAGGTACAGCTTCTTCCTTGGCCTGCGTGTTCCCCGGATATGTCGCCAATTGAACATGTGTGGGATGTCATTGGTCGGCGTCTTGCTCGTGATCCTCGTCCTGTTGCGTCTGCAGACGAACTTTGGGTACGCGTACAAACGATATGGAATGCTCTTCCTCAGTCAGACATTCAAACTTTGTTTGACTCCATGCCACGTCGTGTAGCAGCACTTATTGCGGCGCGTGGTGGCCACACAAAATACTGATTCTGATTTCTTGTTTGTTTGCTTTGAACATTTAATCATTTATTTGTACCACTACCACTCAACTGTGTATTAAATTGCATTCAATTATGACGATTCCTTCTTGGTGTTGCAATTTTCACAAACGTGAGTGTATCTCGATCAATTTTTATCGTGCGGGAGTTAAAGTTCTTAGAATTTTACGTTATCACAAAGAGTATAAATCGCTAACAAATATAAGTATAGGAAACGGGAGACTGCATTAAAAGTTAGATATAGTCACTATTGGAAACATTTTTCTTTTTAAATTTGACATCGCTAAAACATGAATATTTTTGTCATTTAAATACTTCTGCGGACTGCAGTAAAAAGAAAGGTGTACTACTAGATGTTAAAGTAGTCCCTTATGTAAATTTAAACGTTCTGCGGTTAATTGTTTTTAATTATGCGAGATACATAAATATATAGATTGCAGACGTGACGAAAAACTCCCTTTGAAATCCACTTTATAATCAGTTTTGGAAACGACAGTCCTTTAATTTTTCCGTACGTATAGACGTCACGCAAAGAAATCGTCTATTTGGTTTCGAGTACAGTCATTATGGATATAAGACACCCTAAATTTTTCGAGATTATAATACTTTCTTCACTTCATACAATGAAGTAAAGATGAAAGCAAAAGCAAATGCTAATCATGAATTAAATAAAAAAATTAAAGCAAATTTTAATTACATATTTGTAAACTTTTCAAGTTTTAAATCTGTTTGCATATTCTGAATTTCAGAGCTTTAAATGTGGGAGTAAATAACACAGTTAATTGATATTAATAATGAACAAGAAATAAAAACGAAAAATATTGACAAGAATTATTGAATAACATAACTGATTAATAAAACTACAATTATAAAACTAATTTATCCAATAAAAATTGCGCAGAAAAAGTGCTGTAGTAATTTTAGTTTTTAAAATTAAGCTACATTGTTTGAAAATCTGGCTTTAGTGTATTTGGAGGCGAAGCCATCCTCTTTCTATAGAACGTTTAGAATTTTTTCATGAGGATTTTGCTAAAAGTTGATATTTTCAGAAGTTTTACCTGGAATTTTGTAAGATGAAACGATATTTTCTTTGATTCTAGTACTTACAAATAATTAAAATTTAATCCCTTAATTTCTTTTATAAAGCAATATTCCATTCTGTGTTTAATTATCTGAAACTGTAACTCTGCTAATGTTATTGTTATTCGAATGTTTTCAGTGGATTATAATATCCTATGCAATTTTCGAATTCATGTTTAACTTGTTAAGTCTAGTTTCATTCCACGGTTTTAAGTTTTTACTCATATTAGGGTGTGTGTGTGTAACAACAAATGTTAGTAATGTCTGAAACATACGACAGCATTTGCAATAATTTGGATACCAAGCTTAAATGAATAAAACTATTAAACAATTTTTAGTTTCATGAATTGCTTAGTACAAGAATACATCAGAGTTAAATTTGTTTTTGAAAATTTTACTGAAATACCCAATACGACTTCAGAATTCCTTTAGCTGAAATGTAGAATTAAAAGTTTATTCCTATGCAATCTTTATTTTTTATTCTCTATTCTTTCAAAACCGTATTCGTCATCACAGTTTAAGATAATTATCTTATGACGTGATAAATGATATACGAAATTGATACAAACAGAAAAAAAAGCAAAATATAAACATTTTTGAAAACACATTTACGTCAATAAAACCTAATAAAAATGAAGCCGAATTTAAATTATCTATTACTTATTCTGACAAGCTTACGCTTGTCTGAAATTTATAAATAATAAAGACAATAAAAAATTTGAAAACTTAGATATGGCTGAATCAAAAATATATATATGCAAGTGTTCAGCTAAATTTCATGATTCCAAAATATATACGTACATATATGATGATGATGATCCCGTAATTTTGACTATTCCCTATTTTAATGTTTTAAACACAATAAACAACACATTTTAATACTATAAAATGAGGCTCATTTTTAAAGACTATTCTTTTTAAATGAAAATCAGTTATACCTTCTATATTATTAAAATCTGTGCACGTATGTTTGTTTATTTGTGGCATCATCTCCTCCGAAACGGCGGAGAGTTGAGTTTCAAGGGATATACCCGTGGATTCCGAAAATTCGTGGGAAACCATTTCGATCATTCTCATTTTCGTACGACTTAAGTCAGCCAAGATATTAATTAAAAACTCTGAGAACGTTAATTCTAGTACTCATCTTTCCGAGTGGCAACAGTCTTGCTCGTTAAAGATAAAAATGCTTTATTTCCAAATGTTTTGTTACTGATATCTTTCAAATCGTAGAGTTTGTTAGTCAAAAATTTGTACGTTTTACAAAATATGAAATGAAAATAGCATTGCCAAGCATTAAAACATATTATTAAAGTCATATTCTGACGTTGAAGAAAGTAAGCAATTGCATGTGACGTCATTGTATGTCTAAAATGTTCCATTAATGACAGAATTTTAAATAAATAGCTGCTGTTGGCAAATTATTAGTTTCGGGTTAGTATAACTGCACGATATACTATTATTGCAACGTCAATTCGTTTTTTGATACTGAGAAAAAGTTTTTATATCACATTACATTTAAATCATGATGTCATACGTATTAACCTGAAGCATCAAAAGTTTTTGTTTCCTGGTTTGGCAACAAAACAATTATTTACGAACTGGTTGTTGCTTGAAAAGAACGAAACGATTTCATTCATATTAAAATGTTTTTTAAACATTTGTTTTTCAGGGGTGCATAGAACTTTTAAATTTTGCTTTGGCTGCAGCTCGTTCATCTGGCGTATTTGTGGCTAGTATTTTATAATTTACAACTTTGATTTTCTCACTGTTCTTATTTGCATGTAAATTTATATCTTTCGAGAGTGGAATTATACGTATTAGTCTATACCTAGCTTTGAAAAAAAATATTTAACAATAGATAATATATCTGATTACTACGATTTTGGATTCAAATTCATTCAATGATTAATAAGAAAATATAAAAGTAATCTTTCTTCTAGTTTCTAAACCTAAATTGCATATATTCTGACGATTTTAAACAAAATTTATTCCTAAAAAAATTAGGAATGAAACAAGGTTACATATATATCTAAGATTAATCATGAATATGCAGTCGAAAGTTTTATTCAACTCTTATAAATCCAAATAATTGTGAAAGATGCTTTCTTTAAAAACTATGCAAAAGGGAAAACAAATAATAATATTAAGAATATATTTAAAGAAATTACAATATTAAATCTTTTTTTTTAAATTATAAGAACCATATCACTTTTTAAATAAAATAAATGCTTTTATACTTGACTAGTTCCCCTTTTTCTCCGACAAAATTATTTTACTAAAATTTAAAATTTAATTTACAAAATATCAATGATTCTGCATAGGAATTAACATAACACAAAGATCTGCATTCTTCGAAGCCTTAATTTGCATATAGATTAAATATTCGCTAGTAAGAACTTTTAAGGACAAAAGCAACAAGTCCGGTATCTCTTAAGCGTGAGTAATTTGCAACTGTGTGTTTTCCATTAAGATTAGCATTCTTTTTCTCGAGATTGCAGTAAAATATAAATTATAATGCCAGTTATCAAGTGCAACGTTAAAAGATACAGATTTTACAATTAGTGTTTGTTCCGCATCTTCAAATGCATGAAATTAAACCTGCTGTTTATAAAACATTTTCAGAAATTTTAGTTTCATTTAGAAATACATGTTTCCATGCTTGAAAAAAATCTAAGATATAAATATTCAAAGGTATTATTTTGAAGGTGTTTTATGCAATGTTTGAGTTATCTGTATGTATGTATCTTCTTGCTCAAGGTCCTTTGCAAATGCATAACGTGTAGCACTTTTAATAGAATACCAATACAGAAGTGTTTTCAAAAATTTATTAGCTTGTTAATGAACTAGCCTACTTTTATGCAAGAATAACCAATTTTTTTTTTTTTGCTAACCGCTTGAAGTTTTAACTGATTAGAACCTGTTAGTCAGTAACGAAGATTGGCTTTCATCAACTGTGTTTAACAGTATTTATTTAAACTATTTTTGTATTTTATTAATCTTAATAAAGAGTTAATGTTGGGACTAATCTGGCTTTTCTGATATTAGAACAATCCCACGAAACTCATCGTGAAGGCATGCAAGTGCCTTGGGCACCATACAGGTGACAGAACGACTTTCCTCAGTCCCCCCCAGTTTTAAAGGACGGCCCCCCGGAGGAGAGTGTCACGGCCCTTTTTCTCCAAGTTAAATTCCCCAGAGGACTTTCGACTCGCAGCACATTTTGAGAGCCCCCATGCCGCACAGATGTTATACATTTGCAAACTTTCATGCCTTCTCTAGGATTTGAAGCTGGGCTCTTCGGTACGGCAATCAGAGTCACTAACACCTATTACGGTTGGGCGGCTAATAAAAATTTGCCTAGAACAATTAGAACAGTTTGTAATTTAGTTCCAGTTATAGCTTCAGTTTATAATTGTCATCTCTGTCTTGGTTACCATCACAAATAGTCTTCTGAATAGTCCAGATAATATATTTTTTAATGAATTCATAGGTGTAGGCAAAATTACAGCAGAATATATGTATTACTCTCAATAATCAGTATTTTCAAATAGGAAGTATTTTCTATTTTTTAGCTACTTTGTGCACTTTATTTTATTGTACCTAAGGTAATGAGTAATATTTTTCTTCCCAACACTGGGATTTCGAACCTTTTGTTGAATAGTGCATCTTCTTTATAAAAAGTTTACAATTTTGATCATGTAGTGTAAAATGCAGAACTTTTATTCATGGTTAATATTAAATTTAAATAACAAATTTTATATTATTAAAATAGCCTAAAATCCCATAAATATGTTTTATAAGATATATTGTTCTAAAGAGATCGAGTTACCGTAATTTCTTAGGAGTTAATTTCTTCGAACTGGGAGGTTATTGCATAATAACAGAAAATAAAACTTACCTAATTTTGTTAAGGGACTTTTGTGCTGAAAAGCCAGTATATTTCGAAAAATTACTTAGGAAAATAAAAACGTATATCCATTACTTCATATACAGCATAAAATATTACATTACATAACAGTAAGTACATTAGTTTCTAAAACAGGCCCAAGGCCAAAACATATTGCCTTCTAATACTGCATTAAAATGAATTTTAAACTTGAATTAGTTGTAATGTTTCCGGTCACACCTCCCATATGAGATTTACATAGTTATATAAGACAATGTTTGTTAAACATTCTTCAAATTATATAGTTGAATTTGTATGTAGTTCCTATTTGCGCCGATTCATAAGACTGCAATGAAAGAAAGGAAAATATCCGGATTCCTTATAGATGTAGAAAAAGGAGAAAATAGAAACTATAAAAAATGGAACAAAAATAGAAAAGAAAATATCTTTTCCTTCAGGAAATTAATAATAAATAGCCATATATGACTATCAGCAATTATTGGTAGATATAAATCTATTCATAATTACAAACAAATAAGTAATTACACGATAAGTAGAAATGTGCTTGAAACGTTTTCGCAAAGCAACAAAAACGCTCTTCTAACCCAATACGGGTTACAATCCTCACTTAGAAACACTGATTAAGAAACTTTCCTTTTTCAAGAGGAAAGAAAAAAAAGAAAAGTGATTCCTCTTTCAAGAGGAAATATTTTTCTCTTTCAAACTTTCTTTAAATTTCATGTGGGAAGACTAATACCTGACATGAATTAGTTTGTAAATACGGTATTTGCTTGGAGCTCAAAACTAGAGAAATCAGCTAGGCTCTCGTCGTGACTTGAACCAGAAATAGCAAAGATCTTTTCGTTCTAGCTGGATGTGCTATCAATTAGTCCACGAGATTATGCAGTGAAGAATACTATATTTCCTTATGTCTTTCTTCATTTAAAAGGCAGATGAGGAGTTCAGGAGCCTTTCGTATAGATATAACGGCTTTTGGAGCAGGAAACATAAGAAATCAACTATGCGGCTGTAGGTATTCAACTCATGCGGATCTCTCTATATGTTAGTTTAAAAAGCATTTTCTCCCTCCTATCAGCATGCCATACTCGACTCGTATTCCAGAGGTCCAAGGTTCGAGTCCCGGAGAGGGCATTGCCCATTTTTTATGTCTTCTGCTTCAAAATAACCTAATGATTCTACAGGAGAGGGGCGCCCGGGTTTAAAGATGGTGGGTGATAATTCGTTACCACCAGGATCTGGAGTCCTCTAATGCCCAAACGCCCTTTAAAAGGGAGAGTGTATAAGCCATTTTCACCCTCCTTTCCGCATGACTCCGTGGTGTAACTGGAAACATATTCTACGTGTATTCAAGAGATCCAGGGCTGGAGTCTCGGCGAAGGCAGTGCACAGTTTTCATGGTCTTGTGTCAAACAATCCCTCAATTTGTATGACTGAAGAATTTCAGTACCTAATACGATAGAACTTCCAGCACAACTTGCAACACAGCACAAGGAGAAAAAAAATTGTTACATAACTAAACCCAACTATATTATCTATCACACATTTTTCATACTATATCTAAAATATGATCTAAAATATCATTTTCTTATTCATTTTAATTAATCGAAAAAACATGAAGAGGACCATAGTATACAAAGATGGATCAGGAAGGCTCCAACAGATTTATGCGATGAAGAAAGTGAGAAAAAATTGTAGCAACCAATGTTTGTCTGGGGAACATTTTTGCTATAATACACTGACTATATTATATTAATATAGTATATTACTG
This sequence comes from Stegodyphus mimosarum, assembly GCA_000611955.2. Lineage (NCBI taxonomy): Eukaryota > Metazoa > Arthropoda > Arachnida > Araneae > Eresidae > Stegodyphus > Stegodyphus mimosarum. Next base: position 172,121 of record KK116007.1, read on the forward strand.
TCATTTAGAAACACAGTACACACAGTACA